>JAWZYU010000032.1:49641127-50086133 GCA_038380435.1 Ryuthela nishihirai
TTGCTTTAGGTAGGAAAAAAAAAGTAAATATACATTTAATACTAATGTTTAAATGAGATAAAAAAAACAACGTGCTCGAAAACAGACATTTAACACTTGAATAAACGTTGACTTGTACAGAAATAAACTAGCGCAGTCTACAAAAAAAGTTCGTCAAAATATGGTTAACAAACTATATATATATGGTCCGGGACTCAGTCGGTAGCGAGCCTGGTTCGACTCCCACCTAGGCTAGCGTTGAGATTTGTCTCAGCTAAATTCCCACCCTGCCTACGCTCAGAAAGTGTTGCATTGTTTTACCTCTGATCGGCCCATTTTCTGCACACAATGGGCTAAACGCACAGGTCACAAGGACCCCGAGGGTTCACAGAATGTTGGGGAGGGGATTTACTAAATAGCTATTAGGATACATGTGGAAACCACGTATCAACATCATCCAAAGTGTTCTTTAACGTTCACAGAGTATGGCTCTCCCACATACGGGGGGGGGGGGGGGGGGGGGGGGGGGGGCTCAGTCGGTAGCGCGCCAGGCTCGTAATCTGTAGTTCCCAGGTTCGAGTCCCAGCTGGGTCAGCGTTGAGATTTATCTCCGCAAATTCCACGTCCTGCCCACGGTCAGTAGGGGACACCGATGGGCTTGGAAAGGGGCGACGGCTTAACGTCCCATCCGACGAACGGCGGCTTTTCCAAGCCCATAGGTGTCCCCTACTGACCGTGGGCAGGGCGGGGAATTTTGCAGAGATAAATCTCAACGCTGACCCAGCTGGGACTCAAACCGGGGAACTACAGATTACGAGCCTGGCGCACTACCGATTAAACCACCCCCGCCCCCACCGTGTAGGTAGAATTACAGTCGCTCAAATAAATATCCGAACACTATGGTTGATTAAAGAATTCAGAAAAATATATCTGGCAACAATGTTTTTACAGATTAGTGATCTGGCAAGCTTCGTGTACTGTACAGTCGCTCAAAAAAAAAAATCCGAACACTATGGTTGATTACAGAATTCCGAAAGAAATATCTGGCAACGATTTTTTTTTTTTACAAATTAGTGATCTGGCAAGCTTCGTGTACTGTACAGTCGCTCAAAAAATATCCGAACACTATGGTTGATTACAGAATTAAAAAAATATATCTGGGAACGATGTTTTTAGAAATTAATAATATGGCAAGCTTCGTGTACTGTACGGTCGCTCAAAAAAAATCCAACATTATGGTTGACTACAGAATTCAGAAGAAAATATTTGGCAACGATTTTGTTTTTAGAAACTAATGATCTGGCAACCTTCGTGCACTGTACAGTCGCTCAAAAAATATCTGAACACTATGGTTGATTACAGAATTAAAAAAATATATCTGGGAACGATGTTTTTAGAAATTAATAATATGGCAAGCTTCGTGTACTGTACGGTCGCTCAAAAAAAATCCAAACATTATGGTTGACTACAGAATTCAGAAGAAAATATTTGGCAACGATTTTGTTTTTTAGAAACTAATGATCTGGCAACCTTCGTGCACTGTACAGTCGCTCAAAAAATATCTGAACACTATGGTTGATTACAGAATTAAAAAAATATATCTGGGAACGATGTTTTTAGAAATTAATAATATGGCAAGCTTCGTGTACTGTACGGTCGCTCAAAAAAAATCCAAACATTATGGTTGACTACAGAATTCAGAAGAAAATATTTGGCAACGATTTTGTTTTTTAGAAACTAATGATCTGGCAACCTTCGTGCACTGTACAGTCGCTCAAAAAATATCTGAACACTATGGTTGATTACAGAATTAAAAAATATATATGGGAACGATGTTTTTAGAAATTAATGATCTGGCAAACTCCGTGTACTGTACGGTCGCTCAAAAAAAAATCCGAACATTATGGTTGACTACAGAATTCAGAAGAAAATATTTGGCAACGATTTTTTTTTTTTGGAAACTAATGAACTGGCAACCTTCGTGTACTGTACAGTCGTTCAAAAAATATTCGAACACTATGGTTGATTACAGAATTAAAAAAATATATCTGGGAACGATGTTTTTAGAAATTAATGATCTGGCAAGCTTCGTGTACTGTAGTCGCTCAAAAAAAAATCCGAACATTATGGTTGACAACAGAATTCAGAAGAAAATATTTGGCAACGATTTTTTTTAAAAACTAATGATCTGGCAACCTTCGTGTACTTGTACAGTCGCTAAAAAATATCCGAACACTATGGTTGATTACAGAATTTAGAAAAAATATCTGGCAACAGCAAGTGAATGGGACTCCCTTTGAACTCTTCATACTAGTATCTGAATTACGAGGTGGGGTTTTAAGTAAGTTAAGGAAAATTCATATATATCTGCATATTTCTGCAAGATAAGATTTTCATTTCTATTTTTATAAATTTACGGATGGAGGTTGAACGTTTGTTCAAAAGAATATTTACCAACAATAATTCTAAAATAATGTAATTTATTACCAAATTAGGGATAAAAACATGAAATAATAAAAAATAAATACCCCCTCAAGCGACTGCTTGCCACAGAGGTCTGACAGGAGCCTGTCAGTTTATATGCCAGAGTAGAAGGTCTGAGAGGATGGCAGGACCTCAGCAGAAAAACGACACATACATCCATGCCTTACCCGGGGCTCGAACCCAAGTCCCTTAGATCAGTAGCCAAGCGCGCTAACCACTCGGCTATGGGACGGCTCAAAAAATAAATACCCCCTCAAGCAGCTGCTTGCCACAGAGGTCTGATAGGAGCCTGTGAGTTTATATGCCACAGTAGAAGATCTGAGAGGATGGCAGGACCTCAGCAGAAAAACGACCCATACATCCATGCCTTACCCGGGGTTCGAACCCAGGTCCCTTAGATCAGTAGCCAAGCGCGCTAATCACTCGGCCTGTAACTAAAATCAACCAACACAAATCTTCATCTTCATCAGTATGAAAATAAACCATCAGAAGAATATATCATTTTTTTACTATTCTTACAATAGTTGTTTCTTTATATTTCTTACAATCTCTACTCAAAGCATAAAATAAGGCTTTTTACAATACTCAATAAGTGGCATAATCATACTAGCGAATAAACCTGTAATCTACCAATAATAATAATCTTATCAATTTCTTAACTAACTAAATAACTATACACCAAATGACTTCGGGGCGGGGGTGGCTCAGCCGGTAGCGCGCCAGGCTCGTAATCTGTAGTTCCCAGGTTCGAGTCCCAGCTGGGTCAGCGTTGAGATTTATCTCCGCAAAATTCCCCGCCCTGCCCACGGTCAGTAGGGGACACCGATGGGCTTGGAAAGGCCGCTGTCCATCGGATGGGGACGTTAAGCCGTGGCCCCGTGTGCGGGAGAGCCATACCCTGTGCACCTTAAAGAACACGCCGGATGGCCTTGACGGGAGTCTACCATCTGTCTCCCAACAGCTGTTCCAGTGGGTCACCAACATTCTCTGAGCCTTCGGGGTCCATGTGATCTGGCCATTTATCCCATGGTGTGCAAAAAAGTGCAGCTCAGAGGTAAAACAACTCAACCCAACCAGGTAAAAAATTAATATCATTACCTTTAGCATTCCCAGTAATCAAAGTTGTAAAGAGTACTCCGATTCCAATCCAGATTGGTTTCCTCAGTATCATGCCTTACTTGGCATTACCAGCACTGACGAAAGCAACAGCCGGGGCCACGCTCTCACGCCGGACAACTGGCACTTCCGTCCATTTGAAAGCCATTCAGCATCACTAACGCTCCGTTAGCCAGGTCAAGGCATCTCTCTACTCTCTTGTAACGAACTCCACCCAACATTAAACGATATAGGAACTGAACCACATCATCGCTGTGGATTCTACGTTGACATATTGCGAAGTTCTTGAGCCAAGTATATGCTTTCTTAACCATACAGCACGAATTACTTGCATGATGAGCCTAGCAGGAAGGAAATGAAGTAAGACTTTCGGTTGTTTTACCTCTGAGCGGCACTTTTTTGCACACCATGGGCTAAATGGCCAGGTCACATGGACCCCGAAGGCTCAGAAAAGGTTGGGGAGGGGACCCACTGGAACAGCTATTGGGAGACAGATGGTAGCCTCCCGTCAAGGCCATCCAGCGTGTTCTTTAACGTTGGGTTGTTTTACCTCTGAGCGGCACTTTTTTTGCACACCATGGGCTAAATGGCCAGGTCACATGGACACCGAAGGCTCAGAGAAGGTTGGGGGAGGGGACCCACTGGAACAGCTGTTGGGAGACAGATGGTAGACTCCCGTCAAGGCCATCTAGCGCGTTCTTTAACGTGCACAGGGTATGCCTCTCCCTCACACGGGGCCACGGCTTAACATCCCATCCGACGGTCGGCGGCCTTTCCAAGCCCATCGGTGTCCCCTACTGACCGTGGGCAGGGCGGGGAATTTTGCGGAGATAAATCTCAACGCTGACCCAGCAGTTACTCGAACGTGGGAACTACAGATTACGAGCCTGGCGCGCTACCGACTGAGCCACCCCCGCCCCATTCAATGCAACATTTAGGGGTTTTTCATAATCACAAGATATATAACCCATATAGCCTATTAACAAAAATGGTAATATGGATTACCTTTTACTGAGATTTTATGATAATAACTACAGGACTAATGAATGTTTGAAACCCACATCAAATATACCAATTATAACTCAATCATACTGTATGCATCAAAAGATAATTTGCGATAAAGAATATCTATCTTTGAGACATATCAGTAGACAAGTGAAAATTAATAAGTACACAAATGGGAACCATATATTGCTGCCTTGCTGGAGTTTCTAACAGAATACATAGTAATATAATAAAAATCACAGATTTCAGTGCAACATCGAAGAATGTTCCATAATAACAAGAAATATAACCCATGCAGCTTGTTCAGGAAAATGATAACATTGAATACCACATACCGATGAGAGTAACTAGAAGAAAAATAATTATTTCAAACCCAGGGCTGGGGTGGCTCAGTCGGTAGCACGCCAGGCTCGTAATCTGTAGTTCCCAGGTTCTAGTCCCAGCTGGGTCAGCGTTGAGATTTATCTCCGCAAAATTCCCGCCTTGCCCACGGTCAGTAGGGGACGCCGATGGGCTTGGAAAAGCCGCCGTCCGTCGGATGGGACGTTAAGCAGTGGCCCGTGTGCGTGAGAGCCATACCCTCTGCACGTTAAAGAACACGCTGGATGGCCTTGACGGGATGCTACCATCTGTCTCCCAACAGCTGTTCCAGTGGGTCCCCTCCCCCAACCTTGTCTGAGCCTTCGGGGTCCATGTGACCTAGCCATGTAGCCTATGGTGTGCAAAAAAGTGCCTCTGAGGTAAAACAACCCAACGTTAAAGTACACGCTGGATGTCCTTGACGGGAGGCTAACATCTGTTTCCCAACAGCTGTTCCAGTGGGTCTCCTCCCCCAACTTTCTCTGAGCCTTCGGGGTCCATGTTACCTGGCCATTTAGCCCATGGTGTGCAAAAAAGTGCCGTTCAGAGGTAAAACAACCCAACGTTAAAGAACACGATGGATGACCTTGACGGGAGGCTACCATCTGTCTCCCAACAGCTGTTCCAGTGGGTCCCCTTCCCCAACCTTTTCTGAGCCTTCGGGGTCCATGTGACCAGGCCATTTAGCCCATGGTGTGCAAAAAAGTGCCGCTCAGAGGTAAAACAACCCAAAGTTAAAGAACACGCTGGATGGCCTTGACGGGAAGCTACCATCTGTCTCCCAACAGCTGTTCCAGTGGGTCCCCTCCCCCAACCTTCTCTGAGCCTTCGGGGTCCATGTGACCTGGCCATTTAGCCCATGGTGTGCAAAAAAGTGCCGCTCAGAGGTAAAACAACCCAACCCAACCTGGCCATTTAGCCCATGGTGTGCAAAAAAGTGCCGCTCAGAGGTAAAACAATCCAACCCAACCTGGCCATTTAGCCCATGGTGTGCAAAAAAGTGCCGCTCAGAGGTAAAACAACCCAACCCAACTCGGTGTCCATGTGACCTGGCCATTTAGCCCATGGTGTGGAAAAAAGTGCCGCTGAGGTAAAACAACCCAACCCAACCTGGCCATTTAGCCCATGGTGTGGAAAAAAGTGCCGCTCAGAGGTAAAACAACCAACCCAACTCGGTGTCTATGTGACCTGGCCATTTAGCCCATGGTGTGCAAAAAAGTGCCGCTCAGAGGTAAAACAACCCAACCCAACCTGGCCATTTAGCCCATGGTGTGGAAAAAAGTGCCGCTCAGAGGTAAAACAACCCAACCCAACTCGGTGTCCATGTGACCTGGCCATTTAGCCCATGGTGTGCAAAAAAGTGCCGCTCAGAGGTAAAACAACCCAACCCAACCTGGCCATTTAGCCCATGGTGTGCAAAAAAGTGCCGCTCAGAGGTAAAACAACCCAACCCAACTCGGTGTCCATGTGACCTGGCCATTTAGCCCATGGTGTGCAAAAAAGTGCCGCTCAGAGGTAAAACAACCCAACCCAACCCAATTGACTTTTTCTCCTGCTTTAAAATATTAACATATGTCAATAATTGATTTTTGCATTTCGGAAATTGCTGCTCTACATTACTAGATATTAGAGTTTGAAAAACATCCTAGCATTATATTCACACATTTATTGAAACTTCAGTAGGATAGGTTAGCCCTGCACGGTCACACATATTGATTAGCTGCTGAGGAAATCTATACTAAATCCGTTTTTGTTGTTAAATGAATATACGAAATACGTATAAACGAAATACAGTTACATTTTGCGATCTATTATAATTACTACGAGAGCCAGGAACAACATTTACGGGGCATGGTAACGATAGTAATTACTATAAATATACTATATAATATACTTCCACAAGAGAGTGTCTCTTTTGAAAGGTACTAACACACGAGTCTTGTTATTATGGAGCATTCTTCGATGTTGCACTGAAATCTGTGATTTTTATTATATTACTATGTACACCTATCCCATGATTTACACTGCTGTTGTTGTTGTTGTTTCACCTCTGAGCGGCACTTTTTTGAACACAATGGGCTAAATGGCCAGGTCACATGGACCCCGAAGGCTCAGAGAAGGTTGGTAGAGGGGACCCACTGGAACAGCTGATGGGAGAGAGATGGTAGCCTCCCGTCAAGGCCATCTAGTGTGTTCTTTAACGTGCACAGGGTATGTCTCTCCCGCACACTGCGCCACGGCTTAACGTCCCATCCAACGGACGGCGGCCTTTCCAAGCCCATCGGTGTCCCCTACTGACCGTGGGCACGGCGGGGAATTTTGCGGAGATAAATCTCAACGCTGACCCAGCTGGGACTCGAATCTGGGAACTGCAGATTACGAGCCTGGCTCGCTACCGACTGAGCCACCCCCGCCCCTACATCATCACAGGAAACTGGCGCATAGCTTTGCTTCTAGTGCCTACTTAGCTACCATTTACAGACTTTATAACTAATACTGATGATAATAGCTCATATAAACTTGTTAAAACCAAGACACATTTACTATTATGTGATGTCTAAAAATAGAGATTTAATTAATGAGAAGAAATATAATTATTTTGAACTGTTAGTTAATAAAAAAAAAAGTGGAGTACCATGCCATTTTTTATTCTTTTTTATTACTTCTAACAAATATTTTTTTCGCTGGTAAGAATTTAGTAAATATCAGAAACTACCGTCTTAATGATTGGTAAGAATTTATTAAAAAAATTATATCTTTCCAACCTTGAGTTCTTTTTTCTTAGAGGGTCTAGAAAAGTTCCTGCAATAGGCGGAACTCGACTTTTAAGACAAATAAGTAATCCGACTTGTAATAAGTAATTCGATCCAGCTACATCATTTAACCTCTAATGGAACTGATTCCATTACGCTATAGTGCCTACAAGTATAGTGCGCATTCGCTTATTAAAATCTGACAGAAAAAGTGTCCCATACCAGTAGAGGGCGCTGGGAACGAGTTGTTTTACCTCTGAGCGGCACTTTTTTGCACACCATGGGCTAAATGGCCAGGTCACATGAACCCCGAAGGCTCATAGGTTGGGTTGTTTTACCTCTGAGCGGAACTTTTTTGCACACCATGGGCTAAATGGCCAGGTCACATGGACCCCGAGGGCTCATAGGTTGGGTTGGGTTGTTTTACCTCTGAGCGGCACTTTTTTGCACACCATGGGCTAAATGGCCAGGTCACATGGACCCCGAAGGCTCATAGAAGGTTGGGGGAGGGGACCCACTGGAACAGTTGTTGCGAGATAGATGGTAGCCTCCCGTCAAGGCCATCCAGCGTGTTCTTTAACGTTGGGTTGTTTTACCTCTGAGCGGCACTTTTTTGCACACCATGGGCTAAATGGCCAGGTCACATGGACCCCGATGGCTCAGAGAAGGTTGGGGGAGGGGACCCACTGGAACAGTTGTTGGGAGATAGATGGTAGCCTCCCGTCAAGGCCATTAAGCGTGTTCTTTAACTGCACAGGGTATGTTTCTCCCGCATACGGAGCCACGGCTTAACGTCCCATCCGACGGATGGCGGCCTTTCCAAGCCCATCGGTGTACCCTACTGACCGTGGGCAGGGCGGGGAATTTTGCGGAGATAAATCTCAACGCTGACCCAGCTGGGACACGAACCTGGGAACTACAGATTACCTGGTGCTCTACCGACTGAGCCACCCCCGCCCCACTGGGAACGATATTCTTTGTCTTGTTAACATTACCCTCTATGGACGTTTCGCTTTCCAATGACTTTTAAACATAGAATCATTTATGCAATGATTTTACCATTCAAATGAACATTATTCCTAAGTATTTTAACTGAACTAGTAAAACTTAGAGAACGCTTGAGTAAGTATATTTTTTTAAAAAGAAGAGAATTAATGGCCGTTCGATCAAAACAAACCGCATTCCTCTTTATGCATCAGAGCGCTGAAATGATCGTTTTGATTGGCTCTTTGGTAAACTCTTCGAATGACACATGATGTAACATATGTTCTAACATGTGACGTTCGGACTCGCCAATTTTAATAGAAGTCTTATGGCGTAGATAGGGGCGGGGGTGGCTCAGTCGGTAGCGCGCCAGCTCGTAATCTGCAGTTCGCAGGTTCGAGTCCCAGCTGGGTTAGCGTTGAGATTTATCTCCGCAAAATTCCCCGCCCTGCCCACGGTCAGTAAGGGACACCGATGGGATTGGAAAGGCCGCCGTCCGTCGGATGGGACGTTAAGCCGTGGCCCCGTGTGCAGGAGAGACATACCCTGTGCACGTTAAAGAACACGCTGGATGGCCTTGACGGGAGGCTACCATTTGTCTCCCAACAGCTGTTCCAGTGGGTCCCCTCCCCCAACCTCCTCTGAGCCTTCGGGGTCCATGTGACCTGGCCATTTAGCCCATGGTGTGCAAAAAAGTGCCGCTCAAAGGTAAAACAACACAACGTTAAAGAACACGCTGGATGGCCTTGACGGGAGGCTACCATCTGTCTCCCAACAGCTGTTCCAGTGGGTCCCCTCCCCCAATCTTCTCTGAACCTTCGGGGTTCATGTGACCTGGCCGTTTAGCCCATGGTGTGCAAAAAAGTGCCACTGAGAGGTAAAACAATCCGATCCAAACTGTGGAAATGGAATTTTTAGGTGTGAGTGGGAGAGGGGCCTTTAATTAACTACCGTTAAAAATTTTAAATTGTGCCATTAATTTAATGGGGATGTGAATTGAGGTATATGGGGGTAAGGAGATGGTTGTTAGCCAGTTAGATTAGCAATAATAATGAAGTGGAATGCAGTGAAGTAGACTCGAAGGGGTTGGGTTGTTTTACCTCTGAGCGGCACTTTTTTGAACACCATGGGCTAAATGGCCAGGTCACCAGGACCCCGAAGGCTCAGAGAAAGTTGGGGGAGGGGACCCACTGGAACAGCTGTTGGGAGACAGATGGTAGCCTCCCGTCAAGGTCATCCATCGTGTTCTTTAACGTTGTGTTGTTTTACCTCTGAGCGGCACTTTTTTTGCACACCATGGGCTAAATGGCCAGGTCACATGGACCCCGAAGGCTCAGAGAATGTTGGGGAAGGAGACCCACTGGAACAGCTGTTGGGAGACAGATGGTAGCGTCCCGTCAAAGCCATCCAGTGTGTTCTTTAACGTGCACAGGGTATGGCTCTCCCGCACACGAACCACGGCTTAACGTCCCATCCGACGGACGGCGGCCTTTCCATGCCCATCGGTGTTCCCTACTGACCGTGGGCAGGGCGGGGAATTTTGCGGAGATAAATCTCAACGCTGACCCAGCTGGGACTCGAACCTGGGAACTACAGATTACGAGCCTGGGGCGCTAACGACTGAGCCACCCCCGCCCCCACTAACATATGGTCAAAATACTCTAGTAGGGTACCGCGTCCAGTACATCCGGTACTCTACTAGATTGAACTATGATCTCTTCACTTGTTCTAACGTTTTCATTATATTCAGGGGTCAATTTTTTGTTGCCTGCGAAATATTCTAGATTTCATAATTCTTTGAATCCTGAAAAAATATTGTCTAAAATGCGAGATTAAGATAGATTTAAATGCGAAAATAAATTTTAAAATGTGAGATTAAGATAGAAGCAAAGGGAAGTTGCTACGTCGTAAAAAGTGTTAGAGAGTGTTGTGGAGTAGTTAAAATATCTTCCATAATGGTTGGTGAAATGTATAATGCTTTTTGTGGGGCATGCTGTGAGTTGGTGTCAATAAGGTAGATTTTAGTGCTTGCGTTGCGTTACACAACGTAGCGTAACAACCTAGGAAATGGGATGGACTGTAGTTAAAGGTATGGGATTGAGATAGTTATAAATTTTAAATGGTGTGGGGGAGGAGAGGGCTGGGGTCTTAATACGGGTGGAAATTTGTGCTCTGGGGGGGGGGCTAAGACAGAACTTTTATATTCTTTAAATCCTCTTGCATTGGAGGGAGTTAACTGTGGAAATGGGGGGCGGGGGTCGCTCAGTCGGTAGCGCGCCAGGCTCGTAATCTCTAGTTCCCAGGTTCGAGTCCCACCTGGGTCAGCGTTGAGATTTACCTCCGCAAAATTCCCCGCCCTGCCCACGGTCAGTAGGGAACACCGATGGGCTTGGAAAGGCCGCCGTCCGTCGGATGGGACGTTAAGCCTTGGTGCCGTGTGTGGAAGAGCCATACCCTGTACACGTTAAAGAACACGCTGGATGGTCTTGACGGGAGGCTACCATATGTCTCCCAACAGCTGTTCCAGTGGGTTCCCTCCCCTAACCTCTGAGCCTTCGGGGTCCATGTGACCTGGCCATTTAGCCCATGGTGTGCAAAAAAGTGCCGCTCAGAGGTAAAACAACCCAACCCATATGTTAGTTTTCCAAATGAGGTTGATGAAGATTCCCACAATTCTCCTTTTGTGTTCAGCAAATGACATGTTAAATTTCATTCATGCAGATAATATTAAGAGAAAACAGAAATTAAGTACACATGGAAGGCTTTCATAGAGGGTGGATTCGCTTATTCTTAGTTAATTCGCCTTTCTCTAGAAGAGACTAGCTGTAAAAAGCGTAAGGAAATGGTCGTTCTCCAGTGTGGCTACGAAGATGATTGGGTTTTTTTTTATCTCTGAGCGGCACATTTTTGCACACAATGGGCTAAACGGCCAGGTCACATGAACCCCGAAGATTCAGAGAAGATTGGGGGAGGGGACCCACTGGAACAGCTGTTGGGAGACAGATGGTAGCCTCCCGTCAAGGCCATCCAGCGTGTTCTTTAACGTTGGGTTGTTTTACCTCTGAGCGGCACTATTTTGCACAACATGGGCTAAATGGCCAGGTCACATGGATCCCGAAGGATCAGAGAAGGTTTGGGGAGGGGACCCACTGAAACAGCTGTTGGGAGACAGATGGTAGCCTCCCGTCAAGGCCATCCACCGTGTTCTTTAACGTTGTGTTGTTTTACCTCTGAGCGGCACTTTTTTGCACACCATGGGCTAAATGGCCAGGTCACATGGACCCCGAAGGCTCAGAGAAGGTTGGGGGAGGGGACCCACTGGAACAGCTGTTGGGAGACAGATGGTAGCCTCCCGTCAAGGCCATCCAGCGTGTTCTTTAACGTTGGGTTGTTTTACCTCTGAGCGGCACTTTTTTGCACACCATGGGCTAAATGGCCAGGTCACATGGACCCCGAAGGCTCAGAGAAGGTTGGGGGAGGGGACCCACTGGAACAGCTGTTGGGAGACAGATGGTAGCCTCCCGTCAAGGCCATCCAGCGTGTTCTTTAATGTGCACAGAAAGGAAACGAAGATTCAATCAGCGCTTTTCGATGAATTTTGTCTCGTAATTACCGATAATTTTGCTCTTTTTCAATATAATATAATTATATTGAAAAGGTCTGACAGGATATCTCCTGTCAGACCTCTGTGGCAAGCAGCTGCTTGAGGGGGTATTTATTTTATTAAAATACCTACGAAATGCTTTTTTATATTGTGTAATATTTCAGTGAAATGAATCGAACTCATAAAAGTAAATGACAAATAGCTGAAATCACATCTAAGCAGTCCCCTGGCCGAGTATTTAGGTAGCTTTTTACCAGCCGTTTCTTACTCTTTGGAGTTTTTTTTTTTAATGAAGAACTGTAAGGAAGTAAACCTGCTCTTACACACGTCACATTCATAAAATCAAAAAACTTGCAAAGAAAAAAAAAATATTGCCTTTAATGTCTTAAACATGATTATGTTCCTAATATTCTTTTCTGTTGTTATTTTACTTGAAGAGTTTTTTCTATCAGAAAGTGGAATAAAAATGTTTATTAAATCACATTATTTTCAACTGATACAAATAAGCCTAAATGAAATTAGTAAGACTTTATATGACGAAATCAACACTCAACAGATATATTTTGAAAAACTAACATTTATTATTTTATTTAATTAGATGTTCAATTGTTTTACTATTTTTATTGTGAAATATTTGAATACAATCCAAATATATCAAATTAAATTATAATTTTTTAGATCACAACTACAGTTCATTCATTCAAAAAAAGCTTAAATGCGGAATCTTGAAAACTTATAAAGACAATGAATAGTTAAGTAATATATTAAAGCCGGTAACAAAGTTTACGATAGTCAGAACAAGTATGCAATGAAAATTAAAACAAAATATGATGATATTGTGAACAAATAATCTAAACGATGCTAGAGAGATGAAAAAAATGACAAATAATCACATTAAATACAATGGTGCATATAAATATAATGAGCTCAAAAATGTCGCTTTTCATGTTGATTTAAACTAGACTTCTGGACAAAGGCCTTGCTACAGAATCTACACATAAATGGCCGTTGCTGTAAATGAATTCTTTTGTGCCCAGATAGAGCGTCCTGGGTTTTGAAAGACTTCCTACAAAGATCACAAGAAAATGGTCTTTCTCCTGTGTGGATACGAAGATGCACTTTAAGACTGTATTTTTCTTTAAAACTCTTTCCACAGTGAGAACACTTGTGAGGACGATCTCCAGAGTGCGTGCGCATATGTCTCTTCATACTGCCTGATTGATCAGTAGAGTAAGGACATAATGAACAAGGATACCTCCTGCCTTTTCCTTCCCCTCGATGCCTCTTCTTGTGTTTGATGAAGACTGGTAATGATGTAATCCTGCACTGGCAGATATCACACTCATGAACACCTGCATCTGTTTTTAAAGAAAGAAAAGAATTATTTTAAACAAATGCCTTTAAAAATAATATGTCATTACTAATTTTATTCTGCAATAGGATGGAACTTGTTTCTGAAATTATTGAACGTTTGCTCTGCCAGAAATTTCATTTGGAACAAATAATTTAAAAATAGCAGAATGACAAATTATTGGTCGAGAAATATTTCGAAGAAACAATGGGGATGATCAACACTATTACATTATTTGCACAAATATCTATATAAAATATACTGAAATTGTAACAATAAACTTTAATAATTCAGGTCACGTAATACAGTTGCTTGATCCAAAAACACTAAAGTGCCGGATCTTGTAGACACACAACATTAATCATAAAAATAAACGAAATGTAATGGTTACAAAAGTTGTGAAAATGCGCAGTTTTCTATAACACCGAAACTCTTCTAGGTAATAAGCAATGAATTTCGTAACAGAAACTGATAAAGATTATTATATAAGCATTATAACCAACAGAAGAAAGGTTCAAATCATTAAAGTTGGGTTGTTTTACCTCTGAGCGGCACTTCTTTGCACACCATGGGCTAAATGGCCAGGTCACATGGACCCCGAAGGCTCAGAGAAGGTTGGGGACCCACTGGAACAGCTGTTAGGAGACAGATGGTAGCCTCCCGTCAAGGCCATCCAGCGTGTTCTTTAACGTGTACAGGGTATGTCTCTCCCGCACACGGGGCCACGGCTTAACGTCCCATCTGACGGACGGCGGCCTTTCCAAGCCCATCGGTGTCCCCTACTGACCGTGGGCAGGGCGGGGAATTTTGCGGAGATAAATCTCAACGCTGACCCAGCTGGGACTCGAACCTGGGAAATACAGATTACGAGCCTGGCGCGCTACCGTCTGAGCCACCCCCGCCCCAAAATTATTCTGCGAATAGATAAAGTGTTTAACATAATTTTTCGATTTTTATATACAGTCTATTAAGATATTGGAATATTTTTTAACAGACGTAGCTAAGATGTGGTTAAATGTTGCAACATCCTTAACTCTTGAAATAGAGAACCATTAGTAAATATGTGAGATTTAATTTGATAGAAACTTTGAACTTTGGTCGCAAATTCACATCATTTGGTAAGAACTTACTAAGCTTTGAATCTCAATCCTTATTCAAAAAATATGTCTGTTATTAACCATTGTCGGAAATGTGTAGCCTACACTCAGTATAAAGCAATTGCCATTCTTATTTAATAGGTGGACAAATAAGTTCGTGCCGTTTTCGAGAAGTTAATATTTTTTAAATTGCTTTCTAAAAGAAAATGCATGTAGCGCCCATCAACTAATAAAAGACAAAAATATAGTTAGTAGCACATCAATTGGTATTAACGTGTAGATTTTAAGAAAACAAATGAACGTTACGAATAATAACTACACGTCTACAGATATATCTGTAACTGATTTACCTACGTCTGGAGATCGGTTATATAGACGGATAACCATTATTTAAAACGTTCACTTGTTTTCTTTAACACTATCTAACCACGTGCTACTACCAACTGATACGCTACTAAGTGTACTTTTGTATCACTTAGTAGTTCAAATATAATCTCACTGAGCCACCCACCCCCGCCCCTATGTTCAACATAATTTGTTTCAGTCACGTGACACGAAGGTTGCCAGATCACTAATTTCTAAAAAAAATCGTTGCCAGATATTTTTTCTGAATTCTGTAATCAAACATAGTGTTCGGATACTTTTTTGAGCGACTGTACGTCTTTCAAATAATTTTAATAATTTTGCGTTATGTAATTCACGAGTGAAATAAAATGAACATATTAAACAACCGTAGAGAGGGCTACAAAATTGTGCTCGATTCATTCAAAAATTATCAATTCCTCATATTTCCTCCAGAGCTTTTTCTTCCTACCTATAAACGTCATTTTGCCATCACTTTCTTTGCCATATCAATATATATAAAATGTAACTAAGGATAAAAAAGAGAAAATCTTTTTCTAAAAAATAGCATATATACAGTTAGGTCAGGCTTATATTTATTGTCATTTCTAAGTTATAGCTGGAAGCTCTTGATTTTGCGAGAAAAACAAGACAGAAATTTCATACATAATGTACAGTCGCTCAAAAAAGTATCCGAACACTATGGTTGATTACAGAATTCAGAAAAAATATCTGGCAACGATTTTTTTTAGAAATTAGTGATCTGGCAACTTCGTGTCACGTGACACGAAGTTGCCAGATCACTAACTTTTAAGATTCAAGCTTTCCATAAAGGAATTGCTTATTTTCATGTTGATTCAAATGACTTTTCTGAACAATGGACTTCTCAGTGTATACGTTACCGCTATAGCTCGAAAGCCGTTAATGTGCACATTACCTAGCTAATCTGTAGATTAACTGATTTGCTCCGTTAACGTGTGGAATCAAGAGTGTTCCGCATTTTACCTAGGTAATCTGCACATTAACGGCTTCCGTATCGTTAAAGTTCAAAAGTTTGTTTCTCTCATAGTGGTGAATCTCTTGAATATGAATCTTCGTGTCACGTGATTCACTCGTCCGCATTATAAAAAACGCCCCGGATAAGCGGAGGCCAAGTGAGAACGAATCGGTAAAGTGATTCATTCTTGATAACGAATCACTAAAATGATTCGTTCTCACTTGGCCTGCTCATTTTGGGGGCGTTTTTTATAATTCGGACGACCGATTCATGTTGACAGAGGGATGACCCTGGTTTCAACTCTACTCTCTGACACTAGATAAATAACATTATGTTAATTTAAGCGTACAGAAACGTTCCTGTTGTTCCAGCAAAGATCTTATTTTCACTTTAACGAGTGCCTAGTAGGTAATGTGCAGATTATCCAGGTAATTTGCAGATTACCTAGGTAATTTGAGAAATGAAACAATTTTTCGCACGTTAACGGATCACCCTAGTTAATCTGCACAATACCTAGATAATCTGTAGAATAACTGATTTCTGCACTTTAGCGGTAACATTTACACATGAGAGGCTTTTGTAGCAGGTGCATTTGTCAAAGCGTGGACACCATGCTGTCTGAAAGACTTGCTACAAAAATCGCAAGGAAATTGTCGTTCTCCTGTATGGACACGAAGATGCACTTCAAGGTTACTCTTCAATTTGAAACTTTTGTGGGGACGATCTCCAGAGTGGATGAGCATATGACGCCTGATGTTGGTTAACCAATCGGTAGAGTAAGGATATCTCCTGCCTTTTTCTTCCCCTGGATGACTCTTCTTATGTTTTAGTGATGAATTGTAACGATGCAATCCTGCATTGGCAGATGCCACATTCAAAAATACGTCCACCTATTTTAGACATAATGAATAAAACAAATTATTAAAGTAATAGTTGTTTAAACTAACAGTTTGTTTAAGCAGAATATATTTCAGAGCTTTTCAATTTAATATTTAAACAAACTTTGCGATAATGCACTATTAAACCTGTAGGGCAGTTTAAACATATACACCAGCACTGGTTAGATACAAGGTTAAAAATATCTTTAGACAGCGTTTTGGAATATTGCCAAAATCCAGTTCTTCGGAGCAGAGTTGTTTCCAATTCTTTGTTTTCAGTTTTTTTTTCCAGGTTTATCACAGGCCTTTTTAGTTCTTTGATTCACGTTTATTATAAGTTCACTGTTTCACTGAACGAAAAAGAAACTGGATACAAAGAACCTCCAACTCCACTTTTGGAAACAACTCTCCTAACAAGAACTGGATCTTGGCAATTCCAAATCCAGTTCTTGTCAGAATTATTACGAAACAGTGTCTAAAGGTATTTATGACTTTGTATCTAACCAATGCTGGTGTATTCCTTTAAACTGCCCTACAGCTTTAATAGTGGATTATCAAACTATCAAATTATTAAAATTGCAATAACTTATGATAATAAATGAAATGCTGAATAGACAGAGGCTTTAATTTTGAGTATACCCACAGAAGAGACGTAAAATTCATACTGAAATAAAAAACATTAAAAGTAAATGAAATACAGTTTGAAATACATTTCATCAAAATGTAATCACTCTTAGTTTCACTCACTTTATTAACTACTGACGTAAACTTAGAGTAATTCCATACATTCTGTTGAAACTAAAGTCGAGAAATTTATTGACTAAAATATGTTTGTTGTTTATTACAGAGAGTATAATGATATATCGCATATTGACTAAAGTTAGACTTTTACCTCAGATCACAATCCTGGAAATGTGAAAGCATTTACTCACCATATATTTAGACGACAACTTTTAGAAACTGGATTAAATGCTCATATTAAATGCAGAAATTCTATATATGAATGATTATTTTTCCCTGTTTCTAATATCGTAATGCAATTTGTATACATCATGAAAAATTGGTGTCTATGCATTCATTTCTTTTTAACGTTATTTGCACATACAGTTAAAGCGTTATTTATTTAATTGCTTGCCTTTGCGTAAGCAACTGATGTTTTCCTTCTTAAAGTATACTAAAACGGTTAGTCTAATAGGAATATTTTATACAGTATAAGCATGGAAATATTCAATAACATTCACTAAATATTGTATTAGAAGTATTAAACATATTTCACCTCTTTATTACACTAAGGATTATTCATTGTTTTACAAACATACGAAAGAATGAACACTAAAACTCGATTTTGTACATATTTTACATTGAAATTATTTATATGTTATTTTTAATGTCTTAATTCGTCTTTAAAGAGAATCCGTTTCACCAGAATTTGCACATTGATATATATATGTACACGGCAGTATAATTATCGAGTTTCTTGTGTGTTGGACAATAACGATTCTTTGGGGAAAAGTCTTATTACACAACTGAAACCACTTTTGCTTCGAATACAAATTTCTGGTTAAAAAATCTTTCCTCGTAGCATAGCAGCAGGAGCACTTCATTAGCTACATCGAAGTGAACACAGTAAGACACGGAGACATCCCTAATATTTACTTCAGGAGGACATCATATTTATCTTGTGAGAAAAGTCTTTCATTTAAATGTATTTTTTTGGTCTTTCACTCGAAATGATAAAGCTCCATCCTAGGAAGAAACAAAACAAACTTTAATGTAATTTCCACGATAATCACAGCGATACTCAGTACATTATCACTCTAGTGAAATGTATTAAAAAAAGCTTTTCATACTTTTAACTTTACTATAAAAATACAAAAACGGTGGGAAGTTGGGTTGGGTTATTTTACCTCTGAGCGGCACTTTTTTGCACACAATGGGCTAAATGGCCAGGTCACATGGACCCCGAAGGCTTAGAGAAGGTTGGGGGAGGGGACCCACTGGAACAGATGTTGGGAGACAGATGGTAGCCTCCCGTCAAGGCCATCCAGCGTGTTCTTTAACGTTGGATGGTTTTACCTCTGAGCGGCACTTTTTTGCACACCATGGGCTAAATGGCCAGGTCGCATGGACCCCGAAGGCTCAGAGAAGGTTGGGGGAGGGGACCCACTGGAACAGCTGTTGGGAGACAGATGGTAGCCTCCCGTCAAGGCCATCCAGCGTGTTCTTTAACGTTGGATTGTTTTACCTCTGAACGGCACTTTTTTGCACACCATGGGCTAAATGGCCAAGTCACATTGACCCCGAAGGCTCAGAGAAGGTTGGGGGAGGGGACCCACTGGAACAGCTGTTGGGAGACAGATGGTAGCCTCCCGTCAAGGCCATCTAGCGTGTTCTTTAACGTGCACAGGGTATGGCTCTCATGTACACGGAGCCACGGCTAAAGTTCCATCTGACGGACGGCGTCCTTTCCAAGCCCATCGGTGTCCCATACTGACTGTGGGCAGGGTGGGGAATTTCGAGGAGATAAATCTCAACGTTGACCCAGCTGGGAGTCGGTTGGAAGACTACAACCTCTATTAATACAGTTGGGAAAACTTCCTGCAGGATCTTTTCAGGAAAAATCGTTAAAAGCGTTAAAGAAATTAGTAAAAGCTTCAAGCAAATATTTTGACGAATCTAACAAAATAAGTAAATTAAAATCGTAAAAATCGAGTTAATTTCATTTTTGCACAAATTTTGAGTTTATTTCGTTACGTTTGTGTGCTGTTGTTTTTCTGTGTCCAAAGAAATAGTTTTAAGAAATCTTAATAAATTTTTAACATGTTTAGCTTCGTCTAAGTACTCGCTGAAAACAATTCCTCAAATATTTCGCTGAAACGTAACCACAAATTTAAATATATCATTGATTAATTTTCTTCTTTCTTTATTTTACATTTTACTTTATACGTTTCTACTAATATTTAAAAACGATTAGTTAATTGTTAGTTTCTTGTATACCTATTTTGGAATTGAACAAAAATATTTATTCTAAATAAAAGAAAAACTATAACACTGAATAAAAGTGTGTCTTTATGTTAGTAACCTGGCAGTATTAAAACACCGAAATTTGCAACTTCTTGGAATTTACCGTGCTTCCTTTTTTCAAACTTTGGCTTTTGTCTCGCTTTGCTTAATTCAGTGTGCAATAGAAATATAAAAATTTCTTCAAGCTTATTTTCTTCGATTTCGCTAAATATTAATACAATAAGAGTAAATCTGATTAATAGTGAAAGAACACAAGCCTTACTTATTCACTTCAGGAAAATTAGGCGAGTAAAAATTTTCTGGGAATTTGACCTCATGAAAAACACGATGACTACAAACGTTAACCGAAATTTGATCAGCTGAGAAAACAGGCAGAAATTATAGTTCTAATACTATATATATATATTGTATTATGGGTAAATAACATATAATATCGTTAATAAAACATTACATTTCAATTAAAATGAAATAACGGAATACACACTTGCTGCACTACTTCATGTAAGAGAAGTTGTTAGCCCTTCACACAATAGAAGTTACAGTAACATTTTATAAAGCCTTTTCCACAGAATTACGTTTACATATAATTCACAAATCGAATTAGAATCATGTATTGGTTTATGAGAAAAAAAACTGTTAAGTAACCTTATTAAAATATCTAAAACTTATCTGAAACGAAAGTCAGCTCAAAACGAAAACATTTCTAACTGTTATAGGCTCAAAAGAAAATGGCGATAGAGTTGTGATGCCAGATACCTTCGCATATATAACATTTAAAATAAAAATGAGAAATAAGAGGTACTAGAAGATTATTTAAAACTGTTCATTCGTACTTGAAATTGAAAGGTCAAAATATCAATTCACGACGTTAGACAAATGCAACATTAAGCGAAACAATGTTAAAGTAGGGTAAATTTTCGGAGAAAACAGTATTATGATTTATAATTAGTTATAAAACATCTTGTCTTAAATAAAAATAAAGATTTCTTGAAGTGTAATATCAACTTAATGTTTAAAATTTTTGGATGTTTTAGTGCAAATTTGTCGTTATTTGCTTTAGTATAATTGTTTAACAGAATATTTAAAGTAATAGTTGCACTTTTTCTTCTGGTGTCCATTCATATAGTAAAATTGCAGTCTATTGCTATATCAGTAGCATAAATATGCTCCTTTTCGCTAAAATTATTATTTTAACGAAAACAAGTCAGTTAAAATATTAAATAGGTCACTTGGTGTGCTTTGCCTACACAGAGGCCAATTAGTCTGTTACGTTATTGGAATATGCGACGCGTAAAGTCTTCGGTTAGCGGAGGCGACGTCGGAGACGGTTTACTTCTTTTTTAATGTGAAGTTTGTTCACTTCTCTATAGTCTGATGTAAAGTCTGTCTTCTTTCAGTTTAGAAGTTATAAACTACTCATCTAAATTTCGACCTTTTTTCATAAGTAATTACATTCGGTCTATTCCATAAAAGAGGCGAGAACAGAGTTTCATATTAAAGTTCCAGTTTTTTTGGGATTGGGTGTTTTACCTCTGAACAGCACGTTTTTGTACACCATGGGCTAAATGGCCAGGTCACATGGACCCCGAAGGCTCAGAGAAGGTTGGGGGAGGGGACCCACTGGAACAGCTGTTGGGAGACAGATGGTAGCCTCCCGTCAAGGCCATCCAGCGTGTTCTTTAACGTGCACAGGGTATGTCTCTCCCGCACACGGGCCACGGCTTTACGTCCCATCCGACGGACGGCGGCCTTTCCAAGCCCATCGGTGTCCCCTACTGACCGTGGGCAGGGCGGGGAACTTTGCGGAGATAAATCTCAGCGATGACCCAGCTGGGACTCGAACCTGGGAAGTACAGATTACGAGCCTGGCGCGCTACCGACTGAGCCACCCCCGCCCCAATGGCTGCATAAAAATGTGATTGATTAAACACCGAAGAGCCAAAATATTATGACCAGCCCCTCTTTATGCAAATTAAAGCACCTGCAAACAAAGATATTGTGTCGCAACCGTCCGTAATTTGAATGCTGGTGAGGGTAGTAATTGTCACAATACACAGCATATCGATTCCTGCTGAAGATGGAGCTGGGCAGTCGCAGAACGCTCCGAGTGCCCATGTTAACCCTGGTTCACTTCGAAAGCGCCTGCAATGGGCATGCGACCATAAAACTGGACCTCGAATGATTGGAAGAAAGTCGGCTAGTCCAATGAATCTCATTTCGTGTTGCATCATGTGGACAGTTTAGTACGTGTAAGGCGTTTATCTGGGGAAGTTTTGCCATCAGGTTGCATTGTGGGACGAAAACAAGCCAGTGGGTGAAGTGTAATGCATCTGGCAATGTTCTGCTGGAAAACCTGGGTCCAGTCATTCATGTGCAGGAAACTATGACGTCTACCACCTACCTAAATATCATTGCAGACCAGGTACATCCTTCAATGGCAACGGTAATTTCCCTCTAGTAATTCCTTCGTTCAGCAGGATAATGTTGGGGTGGGGGTGGCTCAGTCGGTAGCGCGCCAGGCTCGTAATCTGTAGTTCCCTGGTTCGAGTCCCCGCTGGGTCAGCGTTGAGATTTATCTCCGCAAAATTCCCCGCCTTGCCCACGGTCAGTAGGGGACACCGATGGGCTTGGAAAGGCCGCCGTCGGTCGGATGGGACGTTAAGCCGTGGCCCTGTATGCGGGAGAGCCATACCCTGTGCACGTTAAAGAACACGCTGGATGGCCTTGACGGGAGACTACCATCTGTCTCCCAACAGCTGTTCCAGTGGGTCCCCTCCCCCAACCTTCTCTGAGCCTTCGGGGTCCATGTGACCTGGCCATTTAGCCCATGGTGTGCAAAAAAGTGCCGCTCAGAGGTAAAACAACAAAACCCAGGATAATGTGCCATGCCACACTGCCTGGATTGCTCAAGAATGGTTTGCAGAACATGAGGAACACTTCAGGGAATTGCCCTAGCCTCCAAATTCCGCAGACATCAATCCCACGAGCATCTGTGTTAAAACAGCATATCCAATCTGTGGCGGCTCAACCACATAACTTACAAGAGTTAAAGGAGCTTCTGGTATCGCGTTGGTACCAAATACCACAAGACACCTTTAGAAATGTTGTATCGCTGATGCCTCGCCAGGTAAGAACTGTTTTGGTGACACATGGAGGACTAATATCATATTAGGCAGGTGGTCATAATGTTTTGGCCCATCGGTGTATATTAATTAACAGCAAATGGGGCTAGTTCTATTAGGAATACCAGGTTTTACAGGGTTGGGTTGTTTAACCTTTGAGCGGCACTTTTTTGCACACCATGGGCTAAATGGCCAGGTCACATGGACCCCGAAGGCTCAGAGAAGGTTGGGGGAGGGGACCCACTGGAACAGCTGTTGGGAGATAGATGGTAGCCTCCCGTCAAGGCCATCCAGCGTGTTCTTTAACGTGCACAGGGTATGGCTCTCCCGCACAGGGGGCCACGGCTTAACGTCCCATCCGACGGACGGCGGCCTTTCCAAGCCCATCGATGTCCCCTACTGACCGTGGGCAGGGCGGGGAATTTTGCGGAGATAAATCTCAACGCTGACCTAGCTGGGACTCGAACCTGGGAACTACAGATTACGAGCCTGGCGCGCTACCGACTGAGCCATCCCCGCCCCAGGTCTTACAGGAGAGCTGAAATTGAATCTAAACATTTCTTGCTAAAAGTATGTTGCAACTTAAACTTAAGAAGTGTTGTGCTAAGTATAAAAAATTTCCTTTAAATCTGAAGCTCTGAAACACCCAGTTATAGCTAAAGCTTACCATGATAGGTTACTTAGTCATTATGACAGTCATGGTATGCTTACTACTGAAGTTGAGGAAGAATAGGACCGTTTTAAACAGGCTTTTTTGGAAACCAACAGTATTCTTTTACTAAAAAAGGAGCAGAAGAGGCTGTGGGTTGGGTTGTTTTACCTCTGAGCGGCGTTTTTTTGCACACCATGGGCTAAATGGCCAGGTCACATGGACCCCGAAGGCTCAGAGAAGGATTGGGGGAGGGGACCCACTGGAACAGCTGTTGGGAGACAGATGGTAGCCTCCCGTCAAGACCATCCAGCGTGTTCTTTAACGTGCACAGGATATGGCTCTCCCACACACGGGGCCACGGCTTAACGTCCCATCAGACGGACGGCGGCCTTTCCAAGCCCATCGGTGTCCCCTACTGACCGTGGGCAGGGCGGGGAATTTTGCGGAGATAAATCTCAACGCTGACCCAGCTGGGACTCGAACCTGGGAACTACAGATTACGAGCCTGGCGCACTACCGACTGAGCCACCCCCCGCCCAGAGCAGAAGAGACAGAATTATTTGACTGATAAGGCACTTGAGCTAAAAAAATCTAGTCTTTTAAAATTAAGCAAAAATGCTCATCATTCCACTGACTGCTTATTATGTTATTTAATTTTGAAAACAGTCAGTAATTTTGAAATAAATACTCCCTCAAGCAACTGCTTGCCACAGTGGTCTGACAGGAGCCCGTCAGTTTATATGCCATAGTAGAAGGTCTGTGAGGCTGGCAGGACCTCAGCAGAAAAACAACACGAACAGCCATGTCTTACCGGGGCTCGAACCCAGGTACCTTAGATCAGTAGCTAAGCGCGCTAACCACTCAGCCATGGGACGACAAACAGTCAGTAAAATAGAGAGCAATGTTTCGTAACTTTTTACTTAATTTTAAACGTGTTTGATATTTTAATGAATTATTTGAACAAATCTGTAAATCTTATTTACTTTATTAGATATTTTAATTTTAGAAAATAATTAATGAAGAAGTGAAAACGACTACCACTATAAATGTTGGCATCATTATATGTAGTTTTAAACTTTCGTTCAATCGATAATGCCTTCTAAATGTAATTCAAGAACTTTCTTGTCCAGTGGCTTACAGTGTAAGGCCCCTAAAATTAATAACATAGGATTAGTTAAATAACTAGAGGTCATTCATAAATTTCGCAAAACTGACTAATCACAATTTAAATCCACGCCCTTGTGTTACCCATCGTAACGCTTTGCAGGATTGGGGTGGCTCAGTCGGTAGCGCGCCAGGCTCGTAATCTGTAGTTCCCAGGTTCGAGTCCCAGCTGGGTCAGCGTTGAGATTTATCTCCGCAAAATTCCCCGCCCTGCCCACGGTCAGTAGGGGAAACCGATGGGCTTGGAAATTCTGCCGTCCGTCGGATGGGACGTTAAGCCGTGGCCCCGTGTGCGGGAGAGACATACCCTGTGCACGTTAAAGAACACGGTGGATGGCCTTGACGGGAGGCTACCATCTGTCTCCCAACAGCTGTTCCAGTGGGTCCCCTCTCCCAACCTTCTCTGAGCCTTCGGGGTCCATATGACCTGGCCATTTAGCCCATGGTGTGCAAAAAAGTGCCGCTCAGAGGTAAAACAACCCAACGTTAAAGAACACGCTGGATGACCTTGACGGGAGACTACCATCTGTCTCCCAAGAGCTGTTCCAGTGGGTCTCCTCCCCCAACCTTCTCTGAGCCTTCGGGGTCCATGTGACCTGGCCATTTAGCCCATGGTGTGCAAAAAAGTGCCGCTCAGAGGTAAAACAATCCAATCCTCTTGGGAGGGGGAGGGGCCCGCTGGCCCAGCTGGGGCAAATTAAGAAGTTGTCGGTCCGCCCGATTCGTCCGCCTTGTGTTCATAGCACCGTGATTCTCGAGAGCTATAGGGTATTCCCACGTTATGTGACCAATTCATAAGTAGTATAGAAATAGAAGACA
The DNA here is from genome assembly GCA_038380435.1 of Ryuthela nishihirai. NCBI lineage: Eukaryota > Metazoa > Arthropoda > Arachnida > Araneae > Heptathelidae > Ryuthela > Ryuthela nishihirai. The sequence continues at coordinate 49,666,859 of JAWZYU010000032.1, forward strand.
CGACGCAACATAAATATAAAAAACGAATTTTATTTAGGAAAAGATTTTTGGAAAAATTTCTTGTATTTGTTTTTTCCTTTTTCTTTGGGGGGTGCCAGGGCCCCTTACCCCCTCCCCCCTCTGGGTGCGCACATGTTCAAAATCAATTTCATGTCATACTGTCGTGAAAGTGAGATCCAACTATAAAAAATTTATGACAATTCAGTGAAGTTCCATTATTTCTGATTGAATTGTTTAAACCTTTAATGCTTCGCTGCTTTGCCTTTTTTGCTTTCGCATATTTTAGTTTCCAGTAGGGTGGAAACTTTCCAAGATCGTAAAAAAAAATTTTGTTCTGGGGATTCAAATTAACAGGAAGTAATTTATTTAGAAAAAATCAAACTATTGTTGCAGTGGTAGTTTTAGTAGAATATGGAACAAATCAAATAATTAAATGAAATTTACTGAGAATGAACTAAGTAAATCATTGAAAAATTAACTCATTAAATGCAGGATGGTTATAATTAAACTGACAGTAATGATAGTGATGTAGAGAAGGATGTAGTCGACGGATCACAGCGAAAAGTAGTGCATACCTTAATAAGAATGTGTGGTAGAGATTTTGTGAATTTAAAAAACTAGTTAGTGTTAGTGCCACCAGGTGGCGTGTGTACGCTAAAAAGTGCTAGAACATGCTAATTTCTCGTGACATTGTGGCCAATCACACGTGAGAGTTGCATGAGGCACCCTATAAAATGTGATGTCTCCCCTGCAATCGCTAGAAGGAACCATGGGTACAAAGAACGTATAAGGAAAAGAAGTTCAGATTTGACAAAGCGTAAGTGGCGACCTCAAGTGGTGTTTCGATTTGTATCGTGCAGTTGTTTAAGCTGAGAAGCAAACAATAAGGGGCAAAGGAATTATGCATCAAAAAATTTATATTTTGAAAAAGGAAAAAAAGTAACTGCACTTTGTATTTGAAAAAAATAATATCATGATTTTAATAAAGGTTTATTTTCTCCATTGGAATTATTTTTCGTTGAACCAACAATTATAAATTGAACGGATAGAGAAGATTTGAAATTAGCCTGAAGTTAATTTATAGAATAAATTATTACAATTAGAAGCTTTCTTGGTTGCATAGAAACAGGAAACAGAATTGATATTAACATACTCTGCAAGGATATCAATGGGAAATTATTACATAGGAAAAGCGAAGAGAATGGAAGTTGACAGTAACATGTAATTACAAAAGAGTTCGTCCCCTGTAACGTTCGTTTCACCTCTACGCCAAATGCACGATACTCAATTTTACATTAATCTCTAGGGAAGCTTAACTTCTTCTCCCTCTACATTCTTTGGATGGGTATATGCAAAAAGGACCGAACTTTGCTAGTGAAACTGTTTTACCAAAACGGCAAAAATGGCGCCACTGCATTACTCGAATATGTCCGTCTGAAAGAAAAAAGGAAAGGAGCTTTGTCGTTAAATGGACTGAAGAACATGATACAGAAATTCGAAGAAACAGGATTGGGTTTGGGTTGTTTTACCTCTGAGCGGCACTTTTTTGCACACCATGGGCTAAATGGCCAGGTCACATGGACCCCGAAGGCTCAGAGAAGATTGGGGGAGGGGACCCACTGGAACAGCTGTTGGGAGACAGATGGTAGCCTCCCGTCAAGGCCATCCAGCGTGTTCTTTAACGTGCACAGGGTATTTCTCTCCCGCACACGGGGCCACGGCTTAACGTCCCATCCGACGGACGGCGGCCTTTCCAAGCCCATCGATGTCCCCTACTGACCGTGGGCAGGGCGGGGAATTTTGCGGAGATAAATCTCAACGCTGACCCAGCTGGGACTCGAACCTGGGAACTACAGATTACGAGCCTGGCGCGCTACCGACTGAGCCACCCCCGCCCCTCGAAGAAACAGGGAATTGGGTGTGGCTCCAGGTAGTGGCCAGCAGCCTGTTGCAGAAAGCAATGTGGAAGACATCGCACATATCATCAGAGAAATGCAGTCGGAGTCGGATCTACCCGTAGTTAATGCGAGACAGGTATCCCGGCAATTGCAACTTCCGTGGTCAACTGTCCTTAAATTTATATGGTCCATCCTGGTATCTTTATAAATTTGTAGGGTGCAGCAGCTGCATCCACGTGACCCTGAACAGTGCACAGACTTCGCTTTGCGATTTCTGCCGAGGATGCAGCTCGACGACATGTGGCGTTCGAGAGTCTTATGGACCAATGAGGCGCATTTTTCGATACATGGAGCAGTGAATACGCACAACTGCTGAATATGGGGACTTACATATCCGCATGCTTTGCATCATGTGACTATCTACACTACGACTATGTAACTGTATCGTATTTACCGCAAACTTTATAATCTGATTATTTTTCGTTGAGGAGATAATGCCTCAAGACCCTGTGCATCGATCGGTGAATGGGCCACTTTACACAGATCTTCTCAGCCACAAGATTAAGGGGCGGGGGTGGCTCAGTCGGTAGCGCGCCAGGCTCGTAATCTGTAGTTCCCAGGTTCGAGTCCCAGCTGGGTCAGCGTTGAGATTTATCTCCGCAAAATTCCCCGCCCTGCCCACGGTCAGTAGGGGACACCGATGGGCTTGGAAAGGCCGCCGTCCGTCGGATGGGACGATAAGCCGTGGCCCCGTGTGCGGGAGAGCCATACCCTGTGCACGTTAAAGAACACACTGGATGGCCTTGACGGGAGGCTACCATCTGTCTCCCAACAGCTGTTCCAGTGGGTCCCCTCCCCCAACCTTCTCTGAGCCTTCGGGGTCCATGTGACCTGGCCATTTAGCCCATGGTGTGCAAAAAATGCCGCTCAGAGGTAAAACAACCCAAGCCACAAGATTATTCCGGATTTGCAAAAAAGAAATTACCTCTACTCCATAACCTTCATGCAGGATGGGGTTGGGTTTGGTTGTTTTACCTCTGAGCGGCACTTTTTTGCACACCATGGGCTAAATGGCCAGGTCACATGGACCCCGAAGGCTCAGAGAAGGTTGGGGGAGGAGACCCACTGGAACAGCTGTTGGGAGACAGATGGTAGCCTCCCGTCAAGGTCATCCAGCGTGTTCTTTAACTTGCACAGGGTATGGCTGTCCCGCACACGGGACCACGGCTTAACGTCCATCCGACGGACGGCGGCCTTTCCAAGTCCATCGGTGTCCCCTACTGACCGTGGACAGGGCGGGGAATTTTGCGGAGATAAATCCCAGCTGGGAATCGAACCTGGGAACTACAGATTACGAGCCTGGCGCGCTACCGACTGAGCCACCCCCTCCCCTGCAGGATGGGGAGCCACCCCATATTGCACAAAGAGCAACACAATTATTTGTACCACATTTAGTGAGAACAGAATAATTTCTCGAATGTTTTCTAATGCTTGGCCACCACGTTCCCCTGATCTTATTATAAGATTTCTGGTTATGGGGTTATTTGAAAAGTCGAGTTTACCAAGGCAATGTTGAATCGCTTGCTGAACTGAAGGCTGGAATAACACAACATGTTGTAGCCAATCCCTGAGACATGTTTCAAGCAACTGTGGATCATGCCGTGTTACATTTCCAGCACATTTTGCATACAAATGGTTCACAAAATGAGATTGGATTGGATTGCTTTACCTCTGAGCGGCACTTTTTTGCACACCATGGGCTAAATGGCCAGGTCACATTGACCCCGAAGGCTCAGAGAAGGTTGGGGGAGGGGACCCACTGGAAAAGCTGTTGGGAGACAGATGGTAGCCTCCGGTCAAGGCCAACGAGCGTGTTCTTTAACGTTGAGTTGTTTTACCTCTGAGCGGCACTTTTTTGCACACCATGGTCTAAATGGCCAGGTCACATGGACCCCGAAGGCTCAGAGAAGGTTGGGGGATGTGTGGATCAGATATTTTCACCTAGGCAGATTCTTGAGAAATGTTTAGAGTTTCAGAAACCTTTGGTTGCTAGCTTTGTTGATTTCAAAAAGGCTTTCGACTCTGTTAATCGTCATAATTTGTGGTTGATTGTGAGATCATATGATATACCAGATAAGTTAGTTAACATAATGAAAGCTCTCTATAATAACACTGAGTCGTGTGTGAGAGTTGGCAAGTCTTGTAGCAATTGGTTTAGCATTACTTCTGGTGTTCGACAAGGGTGCATGTTGTCTCCTTTTCTCTTTAGTTTGGTTGTTGATTATGTTATGCGAAATTCACTTCAAGGGAAAGATTTTGGCCTTAAATAGACTGGAGATACGAAAATTTCTGATTTAGATGAGGTTTTTTCTGAGGCATGATGGTAGCCTCCCGTCAAGGCCATCCAGCGTGTTCTTTAACGTGCACAGGGTATGGCTCTCCCGCACACGGGGCCACATCTTAACGTCCCATCCGACGGACGGTGGCCTTTTCAAGCCCATCGGTGTCCCCTACTGATCGTGGGCAGGGCGGGGAAATTTTGCGGAGATAAATATCAACGCTGACCCAGCTGGGACTCGAACCTGGGAACTACAGATTACGAGCCTGGCGCGCTACCGATTGAGCCACCCCCGCCCCACACACAAAATGAGAACTTTGATTTGTAAGAATAAAGGTTATGTCTGTTCAACTTGGTGTTTTCTACATTTTAGCGAACCCACGTCACTTGGTGATACTAATACTAACTAATTTTTTATTAGCAAATTTTCTACCGCATATTCTTATTAAGGTATCCACCAGTTTTCCCTGTGAACCAGCGTTGAGATTTATCTCCGCAAAATTCCCCGCCCTGCCCACGGTCAGTAGGGGAGACCGATGGGCTTGGAAAGGCCGCCGCCAGTCGGATGGGACGTTAAGCCGTGGTCCCGTGTGCGGGAGAGCCATACCCTGTGCACGTTAAAGAACACGCTGCATGGCCTTGACGGGAAGCTACCATCTGTCTCCCAACAGTTGTTCCAGTGGGTCACCTCCCTCAACGTTCTCTGAGCCTTCGGAGTCCTTGTGACCTGGCCATTTAGCCCATGGTGTGCAAAAAAGTGCCGCTCAGAGGTAAAACAACCCAACGTTAAATAACACGCTGGATAGCCTTGACGGGAGGCTACCATCTGTCTCCCAACAGCTGTTCCAGTGGGTCCCCTCCCCCAACCTTCTCTGAGCCTTCGGTGTTCCAGTGGGTCCCCTCCCCCAAACTTCTCTGAGCCTTCGGGGTCCTTGTGACCTGGCCATTTAGCCCATGGTGTGCAAAAAAGTGCCGCTCAGAGGTAAAACAACACAACGTTAAAGAACACGCTGGATGGCCTTGACCGGAGGCTACCATCTGTCTCGCAACAGCTGTTCCAGTGGGTCCCCTCCCTCAACGTTCTCTGAGCCTTCGGGGTCCTTGTGACCTGGCCATTTAGCCCATGGTGTGCAAAAAAGTGCCGCTCAGAGGTAAAACAACCCAACGTTAAATAACACGCAGGATAGCCTTGACGGGAGGCTACCATCTGTCTCCCAACAGCTGTTCCAGTGGGTCCCCTCCCCCAACCTTCTCTGAGCCTTCGGTGTTCCAGTGGGTCCCCTCCCCCAAACTTCTCTGAGCCTTCGGGGTCCTTGTGACCTGGCCATTTAGCCCATGGTGTGCAAAAAAGTGCCGCTCAGAGGTAAAACAACCCAACGTTAAATAACACGCTGGATAGCCTTGAAGGGAGGCTACCATCTGTCTCCCAACAGCTGTTCCAGTGGGTCCCCTCCCCCAACCTTCTCTGAGCCTTCGGGGTCCTTGTGACCTGGCCATTTAGCCCATGGTGTGCAAAAAAGTGCTGCTCAGAGGTAAAACAACCCAACCCAACCCTGTGAACCATTGAGTAGATCCTTCTGTATATCGCTTTCAGTACTGTCAGTTTAATTATAACTACCCTGTATTTGCGCTTGAGAGGAATAATTTGGTCAATATGGACATTTCAGGCTATAGATCTCAGAAATAAAAGGAATTTCCAGATCCAGCGTTGGTTTCGAAGTGAAATAGGGTCGGTGTGACTGTCTAGAAATCAAGAGGTGCCAAAGTCACCGTTAAATTTCTGGTATAAATACATATGTATATATATATACATAGAAAGTCTACTCTGGATTGGGATAGCAGGAAGCCCATTGTTGAAGGGTTTCTAACCTTTCCATCGCATTTTATCACATGACATCACATCTGTATATATATAAATTTTAACTGTCTATATATATACATATATATTCTGTATATACAAGGTGAATCTGAAAAAGTGGGCAAAACTTTACGGGGTGGTAGAACGCAGCTATACGAGCAATATTCGTCATAGAATGTATGGTCGGAACGCAAGCGGTGAGAAGTTAAAAGGTAGTTTTCCACTGTAACGTTTAAAGAATGAACACAAGAAGGAGAGGAGATAATTCAGAAAACATTTTATTAACAGGAATGTAATTGAGGTACATGCTCAAAGAAATTGCTCAAAAGAGCATATCCGCCATTTCGTAGTTAGTATAACCAGCCATCCTCTCGGCAATCCACGGTAGAAATGCTTTGGGTGCGAGGACCGACCCTTTTATACCATTTCCAACGCCACCTAGCGGCTCGCCGTTTGCGTTCTGCCCATACTTTCTATGACGAATATTGCTCGTATAGCTGCGTTCTACCACCCCGTAAAGTTTTGCCCACTTTTTCAGATTCACCCTGTATATATATTCTGATATAAATACATATGTATATATATAAAAAGATGAATATGTCGTATCTTATCGAAAATTAGAAACACTCTTAATTGTTTCATTTAATATCATTTTTCTCCTAGATAAAATTTATTCCCATTATAAATTTCTAAAATTCTTATATAGAGTGAAATTTCAATATAACAAAATCGAGCAAAATATTTTCGTTATACTGAAATGCAGGCAAAAATGCTGTAATAGACACATGCTACAAAATAATCATTGTGAAAGAAATTTATATTGTATTGGAGTTTACTTCATCAACAAGTCGATAAATTTTAACTGTCTCCTCCAATAAATATCTCTCCTTGAGTTGCTAAATGATTTCTGAAATGTCCAACTACAATGGCGTACCATGAGTTAGTCTCGGTGGAGGGGGGATCGGAGATTTAGTTTTGGGGGGACGGAGAATTCAGTTTCGGAAAAGACTCGAGAATTTAATATGGTTTGGAGCGTATGTGTGTAGGGGGGGATGCTGGGTTGGGTTGGATTGTTTTACCTCTGAGCGGCACTTTTTTGCATACCATGGGCTAAATGGCCAGGTCACATGGACCCCGAAGGCTCAGAGAAGGTTGGGGGAGAGGACCCACTGGAACAGCTGTTGGGAGACAGATGGTAGTCTCCCGTTAAGGCCATCCAGCGTGATCTTTAACGTGCACAGGGTATGGCTTTCCCGCACACGGGGACACGGTTTAACGTCCCATCCGACGGACGGCGGCCTTTCCAAGCCCATCGGTCTCCCCTACTGACCGTGGGCAGGGGGGGGAATTTTGCGGAGATAAATCTCAACGCTGACCCAGCTGGGACTCGAACCTGGGAACTACAGATTACGAGCCTGGAGCTCTACCGACTGAGCCACCCCCGCCCCAGGGGGGATGCTGAGAATAAGACTTGAGTAAGGGTTTCCAAATTACTGCAATCATCCAGCGAACAGGAAAAGTTGAATGGTATTCTACATGAAATAAGATTTTATACCTTTTAAATCCATTTTTAGTACTGGGCATAAAATATGGGATAAATAAAATTGCGCAAAGAGAAGTGTTTTGGATTTCAAAGCAGATAAACAAGTTTGAGATTTCGTACAAGCCGACAAGATTTTCAGAGGCGGGGGGGGAAGGATATTACATTGTGATGATTTTTTGTTTCAGTCATGTACGAAGCGAAATGGAAAATCACAGAGAAACATTTTTCACGTTAAATGTTCTTTTCTATATTTCTAACACATGTTGTAATTTGACAAAAAGCAAACTTATGTTATGATATACTTATTGAGTTAATTTGTTTAAATTGACTGAATTAATTTTCATTAAATTTCATTAAATATATTAATTTATTCTACATATATATATATCATTGGAACTACCACTATAATAATAGTTAGGTTTCTCTAAATTAATTATTGGCTGTTTGTATTTGATAGGTCATATGCTCAATTTCATCATCTGGAAAAGCTTCTACCCAAGTGGAAACTAAAATATGTGCAAACAAAAATGCAAAACAGAGGAGCATTAAAGGTTTAAATTATTCAATCAAATTAATTTCATAAAGTATGTTGGTGCTGTGTATTAAGTGAATTTCGAATCGAACATACATTTCCGTTGAGAAAGAGTGGGTTCCTGGATTTAAAGCAGCAAATGATCGTTGTACATTACTTCTAGGAGTAAGCCGAAGAAGGCGAGAATAATTTCCGTTTTACCTTCACTATTTGTCCAGCTTGAACCAGAATTAAAGGTCTATTGTGAGAGAGAAAATTTTCTGTTCAAGATGCTTCTAGTCATCCTTCTAATCTTACTATCTTAGCAATGATTTGAACGGGTGTTTTTCCCACCTGACTAATTCAATCTGTAGATCAAGGGGTAATTGTAGCTTTTAATGCTTATTATTTCGGCAAACTTTCGTTAAAATTCTAAATGATATTGAAGGCGATAATACGTCTAGAGCCAAAGCTTTTTGACGGAGTATTAACATTAAAATGGCCATGGGCATAATTGGTGTTTGATATTTAATAATAATTTGATAATGTAATAAATCATTCATGTTTAGCTAATTTTTACACTTCTTTCAATATAAAGATTTCTATTTGCTATAATATTATTATAAAATTGCTGTAACTAACAAATTTCTCTTCTCTTCTCTAGAAAGAAGATTACTAATCCTGATTCTCTTAAACTTTTGGAGTTGAAAACATCCTGAACACCATCGGTGAAATACCTTGGTGTTATTCTACATAAAAACTTTGTTGGAATGCATATATTGACCACGTGCTATCAAAGGCTCAAATCTTCAAATGTAAACTTGTATCTCTGATAGAGTGTAGCTCGTAACTACCTCCAGAAAAGAAATTATTTCTTTATAAGACTCTTCTGCGGCCATTCCTGACATATTGCCTCACCAGTATGGAGTAATACTACCAAAACCAATGTCAGGAGGCTTCAGAGCTTTCAAAATATAATCCTCAGATCTGTGGTCAGTGTCCCCTGGTTTGTGATATACAAGACCATTCACACTGACTTGAGAACTGACTACATATATACCCATGTTCGGAAGCTCGCGCAAACCTTTTTCGAGGCTTTTCTTCTCTGATTCTTTACGTTGTTGGGTTGTTTTACCTCTGAGCGGCACTTTTTTGCACACCATGGGCTAAATGGCCAGGTCACATGGACCCCGAAGGCTCAGAGAAGGTTGGGGGGAGGGGACCCACTGGAACAGCTGTTGGGAGACAGATGGTAGCCTCCCGTTATGGCCATCCAGCGTGATCTTTAACGTGCACAGGGTGTGGCTCTCCCGCACACGGGGCCACGGCTTAACGTCCCATCCGACGGACGGCGGCCTTTCCAAGCCCATCGGTGTCCCCTACTGAGCGTGGGCAGGGCGGGGGGGATGCTGGGTTGGGTTGGGTTGTTTTACCTCTGAGCGGCACTTTTTTGCATACCATGGGCTAAATGGCCAGGTCACATGGACCCCGAAGGCTCAGAGAAGGTTGGGGGAGAGGACCCACTGGAACAGCTGTTGGGAGACAGATGGTAGTCTCCCGTTATGGCCATCCAGCGTGATCTTTAACATGCACAGGGTATGGCTTTCCCGCACACGGGGCCACGGCTTAACGTCCCATCCGACGGACGGCGGCCTTTCCAAGCCCATCGGTGTCCCCTACTGACCGTGGGCAGGGCGGGGAATTTTGCGGAGATAAATCTCAACGCTGACCCAGCTGTAACTCGAACCTGGGAACTACAGATTACGAGCCTGGAGCGCTACCGACTGAGCCACCCCTGCCCCAGGGGGGATGCTGAGAATAAGACTTGAGTAAGGGTTTCCAAATTACTGCAATCATCCAGCGAACAGGAAAAGTTGAATGGTATTCTACATGAAATAAGATTTTATACCTTTTAAATCCATTTTTAGTACTGGGCATAAAATATGGGATAAATAAAATTACGTAAAGAGAAGTGTTTTGGATTTCAAAGCAGATAAACAAGTTTGAGATTTCGTACAAGCCGACAAGATTTTCAGAGGGGGGGGGGAAGGATATTACATTGTGATGAATTTTTTGTTTCAGTCATGTACGAAGCGAAATGGAAAATCACAGAGAAACATTTTTCACGTTAAATGTTCTTTTCTATATTTCTAACACATGTTGTAATTTGACAAAAAGCAAACTTATGTTATGATATACTTATTGAGTTAATTTGTTTAAATTGACTGAATTAATTTTCATTAAATTTCATTAAATATATTAATTTATTCTACATATATATATCATTGGAACTACCACTATAATAATAGTTAGGTTTCTCTAAATTAATTATTGGCTGTTTGTATTTGATAGGTCATATGCTCAATTTCATCATCTGGAAAAGCTTCTACCCAAGTGGAAACTAAAATATGTGCAAACAAAAATGCAAAACAGAGGAGCATTAAAGGTTTAAATTATTCAATCAAATTAATTTCATAAAGTATGTTGGTGCTGTGTATTAAGTGAATTTCGAATCGAACATACATTTCCGTTGAGAAAGAGTGGGTTCCTGGATTTAAAGCAGCAAATGATCGTTGTACATTACTTCTAGGAGTAAGCCGAAGAAGGCGAGAATAATTTCCGTTTTACCTTCACTATTTGTCCAGCTTGAACCAGAATTAAAGGTCTATTGTGAGAGAGAAAATTTTCTGTTCAAGATGCTTCTAGTCATCCTTCTAATCTTACTATCTTAGCAATGATTTGAACGGGTGTTTTTCCCACCTGACTAATTCAATCTGTAGATCAAGGGGTAATTGTAGCTTTTAATGCTTATTATTTCGGCAAACTTTCGTTAAAATTCTAAATGATATTGAAGGCGATAATACGTCTAGAGCCAAAGCTTTTTGACGGAGTATTAACATTAAAATGGCCATGGGCATAATTGGTGTTTGATATTTAATAATAATTTGATAATGTAATAAATCATTCATGTTTAGCTAATTTTTACACTTCTTTCAATATAAAGATTTCTATTTGCTATAATATTATTATAAAATTGCTGTACCTAACAAATTTCTCTTCTCTTCTCTAGAAAGAAGATTACTAATCCTGATTCTCTTAAACTTTTGGAGTTGAAACATCCTGAACACCATCGGTGAAATACCTTGGTGTTATTCTACATAAAAACTTTGTTGGAATGCATACAGTATATTGACCACGTGCTATCAAAGGCTCAAATCTTCAAATGTAAACTTGTATCTCTGATAGAGTGTAGCTCGTAACTACCTCCAGAAAAGAAATTATTTCTTTATAAGACTCTTCTGCGGCCAGTCCTGACATATTGCCTCACCAGTATGGAGTAATACTACCAAAACCAATGTCAGGAGGCTTCAGAGCTTTCAAAATATAATCCTCAGATCTGTGGTCAGTGTTCCCTGGTTTGTGATAAACAAGACCATTCAAACTGACTTGAGAACTGACTACATATATACCCATGTTCCGAAGCTCGCGCAGACCTTTTTCGAGACTTTTCTTCTCTGATTCTTTACATTGTTGGGTTGTTTTACCTCTGAGCGGCACTTTTTTGCACACCATGGGCTAAATGGCCAGGTCACATGGACCCCGAAGGCTCAGAGAAGGTTGGGGAGAGGGGACCCACTGGAACAGCTGTTGGGAGACAGATGGTAACCTCCCGTCAAGGCCATCCAGCGTGTTCTTTAACGTGCACAGGGTATGGCTCTCCCGCACATGGGGCCACGGCTTAACGTCCCATCCGACGGACGGCGGCCTTTCCAAACCCATCGGTGTCCCCTACTGACCGTGGGCAGGGCGGGGAATTTTGCGGAGATAAATCTCAACGCTGACCCAGCTGGGACTCGAACCAGGGAACTACAGATTACGAGCCTGGCGCGCTACCGACTGAGCCACCCCCGCCCCTGATTCTTTACGATCATACTGTTTTGAACAAGTACAAGAGGCCTAAAACGGTAGCGTTCTCTGAGGAGACCTTTTCTAAAGTAAAAGTGTTTAATAATTTCGAAAACAATAATCATAACGTAAAGGCAAAATTCCTGCTTCTCGAAACAAAGGTAATGAAGGTTGCATTTTTGGTCTTTTAGTTAATAAGCGAAGAAATCTGTTTTGTAGCACTAAAAGCTGTTTAAAATTATTGAAATACATGCCTCCCCAAGATTTAATGCCATATTTTAATTGAGAACGAATTAATGCATAATATAATGTACACATAAATTTAAATGTAACTAAATTTCTTACGAGATATAAGCGGGCCAGGTTACGGATGACCTTCATTTTTACCCATGTTACATTCCAAGTTAAGCATGCATCAATCCAAATACCTAAATATTTCACTAACGGCACAAAAGAAATTTGAGGACAATTACAGTGACTTTTCGACGAACAATTACTATCATGATATTTCAATTTGTAACGGTGCAAAATATCTGTAACATATGTGTATTTTTCTTTAAGTAGAAGTAAACTGCATTTTATTATATAGATTTATTGTTAAAAATTGCTTGTGGTCCAGTATCTAATTAATTCTAGATCACTATTTGTTTGTTAAAAAAAAATCGAATGTTAAAAAAAATAGCGAAAATTAACCTAACTTTCACGCCAACTGCTGAAAATACTCTTAGACGTAATTTAAAAAAGTTTAGCATAACAGTTACTGCTTTATTTTAGCTTGTTTTTATGAACTTTTGAGAGCAATTACTTAAATTGGAAATATTGGTGCTAAAGTATTCCAATTTCATTAACTCTATATAGAGAACGAATATTGCTAAAAATCTCGTTGAAATAGATTTCAGATCTTTAAATTATTTTCAGTCCCATTTTTTCAAAAAATGATTATTTAAGATGTTTCAGAGTTCTGTACCTCAGTTGTTATTGCCATAACACGAAGCTGTACCTAATAAAGTGGCTGCTGAGTGTATATCCACAACAATAAATATTTCTCTGATATCTAGATAGACCTCAGACAGTTAAAACAATCCTGAAATTGCAATTTTACACTTTTTGTGCCAACAGAAATCAATATTACCCTATGCTTCTTATTAGCTTTGTTTAATCCTTTCACGACTAAGGGAAACATTTTTCCCCATTTTAAAATTGGTGATTGTGGTATTTAATTATAAACTTATCTGTATTTTTTATACAGAATGTCAAAATAGAACGTATGCCGAACGCAATTACGTAAACGGGAACGTTTAGAAAACAAAAACAGAACTGTCAGGACGCATAATATATGTACTATGTGCAATGTCCATCTTTGCCTCACTACCAAAAGAAATTGCTTCGCAGAATATCATAATTAGCACATCATTTTGTATAGTAATTTTATTTCATAATTTTGTATTATTTTAGTTAACATTTTGTTCTAATAAACCAATAAATAAAAGACATTGCATAATAAGCCTAACTATAATTTGTGTTACCTTTATAGTCCATTGGGAAAAATATTTCCCATAAAATTCCAAAAAAACTACACATTGTTATGTATTTTTCTTATGATTTTTATTTATTTTACGTCTAAACAAACTAAAATAAACAGTTACATACTGATATTTACTCTTGAAACCTTATGGTTCTGAAAGGGTTAACGTCGTCTCCCCACTGTGACGTCAAAATGCTTAGCCAATGAACGTCAAGAAAATCTTCTTTGCGGAGTGGCACCAACCTTCCTCTATTCACCCTGATCCAGCCTGTTCTTTAACGTACACAGGATATGGCTCTCCCGCACACGGGGCCAGGGCTTAACGTCCCATCCGACGGACGGCAGTCTTTCCAAGCCCATCGGTGTCCCTTACTGACCGAGGGCAAGGCGAAACGTTTTGCTGAGATAAATCTCAACTCTGGCCTAGCTGGAACAAATAATAATGTCGCTTTAAAGCATTGTGCCAAAATAATACTAAATTCCTTGATGAAAAATTGATAATTCAATAATTAATTATGTATAAAAATTAATATTTCATAAATTGATAATTCGTAATCGAATAACCAAATAGGTTTCCATTATTCGATTACGAATAACCAAAACCTATTTGGTTTAAATCATTGCAGCTTGCCATATGCTAAAATGTACATTTTGCATTAGTTTTGTATATTGTTTAAGAACTTTCTTTTTTTAATTTTCGTTATGGTCATCATATTCTTTTGAACAGGGATAAATTTTATTTCATTAAAAAGATTTTTGTTTTACAGTTAATAACATGGTAAACAGTTTACAATTTAGAAAAATTTACAACAAATTTACATAGTAAGTACTTTTACATAGAAAAACATAATAAATTGAATGGGTTCGGAAAAAATGTCGTTGTATTCTAGCGTTCGTTGCACTGACATTTTCTTACTGTATTGCGGTTTCATCAATGTGCTGAAACCTTACTGGAAGTTCTACATTCATATTCATAAAAGACTTTTATAATGAAACAAATAACAATATTTCTAATATTTTTTATTAAATCTAAAAGGGTGACTACTTACTATATCTCACATAAACAGCTGAAATTCCATATTAATATATATTAGAAAACAAATATTATTGATTTGGGTTGTTGGGTTGTTTTACCTCTGAGCGGCATTTTCTGGCACACCATGGGCTAAATGGCCAGGTCACATGGACCCCGAAGGCTCAGAGAAGGTTGGGGGAGGGGACCCACTGGAACAGCTGTTGGGAGACAGATGGTAGCCTCCCGTCAAGGCCATCCAGCGTGTTCTCTAACGTGCACAGGGTATGGCTCTCCCGCACACGGGGCCACGGCTTAACGTCCCATACGACGGACGGCGGCCTTTCCAAGCCCATCGGTGTCCCCTACTGACAGTGGGCAGGGTGGGGAATTTTGCGGAGATAAATCTCAACGCTGACCCAGCTGGGACTCGAACCTGGGAACTACAGATTACGAGCCTGGCGCGCTACCAACTGAGCCACCCCAGCCCCAAGTTAGTAATTGGTTTTAAAGTATTCTTAAATATCATAATTAAATAGTTACGACTAAATTATTTTATTTTACGAGGTTTCAAAATTCTTTTAGTTAAAGTGTAAAAAAAGGCACTTAAATTTTTTGCATAATTAATTTCCTGCTTTTCCCCCTTTCGCTCACTGCTGTCAGGCGTGTCCTGTCAAGTGGCCTTATCCAGGAGCATAATACCAATTAGCATAATACCAATTAGCATAATACCAATTAGCAGTCCTTTTTTGGTATTACTGCTTGTCGTTATCGGCTACTGAATTGTTGTATGCGCTATGTTCCTGTTGGATTGGGGCGGGGGTGGCTCAGTCGGTAGCGCGTCAGGCACGTAATCTGTAGTTCCCAGGTTCGAGTCCCAGCTGGGTCAGCGTTGAGATTTATCTCCGCAAAATTCCCCGCCCTGCCCACGGTCAGTAGGGGACACCGATGGGCTTGGAAAGGCCGCCGTCCGTCGGATAGGACGTTAAGCCGTGGCGCCGTGTGCGGGAGAGCCATACCCTGTGCACGTTAAAGAACACGCTGGATGGCCGTGTGCGGTAGAGTCATACCCTTTGCACGTTAAAGAACACGCTGGATGGCCTTGACGGGAGGCTACCATCTCTCTCCCAACAGCTGTTCCAGTGGGTCCCCTCCCCCAACCTTCTCTGAGCCTTCGGGGGTCCATGTGACCTGGCCATTTAGCCCATGGTGTGCAAAAAAGTGCCGCTCAGAGGTAAAACAACCCAACGTTAAAGAACACACTGGATGGCCTTGACGGGAGTCTACCATCTGTCTCCCAACAGCTGTTCCAGTGGGTCCCCTCCCCTAACCTTCTCTGAGCCTTCGGGGTCCATGTGACCTGGCCATTTAGCCCATGGTGTGCAAAAAAGTGCCGCTCAGAGGTAAAACAACCCAACGTTAAAGAACACACTGGATGGCCTTGACGGGAGTCTACCATCTGTCTCCCAACAGCTGTTCCAGTGGGTCCCCTCCCCTAACCTTCTCTGAGCCTTCGGGGTCCATGTGACCTGGCCATTTAGCCCATGGTGTGCAAAAAAGTGCCGCTCAGAGGTAAAACAACCCAACGTTAAAGAACACACTGGATGGCCTTGACGGGAGTCTACCATCTGTCTCCCAACAGCTGTTCCAGTGGGTCCCCTCCCCTAACCTTCTCTGAGCCTTCGGGGTCCATGTGACCTGGCCATTTAGCCCATGGTGTGCAAAAAAGTGCCGCTCAGAGGTAAAACAACCCAACGTTAAAGAACACACTGGATGGCCTTGACGGGAGTCTACCATCTGTCTCCCAACAGCTGTTCCAGTGGGTCCCCTCCCCTAACCTTCTCTGAGCCTTCGGGGTCCATGTGACCTGGCCATTTAGCCCATGGTTTGCAAAAAAGTGCCGCTCAGAGGTAAAACAACCCAACGTTAAAGAACACACTGGATGGCCTTGACGGGAGTCTACCATCTGTCTCCCAACAGCTGTTCCAGTGGGTCCCCTCCCCTAACCTTCTCTGAGCCTTCGGGGTCCATGTGACCTGGCCATTTAGCCCATGGTGTGCAAAAAAGTGCCGCTCAGAGGTAAAACAACCCAACGTTAAAGAACACACTGGATGGCCTTGACGGGAGTCTACCATCTGTCTCCCAACAGCTGTTCCAGTGGGTCCCCTCCCCCAACCTTCTCTGAGCCTTCGGGGGTCCATGTGACCTGGCCATTTAGCCCATGGTGTGCAAAAAAGTGCCGCTCAGAGGTAAAACAACCCAACCTATATACCGCTGCCAGACGCTATTCATTTTGCACACAACTTCATTCCTGTGTTGTATTTTACATAACATACATGACTTTCCGGAATTTGGAACGTCAGAGTTTTACAATATGGAGGTTTTTTTTTATACTGATTTCCAAATATACTGAAATATAATGATTTCCATAAAAAATTTATGGAAATCAGTATATTTCTCGAAAAGGTATCACAACTAGTTTCATCATCATCATCATCATCATCGTCGTCGTCGTCGTCATCCTCCTCCTCCTCCTCCTCCTCCTCCTCCTCCTCAAGCAGCCATGGGCTACGGAGGTCCAACCAGACCGCGCAGTTTAATTCTCCAAGCATATCTGTCCTGAGCTACATCTGCTGCATCTGGCCACTGCACACCAATTCTAACAAGGTCCTGTTTGACATTGTCTGCCCACCGCATCCTAGGTCTCCCCTTCTTTCTGAGGCATTTTGGCACACTGTTCATAACCCTATTCGCCAATCTATAATTGTTCATACGGGCAACATGGCCAAACCAACGGAGTCTCTCTCTGCACAATATGCTGCTTAAAGGAGGTTGCAGACTCCTTTGCCTAACCTCATCATTAGTTACAAAGTTGAACCACCTAATGCCCAAGATACTGCGTAAGCGTCTGGAATCAAAAGCATCTAGTATCCTGTTATCATGCTTACACAGCGTCCAAGTTTCACTACCATAACTAACCCTAGAAAGAATCAAACTATTATGCAGTATAATTTTAGTCTTTAGGTGTATACGCCTATTTCTCCACACTCTCCATAGATTCTTAAAAGTCCCGGCAGCAATACCTTTTCGTCTGTTAATCTCATGCCGCACATCACCAGTATCAGTTACGCAGCTCCCAAGGTAATTAAACTGTGACACCTGCTCAAGACTGCAACCATTCAGATTAACTGAATCATAGCCTGCCTGACCAATTTTCATCACTTTAGTTTTCTCTCTGTTTATAACCAAACCTACTCTACTACCAGTCTCATCAACAGCTCGAATGAAAGAGTTCATCTCATCAACATCATTTACCAAAAGGGCTAAATCATCAGCATAATCTAAATCAGAAATTTTCGTATCTCCAGCCCATTTAAGGCCAAAAGCTTTCCCTTGAAGTGAATTTCGCAGAAGTGAATTTCGCAACAACCAAACTAAAGAGAAAAGGACACAAAATGCACCCTTGTCGAACACCAGAAGTAATGCTAAACCAATTGCTACAAGACTTACCAACCCTCACACATGACTCAGTGTTATTATAGAGAGCTTTTATTATGTTAACTAACTTGTCTGGTATACCATATGATCTCACAATCAACCACAAATTATGACGATCAACAGAGTCGGAAGCCTTTTTGAAATCAATAAAGCTAGCAACCAAAGGTTTCTGAAACTCTAAACATTTCTCAAGAATCTGCCTAAGTGAAAATATCTGATCCACACATCCCCTACCAGTTCTGAATCCACATTGCTCATCACGCAATTGCCTGTCAACCACATTCCTAATTCTATTAAGCACAATCATGGAAAGAACTTTACCTGGAACGGAGAGTAGGCTGATACCCCTATAGTTATCACAAGAACTGCGATCACCTTTTTTGAGAATAGGGATAATAATAGCTCTGGTAAAATTAATAAAAATATAATATAAAAAAAATTCAGTCATCCAAATGGTAACTGAAACATTCCCAGCTCTAAGCATTTCCGTAGTAATTTCATCCACCCCTGGGGATTTATGAAGTTTAAGTTTAGAAATAGCCAAACTAACTTCAGATTGTGTTATAGGGCCAACATTAAAGCCAACAATGCATCTATCATCATTGCAAACAATGGGAGTAGAACTAACCACATTGTTTAGAACATCACTGAAATGCTCAACCCACCTAGCCATGACAGAATCCTCACCTTCTACAACCTTGCCTTGTTTATCCTTCAATCCCTGTATACCTGTTCGTTTTCTACCACACGAAACATTAACTATCTGGTACAGCTCTCTGCTGTTGAGCTGTCTAACTGCTTCCTCAGCTTTGTCAGCAAGGCCATCAAGCCAAAGATTTTTATCAGTAGCTAACTGACCCTTTACACGTTTATTAAGTTCTTTGTAATGCTTTCTATTAGGACTAGTAGGGTACTGATTAAGGACATTCCTGCAGTTCCTTCTTTCTGAAATAAGCTCAAGTGCCTTATCACTTAAATAATTCTGCCTCCTCTGCTCCTTTTTCCCTAAAAGAGTACTGTTAGTTTCCAAAAAAGCCTGTTTAAAATGGCCCCATTCTTCCTCAACATTATTAAGCAAACCACGACTGTCATAATGACTAAGTAACCTATCATGGTAAGCTTTAGCTATAACTGGGTCTTTCAGAGCTTCAGTATTAAAGGTAAACTTTTTAACCCTAGCACAACACTTTTTAAGTTTAAGTTGCAAGACACTTTTAACAAGGTAATGGTCAGATCCAATTTCAGCTCCCCTATATACCCTGGTATTTCTAACAGAACTAGCCCATTTGCTGTTAATTAATATATAATCAATCATATTCCTATGCAGCCCATCAGGTGAAACCCATGTGTGTTTATGTATGTCGCGGTGTTTGTAATATGTGTTAGTTATTCTGAAACCATTGAGTTTACTTACCTGTAGGAGACGTTGCCCATTGACATTGCAGCTACCAATACCAAAAGGGCCTTTCACCCCTCCCCAAAGGTCAGAGTCAGTACCAACTTTGGCATTGAAGTCACCTAGAACAAGGGTAATATCTCCTTTCTTGACAGAATTCAAAATATCCTGAAGTTGTCCGTAAAACCTATCCTTCTCATCCTCATCGGCATCCTCAGTGGGGGCATAACAGCAGATAACATTCAAGTCTTTAATGCTTGTCTGAAAATTTGCTGTAAGAAACCTTTCATTAATGCACTCATATCCTAGAAGAGCATCACTAGCATGTCTGCTGAGCAGCAGACCCACGCCTTGGTGATGCTTTCCATCCTCCCTCCCTGTAAAGAGAATTTTAAAGTTATTTTTAAGTATCTCACCTTTACCTGTCCATCTGGTCTCTTGCAAGCCTAAAATATCTAGGTTATAGCGCTGGAATTTCTGCATGAGGACATCAAGAGAATAATCTCTATGTAATGTCCTCACGTTCCTGCAGAGAGAAAATGATTAGTAGGATTTTTAAAGAAATTAGGTTTATTGAGATTGGTAGGGCCAACAATACCAAACAGCCCCCTGATCGCAGGCATGGGGCAAAGACCTGTTCCTCCTCCGCTAAAGGCTGAAGTCACCGATGCTGGTAGGAACTTCAGGCACCACCTTTACAAGTCGACTTTTTCAAGAACCATATGGCCTGCCTGAGACACATTACTCCAGTTTAGGCTTGACGATGCCCAACTAGCTAAGTAAGGTTCAGGTACCTGCGATGGCCTCTGATTAGGATTATCCACCAGCTGATATAAGGTATCCCATGCCTCTGTTCACTTAGAGCTGGCAACCCAGAAGCAAACAGAAAACACAGCGGCAGACTCTCCCTCAACAGAAGCCCACCAGTGCAGCAAGTCCAGGATCCATAATCAAGCTCAAATCCATAAACAAGTCCAGTCTAATAGGTATAGATGGTCAGCACCAGGACCCTGTGAAGTTGACCACTCCTCAGCAGGGTTGAAAAAAAAGAAAAAAGTGGCCATAGATGACCAGATCAGTAGGCCATACTGAACTGGCAGCCCTCCCCTTCCGTTCCCTTCCAAAAGAGAATATCTCTTTTGAAAGGTACTAACGGCCTGCACCACGAGAAGGCGGGGTCGGACATTAGGTGCTAGACCTGGCCGGTTCTGTGCATCATCACTGGGGATTGGTACACAGCTCTCCTTGCAGTTTACGCCTAGCTACCATTTACAAGCAACTAGTTTCACAACATAAATATTTTGATATAACTAATATGCACAGTTTAAGGTAACCCGATGAGGAATTTCAATCTTTAGAATGGGTTTCGAGCGACCTTTAACCGACATTGGCGACACGAGCGGCATGATAGGTTGGGTTGTTTTACCTCTGAGCGGCACTTTTTTGCACAGCATGGGCTAAATGGCCAGGTCACATGGACCCCGAAGGCTCAGAGAAGGTTGGGGTAGGGGACCCACTGGAACAGCTGTTGGTAGACAGATGGTAGCCTCCCATCAAGGCCATCCAGCGTGTTCTTTAACGTGCACAGGGTATGGCTTTCCCGCACACGGGGCCACGGTTTAACGTCCCATCCGACGGACGGCGGCATTTCCAAGCCCATCGGTGTCCCTTACTGACCGTGGGCAGAGTGGGGAATTTTGCGGAGATAAATCTCAACGCTGACACAGCTGGGACTTGAACCTGGAAACTACAGATTACGAGCCTGGCGCGCTACCGATTGAGCCACCCCCGCCCCGTACCTAAAATTAATTTCAAATTGAAATATAAGTTTATTTAAACTAATATTATGCTTATTATTACTATTTGTTGAAATATTATCTAGTATTTTAAGTTAATTGTTAACTTCGTAAAAAATAATTAACAATCGATTGAATTTGAATAACTATACGTTTGTTTTTTGGTATAATTAAATTTTAGTAATTCTGTTGCTGAATACGAATGGTATGGAGCTAAACTGAAGTGAGTAGTACATACCCATGACGATAGAGGCGCTGAAATCGGTCAAATGATCGTTTTAACATTAATGTCCTATTTGTATGGGGTTACGTTATCTGTGAATAGTATACAGCCTGTCGAATTTTCGACAGTCAAAACCAGAAAAATCAGAATGACTACTTAAAAAGAGTATGAAAAAAGTGGTTCTTGCTTTCCATATCAGGTTGCTGTATTATGCGTAGGAATTTGAAGTTTGAACTCTATAGATTTCATTTTTGAAGCTCATTCAAAAAGATTTCATTTTTGAGTCCGTTGAACCCACCTTAATGGCAAATGAAGTGGGAAATTAGTAGTTTTAAACTGGAACTTAAGTCGAGACTTGAATTTTTAATGCAACATAGGATCTCAAATTGGAAACCTGCAGGGGCGGGGGTGGCTCAGTCGGTAGCGCGCCAGGCTCGTAATCTGTAGTTCCCAGGTTCGAGTCCCAGCTGGGTCAGCGTTGAGATTAATCTCCGCAAAATTACCCGCCCTGTCCACGGTCAGTAGGGGACACCGATGGGCTTGGAAAGGCCGCCATCCATAGGATGGGATGTTAAGTCGTGGCCCAGTGTGCAGGAGAGTCATACCCTGTATACGTTAAAGAACACGCTGGATGGCCGTGTGCTTCTCTGAGCCTTCGGGGGTCCATGTGACCTGGCCATTTAGCCCATTGTGTGCAAAAAAGTGTCGCTCAGAGGTAAAACAATCCAACGTTAAAGAACACGCTGGATGGCCTTGACGGGAGGCTATAATCTGTCTCCCAACAGCTCTTCCAGTGGGTCCCCTTCCCCAACCTTCTCTGAGCCTTCGGAGTCCGTGTGACCTGGCCATTTAGCCCATGGTGTGCAAAAAAGTGCCACTCAGAGGTAAAACAACCCATCAACCCAACCTGGAAACCTGCATGTGAAATTTGAGCCCGACTGTCACGTATTTGGGAAGCACCGTGTGGGGCGAAACTATTAATTTTCTATTCCAAACGATAGAACATGAAAATGCAAGAAGGGAATTATTCGAGGTTCTATAGTAGATTCAGTTACGGGAAGAATTTTTGATGCAACATGGAAGAAAGGGGAGAATGAATATGTGAACCCATTTATGAAATTTAGGGATAAGATTTGGGAAATTATGTAGAATCCAAATCTGTTAACGAAGATCAGAATCTCTTCAACATTCAATGAAGTGGGTTGCCCTTCTAGGGAGTGTCCCATTTAATACCTTCCAAGAGTTGTTGTTGGGTTGTTTTACCTCTGAGCGGCACTTTTTTGCACATGATGGGCTAAATGGCCAGGTCACATGGACCCCGAAGGCTCAGAGAAGGTTGGGGGAGGGGACCCACTGGAACAATTGTTAGGAGACATATGGTGGCCTCCTGTCAAGGCCACCCAGCGTGTTCTTTAATGTGCACAGGGTATGGCTCTCCCTCACATGGGGCCACGGCTTAACGTCCCATCCGACGGACAGCGGCCTTTCCAAACCCATCGGTGTCCCCTACTGATCGTGGGAAGGGTGGGGAATTTTGCGGAGATAAATCTCAACGCTGACCCAGCTGGGACTCGAACCTGGGAACTACAGATTACGAGCATGGCGCGCTACCGATTGAGCCACCCCCGCCCCAAAACATCAAAGCGTCCGGACACTTTTTGCAACATAGTGTATACAGGGTGAATCTGAAAAAGTGGGCAAAACTTTACGGGGTGGTAGAACGCAGCTATACGAGCAATATTCGTCATAGAATGTATGCTCGGAACGCAAGCGGTGAGAAGTTAAAAGGTAGTTTTCCACTGTAACGTTTAAAGAATGAACACAAGATGGAGAGGAGATACTTCAGAAAACATTTTATTAACAGGAATGTAATTGAGGTACGTGCTCAAAGAAATTGCTCAAAAAGTGCATATCCCCCATTTCGTGGTTAGTATAACCAGCCATCCTCTCGGCAATCCACGGTAGAAATGCAGTTGGGTGCGAGGACCGACCCTTTTATACCATTTCCAACGCCACCTAGCGGCTCGCCGTTTGCGTTCCGACCATACGTTCTATGACGAATATTGCTCATATAGCTGCGTCCTACCACCCCGTAAAGTTTTGCCCACTATTTCAGACTCACCCTGAATAGAATATAGTTAAAAATAAAAGTGAGAACTTATGTTACATACCTTATATCAATTGTTCATTTGAAATTCTCCCTCTTGATCGCTTTGATCCAAAATCCTTTTTTCAAAAATATCTTTAGCGAACTGAAATACGTGGACTTTGGGCTCATTTCGGTAGTTGCCTTTACACATTGACCCTATTCAACAATAGGCAAAGCTGTAAATGCCAAAACACAGACTTCCAAATGTAAAAAATGAATCAACTAAACCAGAGTGACTTGGACGAAACTGAAACTATTCAAAAATGGCGACCGGAACACCAATGTTTGTGACGACACAGCTTTTCCGGCAGACTTTGGCCTCCTCTCTCGGTCACACCAAAAATTGTAGAAGGAGAAGTTAAGCTTCCATAGAGATTAATGTAAAATCGAGTATCGTGCATTTGGCGTAGTGGTGAAACGAACTTTACAGGGGACGAACGCTTTTGTAATTACATGTTACTGTCAACTTCCATTCTCTTCGCTTTTCCTATGTAATAATTTCCCATTGATATCCTTGCAGAGTATATTAATATCAATTCTGTTTCTTGTTTCTATGCAACCAAGAAAGCTTCTAATTGGAATAATTTATTCTATAAATTAACTTCAGGCTAATTTCAAATCTTCTCTATCCGTTCAATTTATAATTGTTGGTTCAACGAAAAATAATTCCAATGGAGAAAATAAACCTTTATTAAAATAAAGGTATTATTTTTTTTCAAATACAAAGTGCAGTTTACTTTTTTTCCTTTTTCGAAATATAAATTTTTTTGATGCATAATTCCTTTGCCCCTTATTGTTTGCTTCCCAGCTTAAACAAATGCACGATACGAATCGAAACACCACTTGAGGTCGCCACTTACGCTTTGTCAAAGCTGAACTTTTTTTCCTTTTACATTCTTTGCTTTGGCCTCCTCTCTCGGTCACGGACTTCGCCACTAGCAAAGCGCATGATTTCACAGAGAAATGTAAAATATTTCCAATTGTTTCTAGTAGCATAAGAACGCGATAGATGGCGCCACCACACAGATACGTATAGTATCTCAAACAAATACCAGCAGAGCTTAGCGGAGCACACAGCAATCACTTGAATCTAAATTATTTATATCGTAGAAAAAATATCTGTTTAAATCACCTGCATTGTGGCAAATTCTTACAGCTTAAAAATCGTCGATTGCCATGAATTTAACAATAATGTTTTTCAGCTAGAATTTACTGGAAAATAATCCGGAAAACTTTCAATTTTTTTTTATAATAAAATTAACGTAATTGTTAGATCCACGCACATACCCAGGATTTAGGTTGGTTGTTTTACCTCTGAGCGGCACTTTTTTTGCACACAATGGGCTAAATGGCCAGATCATAAGGACCCCCGAAGGCTCAGAGAAGGTTGGGAGAGGGGACCCACTGGAACAGCTGTTGGGAAGACAGATGGTAGTCTCCCGTCAAGGCCATCCAGCGTGTCCTTTAACGTGCACAGGGTATATCTCTCCCGCACACGAGGCCACGGCTTAACGTCCCACCCGACGGACGGCTGCCTTTCCAAGCCCATCGGTGTCCCCTACTGACCTTGGCCAGGGCGGGGAATTTTGCGGAGATAAATCTCAACGCTGACCCATCTGGGACTCGAACCTGGGAACTACAGATTGCGAGCCTGCTGACCCATCTGGGACTTAACCTAGGGACTACAGATTACGAGCCTGGCGCACTACCGACTGAGCCACCCCGCCCCCTTTTATTAGTATCTACACAAATGTAAAGGAAAATTATTTAAAAAAATTGTTTCCAAGAATAACTAATTCCCTCTCTTGGAGAAGGGGGAAAAGTATTGCTGCCAATGTAAACCTCTTAACTCTCACACTCCACCAACAAAAATTTCAATTTTTTTTATCATAAATAGATCGTTTGCAATATTAGTTGAAAATTTTGGCATTTTGTACCATTAGAAGCGTTATTCAGACCATCTGGATAATCCGAATCTGAAATTTTAATGATTTATCCATACTTATCAACGCCAAAAATTAATTTCCAATTTCTCTCTTAAAAAAATGAATATTTGTAAAGAAAAATGCGAAAGCAATCTTTTTTTTTTCTGAAAACGAACTAAAACATATTTCATTACTAACTGATGTTAATGAATTTTCTGAACATTCACTTATAAATCGTTAAGTTTTATTAAAAACGATGAGATGGCTACCGTTTCATTTTGCTAGCAGTTCGGTTCATTATTGTTGACGTTAAAAGTAAGTGGCATCTTTAATAGCCCCCCACTCTTCCTGTGTGAATGACGCTTGCTCTCTGCTGCCCTTCGCACGGCACGGAGACGATGCGCAGGGCGCCCTCTGTCGGGCTGACCCGTGTAGCGTATCGTAGCCGTTTTTTCGTGCGCTTGTTGACTTACGTTTGCGAATGAGTTTTTGAGTGTTTTTAATTTGTATCCTTGTGTCTTTTAAGTGAGAATGGTATTAGGAAAGCTTTCCTATCTCTTTCCTGTTACTTCTCTTTTCGTTTCCAGCTCTCTTTTTTCTTTAATGAGATGTCTGGTGTGTGAAATAATCGCCGAGGAACTTACGTTTTTACGTTACGTTTTTTTCGGCGATTGAAGGTTTTTGAGAATGCAAAGTTAAGTGAAGCTGAGCGATTCAAGGAGCCAAACTCTTTAGAATCGCGAAGCATGTTGTACTTATCATGGAACTACTGAGAATTCTCACTATTTTCTAGATAAATAGTGGGTTTTCAGATTTAAATTTCCAAACAGTCACATCTCATCTGAGCAGAAGACAAGAAACAGCTCTTTTCAGGATTAACCTTGATCACTGTGCTCTAAATGAAAAGCTCTTCAAAATTACCAAAAAAATCCTCTCCACTTTGTGCCATCTGTAAAACTCCAGAAAATATTTCTCATGTCTTTTTACATTGTCCTCTCTATCAATTTCAACGACAAATTCTGAAGGAAAAGATGAAGATTATTGATGAAGAATTGTCAATGAAATCTCTTCTCTGCAGAAGCTACAGTAAAAGCAATAGATTTAAAATTCAGAACCTGATTCTCAGTTTCTTGGAGGAAAGTTCTTTATTATACAGAATCTGAATTCATCCTTTGCTGGGTTTTCGTTTCTCGAAAATAAAAAGAAGAGGAATTTAATATACAAATATGAAATATTGACTGTTCAAAAAAAATGTGTTTTTGCTTACAAACTTTCTCTAGTGGCCAGTATCTCAAGTGATAACCTCATGGTTATTTTTGTGGTGGAACTGAAGGAAGAACTGTGACTTATTTTTTATACCTTGTTTGAAGTGTTAATTTTGTTTTTGAAATCTCTTTTGGTGCAGAAAAGAAATTAAGATCCAAGAGTATTGGATTACAGAAAGTCTACTCTGCATAAGTAAGAACTTTTAAAAAATTCAGAAAAACAATTATTTTTATTTTCTACATTGTGATTTACACGTCGATTCTTTGTTTTGGATAACAGGAAGCCCATTGTTGAAGGGTTTCTAACCTTCCCATCACAATTTATCACATCACAGTGAGTGGTATGACCAAAGAACGTATAAGGAAAAGAAGTTCAGCTTTGACAAAGCATAAGTGGCGACCTCAAGTGGTGTTTCGATTTGTATCGTGCATTTATTTAAGCTGGGAAGCAAACAATAAGGGGCAAAGGAATTATGCATAAAAAAATTTATATTTTAAAAAAGGAAAAAAAGTAACTGCACTTTGCATTTGAAAAAAATAATATGATTTTAATAAAGGTTTATTTTCTCCATTGGAATTATTTTTCGTTGAACCAACAATTATAAATTGAACGGATAGAGAAGATTTGAAATTAGCCTGAAGTTAATTTATAGAATAAATTATTCCAATTAGAAGCTTTCTTGGTTGCATAGAAACAGGAAACAGAATTGATATTAATATACTCTGCAAGGATATCAATGGGAAATTATTACATAGGAAAAGCGAAGAGAATGGAAGTTGACAGTAACATGTAATTACAAAAGCGTTCGTCCCCTGTAATGTTCGTTTCACCTCTACGCCAAATGCACGATACCCGATTTTACATTAATCTCTAGGGAAGCTTAACTTCTTCTCCCTCTACATTTTTTGGTATGGCCTTCTGCATAGATTTTTCTTGTTGGACGGATCTAGTTTAGTTGTTTACGCAGCATCTATGCCATTAGTTACCAACAAATTTATAGTATTATAGGCATTACATTGCTTTTGCAAAAAATTTGAGTCTTCACTCTGAAACACTCGGATTTTTAAAACATTTATTTTTACCAGAAATAAGCATGTTAAAAATAATATTGCCACTAAAAATTCTTATATCAATTCTTGGAGATAATTTGTTCATATAATTATTCGATATTTTGTTAACTATTCATAAAGTTTTTAAACGAGAAAAAAAAAAACCAAGATTTAAAATATATACGAACTGGATACATGATGTTCAGGTGCATACAAAGATCTTAAGTTTGTATGGAGAAATCCATTACTGCAATTGACAATATTTAGGAGTAAAGACTTTATCTTAAAATATATTTATTTGAAACATTATATAGATTAATAAACATTTCCCACAATAAGATATCACTGAGCAAGTTCACATAAAAAGTGCAATCTTATATACAAATGGTTGCTTTCTCTTTAAAAAAATTCCCCTAAAGTGAAATTTGAAACCCGTCAGCAGATAATGATCAGTTATTTTCATACTCCTCGTCTTCCATCTTCTTATCTGGCGCCACCTGTTGGGTAAAATGTTAAATATATAATTTCCATGAGACGAAAATACTTTTAATGAAAATGTCATTTGTCAGTAATTTCAATCAATTTATTCTCTTGGTTTATTCGATTGATTTTCTAATTCGGAAGTAAAATAATTATAAAAAAAAAATGCTACACTTAAGAATTTTCTGCTGAGGTCCTGCCAACCTCACAGACGTACTCTGGCATATAAACTGACAGGCTCCTGTCAGACCTCTGTGGCAAGCAGCTGTTTGAGGGGGTATTTATTTTATTTACACTTAAGAATGTGTACCTAAAATAATCCTAAGGAAAATTAAGATTACTGATGACGAATTCTCAATGAAATCTCTCCTCAGTAAAAACTACGGCTTTTGTTGTTGTTTTACCTCTGAACGGAACCTTTTTTTGCACACAATGGGCTAAATGGCCAGGCCACAAGGACCCCAAGGGCTCGGAAAATGATGGAGTGAGGAGACCCACTGGAATATCTTTTGGAAGACAGATGGTACCCTTAACGGGAACCTGGGTTCGAGAAATCAGTAGCCTAGCGTGCTAAACACTCGGCAACAAACACTCGGCTACCAAAGTTGAGAATAATATTAACGAGTGCTATATGCTGTCATACAATTAGTGCGTGGCTGTCTTCATAAATTCTGAAAAACTGATTGAGGAGGCTGATTATATAACAGAAATGTAATCTTGCTTTAGGTAGGAAAAAAAGTAAATATACATTTAATACTAATGTTTAAATGCAATGAAAAAACAACGTGCTCGGAAACAGACATTTAACCTTGAATAAACGTTGACTTGTACAGAAA
Organism: Ryuthela nishihirai; assembly: GCA_038380435.1. Taxonomy (NCBI): domain Eukaryota; kingdom Metazoa; phylum Arthropoda; class Arachnida; order Araneae; family Heptathelidae; genus Ryuthela; species Ryuthela nishihirai. The sequence goes on from JAWZYU010000032.1 coordinate 49,696,068, forward strand.
TAAACTAGCGCAGTCTACAGAAAAGTCCGGCAAAATATAGTTAACAAACTATATATATATGGTCCGGGACTCAGTCGGTAGCGAGCCTGGTTCGACTCCCACCTAGGTTAGAGTTGGGATTGGTCTCAGTTAATTCCCACCCTGCCTACGCTCAGAAAGTGTTGTATTGTTTTACCTCTGATCGGCACTTTTCTGCACACAATGGGCTAAACGCACAGGTCACAAGGACCCCGAGGGTTCACAGAATGTTGGGGGAGGGGATTTACTAAACAGCTATTAGGATACATGTAGAAGCCACCTATCAACATCATCCAAAGTGTTCTTTAACGTTCACAGAGTATGGCTCTCCCGCACACGGAGTCACAGCTTAATGTCCCATCGGACAGATGGGTTGGGTTGTTTTACCTCTGAGCGGCAGTTTTTTGCACACCATGGGCTAAATGGCCAGGTCACATGGACCCCGAAGGCTCAGAGAAGGTTGGGGGAGGGGACCCACTGGAACAACTGTTGGGAGACAGATGGTAGCCTCCCGTCAGGGCCATCCAGCGTGTTCTTTAACGTGCACAGGGCGGGGAATTTTGCAGAGATAAATCTCAACGCTGACTCGAACCTTGGAACTACAGATTACGAGCCTGGCGCGCTACCGACTGAGCCGCCCCTGCGGACAGATGGGACAACAGGGATGGGTGTCCTGTACTGACTGAGAGCAGGGCGGGGAGTTTCGCGCAGATAAATTTAAACGCTGGACCAGGTCAATACCTCCTAGAACGAACAAGCCCACCAACCTGTTTTTGACGTCACACACACCTAGCTATCGTTGCGTTTACTCGCTGCTGGTTATTTCCGCACATTGCTTCATTTGAATGAAGCTGAAAGGGAAATTATTGCCAGTGGTTTCAAATGAACCAATTTTTAACACAGATGCAATTTAAATTTGGCATATATGTTAAATTATATAAATTAAAATAATTAATATAAATAAAAATAATTATTATTAATATTTTAATAATAATTAATAATTCAAATTATTAATTCAATTTATTAATATTTATTATTATTAATAAAAATGATTTAAATATGAATAAAAATAATTAATATAAATAAAAATAATTATAATTATTATTAATATTTTACTAATAATAATATTTTAATAATAATTAATAATTCAAATTATTAATTCAATTTATTAATATTTATTCTTATTAATAAAAATAATTTAAATATAAATAAAAATAATTCCTCGAAAAAAATGTAAAAATGGAAAATACATTTGCCGAATTTTGCACTAAAGTAAAACAAACGTAGTTAAAATCCAATCGCCGTTTCTTTTCTGATAACAATTTCAAAAAACAATAAGGAACTTTTGGAATATTCTGATGTGGACAGTAGTTATTCAAAATTAATCTCGAAATAACATTTTGTCACTAAAAACAAAAAAAATCTCGTGTAAAAACAATGTATCTTTCACGATTTCAAACAATCCAAAATTACAATAGTGTAAAAATGATCAACTATTACAAGTTTAAGTAATTTTTCATGAACATTTACATAAAAAATAATCAGTGCGATTAGTAACTATACCTGGAAAAGAAATACATAAAACTAGCAAATTGAGTGATTCATTTATAACATATATGCTAAATCTAATTGAAAAAATTCAAGCTTCTAAAGGTGAGGAGATGAATATTAAATATTGTAAAATATTTAGAAGTAAATCATGAGTTGTTGGGTTGGGTTGTTTTACCTCTGAGTGTCACTTTTTTGCACACCATGGGCTAAATGACCAGATCACATGGACCCCGAAGCTCAGAGAAGGTTGGGGGAGGGGACCCACTGGAACAGCTGTTGGGAGACAGATGGTAGCCTCCCGTCAAGGCCATCCAGCGTGTTCTTTAACGTTAAGCTGTTGTACCTCTGAGCGGCACTTTTTTGCACACCATGGGATAAATGGCCAAGTCACATGGACCCCGAAGGCTCAGAGAAGGTTGGGAAAGGGGACCCACTGGAACAGCTGTTGGGAGACAGATGGTAGCCTCCCGTCAAGGCCATCCAGCGTGTTCTTTAACGTTGGGTTGTTTTACCTCTGAGCGGCACTTTTTTGCACACCATGGGCTAAATGGCCAGGTCACAAGGACCCCGAAGGCTCAGAGAAGGTTGGGGGAGGGGACCCACTGGAACAGCTGTTGGGAGACAAATGGTAGCCTCCCGTCAAGGCCATCCAGCGTGTTCTTTAACGTGCACAGGGTATGGCTCTCCCGCACACGGGGCCACGGCTTAACGTCCCATCCGACGGACGGCGGCCTTTCCAAGCCTATCGGTGTCCCCTACTGACGTGGGCAGGGCGGGGAATTTTGCGGAGATAAATCTCAACGCTGACCTAGCTGGGACTCGAATCTGGGAACTGCAGATTACGAGCCTGGCTCGCTACCGACTGAGCCACCCTCGCCCCAATTAACAGGGGTAATGATTAATTTGTCATTTATATATATTCAAACAACTTTAAAATACACCTATCCCTCGATTTACACGGTACTCAGTTCACACAATTTTGGCTTTGCACCGTCAAAAAATGCAACCAGTTTCGATTTACACGGTACTGAGACGTACATGGAAAGGAAATCTCAGTCAGTACCGTGTAAATCGAAACTGGTTGCATTTTTTTACCGTGCAAAGCCAAAATTGTGTGAACTGAGTACCGTGTAAATCGAGGGATAGGTGTACACATTAACTTTTCTATGAGTGATGCAAATAAAAGTTAGCAAATAGAACACAAAACGAGAAAAATTCAGTGATACATTTTTATCATATACTTTGAATTAGATGAAAAAATATATATGCTTTCCTAGAAATCAGAGTCCGTCCCGTGGCCGAGTGGTTGGCGCACTTGGCTACTGATATAAGGGACCTGGGTTCGAGCCCGGGGCTAAGGCATGGATGTTTGTGTTGTTTTTCTGCTGAGGTCCTGCCATCCTCAGAGACCTTCTACTATGGCATATAAACCGACAGGCTCCTGTCAGATCTCTTGTGGAAAGCAGCAGCTTGAAGAGGTTTTTTTTTATTAGAAATGAGAAATAGTTCATTATATATATGATAGAGAGTAGACAAGATTAGCGATTCAATTAAATCACATGAACAAACTTAGTGTTGATATATCCAGAAAACATAACACCTAAGCTCAGAGAAATAGTATACACTAACTATACTACTAGATACTACTACCAGATATGTCAATAAACAAGCATAGAAGGTACCTGAAAATGGTGATTCAGATAAATAAGGGGCGGGGGTAGCTCAGTCGGTAGCGCCCCAGGCTCGTAATCTGTAGTTCCCAGGTTCGAGTCCCAGCTGGGTCAGCGTGAAGATTTATCTCCGCAAAATTCCCCGCCCTGCCCACGGTCAGTAGGGGACACCGATGGGCTTGGAAAGGCTGCCGTCCGTCGGGTGGGACGTTAAGCCGTTGCCCCATGTGCGGGAGATCCATACCCTGTGCACGTTGAAGAACACGCTTAATGGCCTTGACGGGAGGCTACCATCTGTCTCCCAACAGCTGTTCCAGTGGGTCCCCTCCCCCAACCTTCTCTGAGCCTTCGGGGTCCACGTGACCTGGCCATTTAGCCCATGGTGCTCAGAGCCATCATGGTGCATCAGGTGCCCATGGTGCATCAGAGCCCATCATGGTGCCCATGGTGCATCAGAGCCCATCATCGCTCAGAGGTGAAACAACCCAACCCAAATGACGAAGACAGGATTTGGGGAGGGGACATGTATGTCAATATCATGAAAATATTAAAATTCATGAGCCCTTATGTCATATATGTGAGAATTTCTGAGTCCTCTATATATCTTGAAGCGAGAATTTTGAAACGCTCAATATCGCAGAGGTGTGAAAATCATTATCCACTAAATAACGGAATCATGCCAGAGGGTTGGGTTGTTTTACCTCTGAGCGGCAATTTTTTTGCACACCATGGGCTAAATGGCCAGGTCACATGGACCCCGAAGGCTCAGAGAAGGTTAGGGGAGGGGACCCACTGGAACAGCTGTTGGGAGACAGATGGTAGCCTCCCGTCAACTCCATCCAGCGTGTTCTTTAAGGTTGTGCTGTTTTACCTCTGAGCGGCACTTTTTTGCACACCATGGGATAAATGCCCAGGTCACATGGACCCCGAAGGCTCAGAGAAGGTTGGGGGAGGGGACCCACTGGAACAGCTTTTGGGAGACAGATGGTAGCCTCCCGTCAAGGCCATCCGGCGTGTTCTTTAACGTTGGGTTGTTTTACCTCTGAGCGGCACTTTTTTGCACACCATGGGTTAAATGGCCAGATCACATGGACCCCGATGGCTCAGAGAAGGTTGGGGGAGGCGACCCACTGGAACAGCTGTTGGGAGACAGATGGTAGCCTCCCGTCAAGGCCATCCAGCGTGTTCTTTAACGCTGGGTTGTTTTACCTCTGAGCGGCACTTTTTTGCACACCATGGGCTAAATGGCCAGATCACATGGACCCCGAAGGCTCAGAGAAAGTTGGGGGGGCTGTTGCGACCCACTGGATAGGCTGTTGGGAGGCAGATGGTAGCCTCCCGTCAAGGCCATCCAGCGTGTTCTTCAACGTGCACAGGGTATGGCTCTACCACACACGTGGCCACGGCTTAACGTCCCATCCGACGGACTGCGGCCTTTCCAAGCCCATCGGGAATCATGCCAAAGTTGAAGAAAGTTCTCTTGAATTATTTTCCACTTTCTTTTTCAAAAACTTTCGTGACATGTTTCTGCAGCCCAGGGTGAGTCTGCAATGGCCCTCAAGCGCAACCAAAACTGTTTATTTATAAATTCTAAACAGAAATCTCCGATTCTCGAAAGAGCAGAGTTCAGGACAAACACAATCATGTGACTCCTCAAATGCCTTTCCAGAGGGGGCTGTGCTCCACGAGAGATCAATAGAACCTTTGGCCCTCATCGTTGACAAACGGATGCTCAAGGCCAAATGGACGCCGAAGAAGGTTGAAATCAGAATAATTTCTGTCAGCTCACTAGTAGTTTTATTTTCGATTTTGCACTTAGTTTGAATGTAAACCGTTTCATGGCCGAGTGGTTAGCGCGCTTGGCTACCACTCTAAGGGCCTGGGTAAAAAAATCATTGCGAAAAAAGAAGATTATGATCTAAGGGACCTGGGTTCGAGTCCCGGGTAAGGCATGGATGTATGTGTCGTTTTTCTGCTGAGGTCCTGCCAACCTTACAAACCTTCTACTATGGCATATAAACTGACAGGCTCCTGTCAGACCTCTGTGGCAAGCAGCTGCTTGAGGGGGTATTTATTTTATTTATTTATTTTGAATGTAATAATCAACAGGGACGGATATATGGGGAAGATAGTCAAGGGACCATGTCCTCCGTTTCCCTTTGAAAATGTTAATAACTGAAATGAAGGCGAAATAATATTAAATACAGTTTACTCTCGTTATGAAAGATTCCGTTGGGTTGTTTTACCTCTGAGCGGCACTTTTTGCACACCATGGGCTAAATGGCCAGGTCACATGGACCCCGAAGGCTCAGAGAAGGTTGGAGGTTGGGTTGTTTTACCTCTGAGCGGCACTTTTTTGCACACCATGGGCTAAATGGCCAGGTCACATGGACCCCGAAGGCTCAGAGAAGGTTGGGGGAGGGGACCCACTGGAACAGCTGTTGGGAGACAGATGGTAGCCTCCCGTCAAGGCCATCCAGCGTGTTCTTTAACGTGCATAGGGTATGGCTCTCCCGCACACGGGGCCACGGCTTAACGTCCCATCCGACGGACGGCGGCCTTTCCAAGCCCATCGGTGTCCCCTACTGACCGTGGGCAGGGCGGGGAATTTTGCGGAGATAAATCTCAACGCTGACCTAGCTGGGACTCGAACCTGGGAACTACAGATTACGAGCCTGGCGCGCTACCGACTGAGCCACCCCCGCCCCAAAAAGGTTGGAGGAGGGGACCCACTGGAACAGCTGTTGGGAGACAGATGGTAGCCTCCCGTCAAGGCCATCCAGCGTGTTCTTTAACGTTGGGTTGTTTTACCTCTGAGCGGCACTTTTTTGCACACCATGGGCTAAATGGCCAGGTCATATGGACCCCGAAGGCTCAGAGAAGGTTGGGGGAGGGGACCCACTGGAACAGCTGTTGGGAGACAGATGGTAACCTCCCGTCAAGGCCATCCACCGTGTTCCTTAACGTGCAGAGGGTATGGCTCTCCCGCACACGGGGCCACGGCTTAACGTCCCATCCGACGGACGGCGGCCTTTCCAAGCCCATCGGTGTCCCCTACTGACCGTGGGCAGGGCGGGGAATTTTGCGGAGATAAATCTCAACGCTGACCCAGCTGGGACTCGAACCTTACTATGAGCTTTCGAGGTCCTTGTGACTTGGCCATCGATGCCCTTGCATGCTAAAAGTGCAGCTTGAAAGCAAAACACCCAACAAATTTGAAGCCACAAAAATGGGAAGATCGCTTGAAGCGGAAAATTGGATGAAAGTGCAAAACAAGAAAAGTCATTGAGGTGCACATTTTTGGGGGAAGGAACAAAAATCATTTTTTATGAGCAACAAAAATGTCTTGGAGCAGCGCAAAGAAAAAAATTCCGTGGAGCAACAAATTGTCTGGGGCCAGACAACATTTCCTATAATAGAAGGCCAATGTACCACATTTTTGACGTCACTAAGTAGTCGTACTATATAGACAATTCCGATATTTTTTATTCTAATATTATTACTGGTGGACTCCTGTGCTAATTTTTGTACTAATGTTTATCTATAAACATATTTCATTTAGGAAGAAAATTTTTTATATTTATTATCAAATATAATAATGCTATTTAATACAAATAAATTTTTTCCTAAATATATTTATAGATAAATATTACTATAAAAATTAGCACAGAATCCACCAGTAACAATATTAAAATGAAAAATATTAGACATATCTATATGATAGGACTACTTCAGCTGACGTCATAAATTTGGTTCTCTGGCTTTGTTATAGGAGGTGTTGGGCCAGGGCAAAAAAAACCGGTTTCTTGGTAGTAGCAAAATATCTTGAACTAGAACAAAATATCTGTTTCCTTGGGGGCAAAAAAAATGACTTGGGCCAGTGTAAATATCAGTTTTCTTGGGGGCAAAAAAAATGACTTGGGCCAGTGCAAATATCAGTTTCCTTGGAGGCAAAAAAATGATTTGGGCCAGTGCAAATATCAGTTTCCTTGGAGGCAAAAAAATGACTTGGGCCAGTGCAAATATCAGTTTCCTTGGGGGCAAAAAAATGACTTGGGCCAGTGCAAATATCAGTTTCCTTGGGGGCAAAAAAATGACTCGGGCCAGTGCAAACATCAGTTTCCTTCGGGGCAAAAAAATCACTCGGGCCAGTGCAAATATCAGTTTCCTAGGGGGCAAAAAAATGACTTGGGCCAGTGCAAATATCAGTTTCCTAGGGGGCAAAAAAATGACTTGGGCCAGTGCAAATATCAGTTTCCTAGGGGGCAAAAAAATGACTTGGGCCATTGCAAATATCAGTTTCCTTGGGGGCAAAAAAATGACTTGGGCCAGTGCAAATATCAGTTTCCTAGGGGGCAAAAAAATGACTTGGGCCAGTGCAAATATCAGTTTCATTGGGGGCAAAAAATGACTCGGGCCAGTGCAAATATCAGTTTCCTTGGGGGCAAAAAAAATAACTTGGGCCAGTGCAAATATCAGTTTCATTGGGGGCAAAAAAATGACTCGGGCCAGTGCAAATATCAGTTTCCTTGGGGGCAAAAAATGACTTGGGCCAGTGCAAATATCAGTTTCCTAGGGGGCAAAAAAATGACTTGGGCCAGTGCAAATATCAGTTTCCTAGGGGGCAAAAAAATGACTCGGGTCAGTGCAAATATCAGTTTCATTGGGGGCAAAAAAATGACTCGGGCCAGTGCAAATATCAGTTTCCTTGGGGGCGAAAAATGACTCCGGTCAGTGCAAATATCAGTTTCCTTGGGGGCAAAAGAATGACTTCGGCCAGTGCAAATATCAGTTTCCTTGGGGGCAAAAAATTACTTGGGCAAGTGCAAATATCAGTTTCCTTGGGGGCAAAAAATTACTTGGGCAAGTGCAAATATCAGTTTCCTTGGGGGCAAAAAAATGACGGGCCAGTGCAAATATCAGTTTTATTGGGGGCAAAAAAAATGACTTGAGCCAGTGGAAATATCAGTTTCATTGGGGGCAAAAAAATGACTTGGGCCAGTACAAATATCAGTCTCCTAAGGGGCAAAAAATGACTTGGGCCAGTACAAATATCAGTTTCCTTCGAGCAACAAAATAGCTCAGGCTAGTAGGAAAAAAAATCAGTTTCCTTGGGGCAATGTCTTGGACCAGAAAAAAAAATCAGTTTTCTTGAAACAATGAAATCAGTTTTCATGGAGCAAATATAAGGTCTTGGGTCGGAGCTGCTTGTTCCAGAGAGAAAAACATGCCGACGTGAAATCAGCGAGATGTGTTTGTGTCAACAAGAGAGACGGAGTTCAACTCGGCGAAGTGCAAAAGTCCACGTGGAGTTTGAAGGTGACTTTGGCTCAAGGAAACCCATCGATCTCTCTTGTAAACAAGATCAATGGGGTAAATATTTTTTTCCCTCTCTTATAAAGCAACTGATTGGATTGGATTGTTTTACCTCTGAGCGGCACTTTTTTGCACACCATGGGCTAAATGGGCAGGCCACAAGGACCCCGAAAGCTCAGAGAAGGTTGGGGGAGGGGACCCACTGGAACAGCTGTTGGGAGACAGACGGTAGCCTTCTGTCAAGGCCATCCAGCGTGTTCTTTAACGTTGTGTGGTTTTACCTCTGAGCGGCACTTTTTATGCACACCATGGGCTAAATGGCCAGGTTACAAGGACCCCAAAGGCTCAGAGAAGGTAAGGGGAGGGGATCCACTGGAACAGCTGTTAGGAGACAGATGGTAGCCTCCCGTCAAGGCCATCCAGCGTGTTCTTTAACTTTGGGTTGTTTTACCTCTGAGCGGCACTTTTTTGCACACCATGGGCTAAATGGCCAGGTCACATGGACCCCGAAGACTCAGAGAAGGTTGGGGGAGGGGACCCACTGGAACAAATGTTGGGAGACAGATGGTAGCCTCCCGTCAAGGCCATCCAGCGTGTTCTTTAACGTGCACAGGGTATGGCTCTCCCGCACACGGACCACGGCTTAACGTCCCATCCGACGGACGGCGGCCTTTCCAAGCCCATCGGTGTCCCCTACTGACCATGGGCAGGGCGGGGAGTTTTGCGGAGATAAATCTCAACGCTGACCCAGCTGGGACTCGAAACTGGGAACTACAGATTACGAGCCTGGCGCGCTACCCACTGAACACCACCGCCCCATATATTACAGGATGTATTAAAATAACTAAATTTAAAGTTCCGTGTACGCAAATTTTTTTCCATTCATTAAATTCTAAGAGTGGTCAAAATATTGATTTGCCCAGCGCGTGAAAACAACTGTAAACGGCACTGATTGTAAGAGAAAATTCCAGGGAAAGACTGTTGTATTATTGGGTTATTTTACCTCCGTACAACCCGGAATCTTTGAGGTCATTGTGACCTGGTCTTTCTGTTAAAAAAACCAGAAGAACGCATATGGAAATCCAGTTTTCATTTTTCTCTAATTTATAATAAATAAATACCCCCTCAAGCAGCTGCTTGCCACAGAGGTCTGACAGGAGCCTGTCAGTTTATATGCCATAGTTGGGTTGGGTTGTTTTACCTCTGAGCAGCACTTTTTTTCACACCATGGGCTAAATGGCCAGGTCACATGGACCCCGAAGGCTCAGAGAAGGTTGGGGGAGGGGACCCACTGGAACAGCTGGTAACCTCCCGTCAAGGCCATCCAGCGTGTTCTTTAACGTGCCCATATGCCATAGTAGGTCTGATGCCATAGCCATAGTAGGTCTGAGATGCCATAGCCATAGTAGGTCACCCCATATGCCATAGTAGGTCTGAGAGGATGGCAGGACCTCAGCAGAAAAACGACACAAACAGCCATGCCTTACCCGGGGCTGTAAGCAATTATCTGCTAAAACAAAAAAAAAATTGTTTCCCCGACACCTTGGATCAACGGCGTCAACTCATTGTTGGCAATGAAATCTCCGCGACCACATTCCACCACCAAATTTTCAAATTTCTAGCAAAAATAAATCATTTGTAATATTCGTTTCAAATTTGGGATTTAACTTTTTCGACTGCTAATAGCTTTAGAGAGAATCGGAAAGTGCATGTCGTAATATTTCATCAATACCTATATAACAGGGGCGTTGGTGGCTCAGTCGGTAGCGCGCCAGGCTCGTAATCTGTAGTTCCCAGGTTCGAGTCACAGCTGGGTCAGCGTTGAGATTTATCTCCGCAAAATTCTCCGCCCTGCCCACGGTCAGTAGGGGACACCGATGGGCTTGGAAAGGCCGCCGTCCATCGGATGGGACGTTAAGTCGTGGCCCCGTGTGCGGGAGAGCCATACCCTGTGCACGTTAAAGAACACGCTGGATGGCCTTGACGGGAGGCTACCATCTGTCTACCAAGAGCTGTTCCAGTGGGTCCCCTCTCCCAACCTTCTCTGAGCCTTCGGTGTCCATGTGACCTGGCCATTTAGCCCATGGTATGCAAAAAAGTGCCGCTCAGAGATAAAACAACCCAACGTTAAAGAACATGCTGGATGGCCTTGACGGGAGGTTACCATCTGTCTCCCAACAGCTGTTCCAATGGGTCCCCTCCCCCAACCTTCTCTGAGCCTTCGGGTCCATGTGACCCGGCCATTTAGCCCATGGTGTGCAAAAAAGTGCCTCTCAGAGGTAAAACAACCCAACGTTAAAGAACAGACTGGATGGCTTTGACGGGAGGCTACCATCTGTCTCCCAACAGCTATTCCAGTGGGTCCCCTCCCCCAACCTTCTCTGAGCCTTCGGGGTCCATGTGACCTGGCTATTTAGCCCATGGTGTGCAAAAAAGTGCCGCTCAGAGGTAAAACAACCCAATCTAAATCTCGATTTCAAACAATATTTGTTCCATTATTGAAAGAGATATTAACTCTGGAATATTTAACAAGCCAAAAAAAAAAATCCCAAAATTTAAATAAAAAATCAAAACAGGTTAAGAGAACAGAGATGACTATTAGACTACCGTGTAAAGTCGCTCAAAAAATATCCTAACACCATGGTTGATTACAGAATTCAGGAAAATTATCTGGCAACGATTTTTTTTAGAAATTAGTGATCTGGCAACCTTCGTGTCACGTGAGTCACCTAATTTCTAAAAAAAATCGTTGCCAGATATTTTTTCTGAATTTTGTAATCAACCATGGTGTCGGATTTTTTTTGAGCGACTGTACATTGATTCCGGTAGTTATCTCTCAACCTGTTTTAATCTTTTATTCAATTTTTTTCTAAACGTTAAATATTTCAATGTTCACAACTCTTCGAATACTGAATAATATATTGTCTAAAATCGAGCTTTTGATAGATTTGTTTGACATATTTAATTTATCATTAGACATTTTCCATTAAAAACCATATAGAAGAAGTTATGGAGTTCTGAATGTTATATTTCTATAATTCTATATATCCGATAACATGAAACTGTTTCCATTTTTCGGTCCAGTATCTGTAGATACATTGGATTTATACAGCCATTGAACAAAAGGGTTGGGTTGTTTTACCTCTGAGCGTCACTTTTTTGCACACCATGGGCTAAATGGCCAGGTCATATGGACCCCGAAGGCTCAGAGAAGGTTGGGGGAGGGGACCCACTGGAATAGCTGTTGGGAGACAGATGGTAGTCTCCCGTCAAGGCCATCCAGCGTGTTCTTTAACGTGCACAGGGTATGGCTCTCCCACACACGGGGCCACTGCTTAACGTCCCATCCGACGGACGGCGGCCTTTCCAATCCCATCGGTGTCCCCTACTGACCGTGGGCAGGGCGGGGAATTTTGCGGAGATAGATCTCAACGCTGACCCAGCTGGGACTCGAACCTGGGAACTACAGATTACGAGCCTGGCGCGCTACCGACTGAGCCACCCCCGCCCCATTGAACAATAGGAGAGAGGAAATATTGGAAATTACACACACATAAATGTTTAAGTAATTTCTTTGCTAAACTTGAAAACTACAATTTTTAAACAGTGTAAGCTACCGTTTATTCTTTTGAGAATTAATTTACTGAAAGAAGCTGTATGATTGAAAATTATTCTTGAGTTATTGCACTGTCGAGGCGCGATATGATATAGTCTCTGCCAGAGGCTGGAGACCTGAAACAAAGAACGTATAAGGAAAAGAAGTTCAACTTTGACAAAGCGTAAGTGGCGACCTCAAGTGGTGTTTCGATTCGTATCGTACATTTGTTTATGCTGGGAAGCAAACAATAAGGGGCAAAGCAATTATGCATCAAAAAACTTATATTATAAAAAAGGAAAAAAAAGTAACTGCACTTTATATTTGAAAAAAATAATATCATGATTTTAACAAAGGTTTATTTTCTCCATTGGAATTATTTTTCGTTGAACCAACAATTATAAATTGAACGGATAGAGAAGATTTGAAATTAGCCTGAAGTTAATTTATAGAATAAATTATTCCAATTCGAAGCTTTCTTGGTTGCATAGAAACAGGAAACAGAATTGATATTAATATACTCTGCAAGGATATCAATGGGAAATTATTACATAGGAAAAGCGAAGAGAATGGAAGTTGACAGTAACATGTAATTACAAAAGCGTTCGTCCCCTGTAATGTTCGTTTCACCACTACGCCAAATGCACGATACTCGATTTTACATTTATCTCTAGGGAAGCTGAACTTCTTCTCCCTCTACATTTTTTGGTCGAGGCGTGATATGATATAGGCTTCTCCAGAAGCTGGAGACCTGAACTGATAAATTCTGCATTAGTGTTGTTTTCCGCGACCTTGAGCTACAAAGAAGTATCCTGATAACGACAAGGTGAGTTTTGACGACAAATAACATTATCGAAATCGATTTCGAAGCAAAACGCGTCATTGCACGATCAAAAAGAGTCATATCAATCCGAAATGAAGTTGTTTACGAACAATTGCTTCACGAGCAGAGATGCCTTTTGTTGCACCATTTGCAGGCACTAAGTACAAGGTCAGAAGCTAAGGATACGAAAGTGGTGCATAAACAAGTCGCTCCTCTATCGGTTCCAAAGAAAAATAAATTTCAACTAGATTTCAAATACTTCAAATCATTAATTTGCAATTTCAATATATTTCGACGATATACAAAGAAATCCTGTTTAAAACAATTCCAGAATAACGCATTTTTTAATGTTGAATTTTGAGTTGGGTTGTTTTACCTCTGAGCGGCACGTTTTTGCACACCATGGGCTAAATGGCCAGGTCACATGGACCCCGAAGGCTCAGACAAGGTTGGGGGAGGGGACCCACTGGAACAGCTGTTGGGAGACAGATGGCAGCCTCCCGTCAAGGCCATCCAGCGTGTTCTTTAACGTTGCGTTGTTTTATCTCTGAGCGGCACTATTCTGCAGACCATGGGCTATATGGCCAAGTCACATGGACCCCGAAGGCTCAGAGAAGGTTGGGGGAGGGGACCCACTGGAACAGCTGTTGGGAGACAGATGGTAGCCTCCCGTCAAGGCTATCCATCGTGTTCTTTAACGTGCACAGGGTATGGCTCTCCCGCACACGGGGCTACGGCTTAACGTCCAATCCGACGGACGGCAGCCTTTCCAAGCCCATCGGTGTCCCCTACTGACTGTGGGCAGGGCGGGGAATTTTCCGGAGATAAATCTCAACGCTGACCCAGCTGGGACTCGATCCTGGGAACTACAGATTGCGAGCCTGGCGCGCTACCGACTGCGCCACCCCCGCCCCTTGGGCGAAGGGAACCCACTGGTCAGCTATTGGGACACAGATGGTAGACTCAAGTCAACGCCATTCAGCATGTTCTTTAACATGCTTAGGATATGGCTGTGCCACATATGGAGCCACGGCTTAATGTCCCATTCGACTGACGGTGGTCATTCCAAGCGCATCGCTCTCCCATACTGATGGAGGCTATGGTGGAGTTTTGAGGAGATAATTCTCGAAAAACGAGACCGGTGGGATTCGAGCGTTTTGAGGATATAATTCTCAAAAAATGAGCCAGGTGGGACTCGAGATAAGATATTGTATATACAGGGTGAATCTGAAAAAGTGGGCAAAACTTTACGGGGTGGTAGAACGCAGCTATACGAGCAATATTCGTCATAGAATGTATGGTCGGAACGCAAACGGCGAGCAGCTAGGTGGCGTTGGAAATGGTATAAAAGGGCCATAGCTTGGCCACCAAGATCGCCGGATCTCTCGTGTTTGGACTTTTTCCTGTGGGGCCATATCAAAAGCCTAATCTACGAGTGCCCCATTGAAACCGATATGGATCTAGTCGCCAGGATCGCCGTTGTTGCCGGCGATATTCGGGAAATGCCTGGTGTCTTCGCAACTGTGCGTCGGTCCCTATCCTGCAGGTGTGAAGCCTGCATTACAGCTGGCGGCAGCTCTTTTGAGCAATTTCTTTGAGCATGTACCTCAATTACATTCCTGTTAATAAAATGTTTTCTGAAGTATCTCCTCTCCTTCTTGTGTTCATTCTTTAAATGTGACAGTGAAAAACTACCTTTTAACTTCTCACCGCTTGCGTTCCGACCATACATTCTATGACGAATATTGCTCGTATAGCTGCGTTCTACCACCCCGTAAAGTTTTGCCCACTTTTTCAGATTCACCCTGTATATATTATATTACTCAGGATAAAGGATATTGGGATAAAGTGCACAGTGTCTTGATATTGGAAAAAAGCGAATAGCAAAATCTGCAATACTTACAAAAGGTGTCCTCTGGCCGTACTTGCTCCAGAAGGTCACCTTGCATTTAGTCTTGTGTCCGGTACGCTGATCGAACATGGATGCGGTTTCAAAAGGTGGGCAGTAAAGATGAAGACTCACTGCAGGGTAGGAGTGGCTTTTATTTTCCATGCGATGGAGACCCAATGAATCTGTTACAGGAAGAGAAAAAAATCTGACTCAGCATTCAATTACTTAAAACAGGAGTCTGAAATTCAAATAATATATGGGCTAAATTATAAGCAAAACACAATTACATATATTGTTGTGGGGCGGGGGTGGCTCAGTCGGTAGCGCGCCAGGCTCGTAATCTGTAGTTCCCAGGTTTGAGTCCCAGCTGGGTCAGCGTTGAGATTTATCTCCGCAAAATTCCCCGCCCTGCCCACGGTCGGTAGGAGACACCGATGGGCTTGGAAAGGTCGCCGTCCGTCGGATGGGACGTTAAGCCGTGGCCCCGTGTGCGGGAGAGCCATACCCTGTGCACGTTAAAGAACACGCTGGATGGCCTTGAAGGGAGGCTACCATCTGTCTCCCAACAGCTGTTCCAGTGGGTCCCCTCCTACAACCTTCTCTGAGCCTTCGGGTCCATGTGACCTGGCCATTTAGCCCATGAAGTGCAAAAAATTACCGGTCAGAGGTAAAACAACACAACCCAACCTGATCCCTCAAAACGCATGTGATGTCGCATCATTAGGGGTTACCGAGACTTATACAAGGCTATCCCGGAATTTAGAGCCACGATAATGCCTTTAATATTATCATGAATAGTGAAGAAATTTTTATTAATTTATTTGTAATATAATTGCAGCTTTATGATACACTAATAATTATATTATTTTTAGAGTAATAGAACAAAAAATAAATTGTTAGATGTATATTTTTAATTGCTATTTCTTTAAATATACTTATTAGTCAAAGTTTTTATCTTTTTTTTTATACATCCTAGAACCGGCCAGGTCTAGCACCTAATGACCGACCCCGCCTTCTCGTGGTGCAGGCCGTTAGTACCTTTCAAAAGAGATTCTCTTTTGGAAGGGAACGGAAGGGGAGGGCTGCCAGTTCAGTATGGCCTACTGATCTGGTCATCTATGGCCACTTTTTTCTTTTTTTCAACCCTGCTGAGGAGTTGACAGCACCAGGACCCCAACTTCACAGGGTCCTGGTGCTGACCATTTATACCTACTAGACTGGACTTGTTTATGGATTTGAGCTTGATTATGGATCCTGGACTTGCTGCACTGGTGGGCCTCTGTTGAGGGAGAGTCTGCTGCTGTGTTTTCTGTTTTCTTCTGGGTTGCCAGCTCTAAGTAAACAGAGGCATGGGATACCTTATATCAGCTGGTGGATAATCCTAATCAGAAGCCATCGCAGGTGCCTGAACCTTACTTAGCTAGTTGGGCATCGTCAAGCCTAAACTGGAGTAATGTGTCTCAGGCAGGCCATATGGCTCTTGAAAAAGTCCACTTGAAAAGGTGGTGACTGAAGTTCCTACACCAGCATCGGTGACTTCAGCCTTTAGCTGAGGAGGAACAGGTCTTTGCCCCATGCCTGCGATCAGGGGGCTGTTTGATATTGTTGGCCCTACCAATCTTAATAAACCTAATTTCTTTAAAAATCCTACTAATCATTTTCTCTCTGCAGGAACGTGAGGACATTACATAGAGATTATTCTCTTGATGTCCTCATGCAGAAATTCCAGCGCTATAACCTAGATATTTTAGGCTTGCAAGAGACCAGATGGACAGGTAAAGGTGAGATACTTAAAAATAACTTTAAATTTCTCTTTACAGGGAGGGAGGATGGAAAGCATCACCAAGGCGTGGGTCTGCTGCTCAGCAGACATGCTAGTGACGCTCTTCTAGGATATGAGTGCATTAATGAAAGGTTTCTTACAGCAAATTTTCAGACAAGCATTAAAGACTTTAATGTTATCTGCTGTTATGCCCCCACTGAGGATGCCGATGAGGATGAGATAGGTTTTACGGACAACTTCAGGATATTTTGAATTCTGTCAAGAAAGGAGATATTACCCTTGTTCTAGGTGACTTCAATGCCAAAGTTGGTACTGACTCTGACCTTTGGGGAGGGGTGAAAGGCCCTTTTGGTATTGGTAGCTGCAATGGCAATGTCTCCTACAGGTAAGTAAACTCAATGGTTTCAGAATAACTAACACATATTACAAACACCGCGACATACATAAATACACATGGGTTTCACCTGATGGGCTGCATAGGAATATAATTGATTATATATTAATTAACAGCAAATGGGCTAGTTCTGTTAGAAATACCAGGGCATATAGGGGAGCTGAAAATGGATCTGACCATTACCTTGTTAAAAGTGTCTTGCAACTTAAACTTAAAAAGTGTTGTGCTAGGGTTAAAAAATTTACCTTTAATACCGAAGCTCTGAAAGACCCAGTTACAGTTAAAGCTTACCATGATAGGTTACTTAGTCATTATGACAGTCATGGTTTGCTTAATACTGAAGTTGAGGAAGAATGGGGCCATTTTAAACAGGCTTTTTTGGAAACTAACAGTACTCTTTTAGGAAAAAAGGAGCAGAGGAGACAGAATTATTTAAGTGATAAGGCACTTGAGCTTATTTCAGAAAGAAGGAACTGCAGGAATGTCCTTAATCAGTACCCTACTAGTACTAATAGAAAGCATTACAAAGAACTTAATAAACGTGTAAAGGATCAATTAGCTACTGATAAGAAACTTTGGCTTGATGGTTTGGCTGACAAAGCCGAGGAAGCAGTTAGACAGCACAACAGCAGAGAGCTGTACCAGATAGTTAATGTTTTGTGTGGTAGAAAATGGACAGGTATACAAGGATTGAAGGATAAAATGAGTAAGGTTATAGAAGGGGAGGATTCTGTCATGACTAGGTGGGCTGAGCATTCCAGTGATGTTCTAAACAATGTAGTTAGTTCTACTCCCATTGTTTGTAATGATGATAGATGCATTTGCTGCTTTAATGTTGGCCCTATAACACAATCTGAAGTTATTTTGGCTATTTCTAAACTTAAACTTCATAAATCCCAAGGGGTAGATGAAATTATTACAGAAATGCTCAGAGCTGGGAATGTTTCGGTTACCACTTGGATGACTGAAATTTTGAATAACTTTTGTGATAAAGGCATGGTTGCTAAAGATTTTACCAGAGCTATTATTATCCCTATTTTCAAAACAGGTGATCGCAGTTCTTATGATAACTATAGGGGTATCAGCCTACTCTCTGATCCAGGTAAAGTTCTTTCCATGATTGTGCTTAATAGAATTAAGAATCTGGTTGACAGGCAATTGCGTGATGAGCAATGTGGATTCAGAAGTCGTAGGGGATGTGTAGATTAGATATTTTCACTTAGGCAGATTCTTGAGAAATGTTTAGTTTCAGAAACCTTTGGTTGCTAGCTTTGTTGATTTCAAAAAGGCTTTCGACTCTGTTGATCGTCATAATTTGTGGTTGATTGTGAGATCATATGGTATACCAGACAAGTTAGTTAACATAATGAAAGCTCTCTATAATAACACTGAGTCGTGTGTGAGAGTTGGTAAGGCTTGTAGCAATTGGTTTAGCATTACCTCTGGTGTTCGACAAGGGTGCATCTTGTCTCCTTTCCTCTTTGGTTGTTGATTACGTTATGCGAAATTCACTTCAAAGGAAAGATTTTGGCCTTAAATGGGCTGGAGATACGAAAATTTCTGATTTAGATTATGCTGATGATTTAGCCCTTTTGGTAAATGATGTTGATGAGATGAACTCTTTCATTCGAGCTGTTGATGAGACTGGTAGTAGAGTAGGTTTGGTTATAAACAGAGAGAAAACTAAAGTGATGAAAATTGGTCAGGCAGGTTGTGATTCAGTTAATCTGAATGGTTGCAGTCTTGAGCAGGTGTCACAGTTTAATTACCTTGGGAGCTATGTAACAGATAATGGTGATGTGCGGCATGAGATTAACAGACGAATAGGGATTGCTGCCGGGACTTTTAAGAACCTATGGAGAGTGTGGAGAAATAGGCGTATACACCTAAAGACAAAAATTAGACTGTATAATAGTTTGGTTCTTTCTAGGGTTAGTTATGGTAGTGAAACTTGGACACTTTGTAAACAAGATAACAGGAAACTAGATGCTTTTGATTCCAGATGCTTACGCAGTATCTTGGGCATTAGGTGGTTCAACTTTATAACTAATGATGAGGTTAGGCAAAGGGGTCTGCAACCTCCTTTAAGCAGCATATTGTGCAGAGAGAGACTCCGCTGGTTTGGCCATGTTGCCCGTATGGATAATTATAGATTGGCGAATAGAGTTATGAACAGTGTGCCTAGAGGCCTCAGAAGGAGAGGGAGACCTAGGATGCGGTGGGCAGATAATGTCAAACAGGACCTTGTTAGAATTGGTGTGCAGTGGCCAGATGCAATAGATGTAGCTCAGGATAGACTTGCTTGGAGAACTAAATTGCACGGTCTGGTTGGACCTCCGTAGCCCATGGCTGCTTGATGATGATGATGATGATGATGAGAGCAACGCGCAATAATATTATATCTAAATTTACAAAAAATATCACAAAGTTGTGAAAGATTTGCTTGGGTTTTTATACTTAGTTGAGACAAAGAACGTATAAGGAAAAGAAGTTCAACTTTGACAAAGCGTAAGTGGCGACCTCAAGTGGTGTTTCGATTCGTATCGTGCATTGTTTAAGCTGGGAAGCTAACAATAAGGGGCAAAGGAATTATGCATCAAAAAATTTATATTTTAAAAAAGGAAAAAAAGTAACTGCACTTTGTATTTGAAAAAAATAATATCATGATTTTAATAAAGGTTTATTTTCTCCATTGGAATTATTTTTCGTTGCACCAACAATTATAAATTGAACGGATAGAGAAGATTTGAAATTAGCCTGAGGTTAATTTATAGAATAAATTATCACAATTAGAAGCTTTCTTGGTTGCATAGAAAGAGGAAACAGAATTGATATTAATATACTCTGCAAGGATATCAATGGGAAATTATTACATAGGAAAAGCGAAGAGAATGGAAGTTGACAGTAACATGTAATTACAAAAGCGTTCGTCCCCTGTAATGTTCGTTTCACCTCTACGCCAAATGCACGATACTCGATTTTACATTAATCTCTAGGGAAGCTTAACTTCTTCTCCCTCCGCATTCTTTGGTCGAGACTATATAGTCCCTAATGATGTGACTGTAATATGCCACAGAGATCAGTAAGGATAGATTCAAAGTCAGATCCGTTTACTACGCACCTAAGCATGCTAATCACTCGATCACTGGCATGGTAAAAGATAAGAAGAGTAAATAATTCTCCTATCTTTCGTTTTACCTTGGCTTATCTCATGAAATGTTGAACATTCCAGAAGCTTTCTGAAAATCATAGGAAACTACGTTGTAGGGCTGATTTAATTTCTTAACCGCATTCTTTGCAAACAATAGGCAAAAATACTAGAAGGATTGGATTGGTTTACCTCTGAGCGGCACTTTTTTTGTACACAATGGACTAAATGGCCAAGCGACAGAGTTGGGTTGTTTTATCTCTGAGCGGCACTTTTTTGCACACCATGGGCTAAATGGCCAGGTCACATGGACCCTGAAGGCTCAGAGAAGGTTGGGGGAGGGGACCCACTGGAACAGCTGTTGGGAGACAGATGGTAGCCTCCCGTCAAGGCGATCCAGCGTGTTCTTTAACGTGCACAGAGTATGGCTCTCCCGCACACGGGGCCACGGCTTAACCTCCCATCCGACGGACGCCGGCCTTTCCAAGCCCATCGGTGTCCCCTACTGACCGTGGGCAAGGCGGGGAATTTTGCGGAGATAAATCTCAAAGCTGAACCAGCTGGGACTCGAACCTGGGAACTACAGATTACGAGCCTGGCGCGCTACCGACTTCCCCATCCCGCCCACCTACCGCCCTAGAAAATGAACTCTGCAACATTGAAGTTCGGAGAAACTGTGCCTCCTATGGGTCCATTCCACACACATTTGCTCATAGAAACCAAAATCACATAATCCGAATGAATATACATAGTAATAAATTGATCATTCCGATAAGAAAAAAATTAAGAACATATTATTCTGCAGTATCTCTATTCTTACCGTTGATGTAGGCGACATCGTTAACATTCAGTTCGGTTTCACCATTGGCGAACATTTCGTAATTTTCTCCTTCGGAGTCCTGTGGCCAGGAAAATCTCACTTCCGTCAAACTCCCATCTAAAATCTGAATCAAAATGAGAGAAAGTGAAATTGAGCTTTACATAATTTAAGGAAGACATAATTAAAGACATAATTTCAGTCCGTTTCCAACTTGGCTTTAATTAATTTTGACTATTATTGTTAATCTGTATCCCTAGGTTCCATGTCCGAGTGGTTAGCACGCTTGGCTACTGATCTAAAGGACCTGGGTTCGAGCCCCGGGTCAAGGCATGGATGTGTGTGTTGCTTTTCTGCTGAGGTGCTGCCATCTTCACAGATCCTCTACTGT
Organism: Ryuthela nishihirai; assembly: GCA_038380435.1. Classification (NCBI taxonomy): domain Eukaryota; kingdom Metazoa; phylum Arthropoda; class Arachnida; order Araneae; family Heptathelidae; genus Ryuthela; species Ryuthela nishihirai. The sequence goes on from JAWZYU010000032.1 coordinate 49,717,465, forward strand.
GGCATAAAAACTGATCAGGTTCCTGTCAGACCTCTGTGGCAAGCAGCTGCTTGAGGGGATATTTATTTTTTTTTATTTATAGGGGGAAATGTAAATTTGCAGCTTCCATGTGACAATGATTTTAGGATACAAGAGGACCGATATAAAATTTCAGGCTTTGGGGGCATTTTGGTTGTGATAATAACTAGATAATATAATTTAGGGTACCAGGCTTTTGGGTTCGGTTGTTTTACCTGTGAGCGGCACTTTTTTGCACATCATGGGCTAAATGACCAGGTCACATGGACCCCGAAGGCTGAGAAGGTTGGGGGAGGGGACCCACTGGAACAGCTGTTAGAGACAGATGATAGCCTCCCGTCAAGGCCATCCAGCGTGTTATTTAATGTTGGGTTGTTTTACCTCTGAGCTGCACTTTTTTGCACACCATGGGCTAAATGGCCAGGTCACAAGGACCCTGAAGGCTCAGAGAAGGTTGGGGGAGAGGACCCACTAGAACAGCTGTTCGGAGACAGATGGTAGCCTCCCGTCAAGGCCATCCAGCGTGTTCTTTAATGTTGAGTTGTTTTACCTCTGAGCTGCACTTTTTTGCACACCATGGGCTAAATGGCCAGGTCACAAGGACCCCAAAGGATCAGAGAAGGTTGGGGGAGGGGACCCACCAGAACAGCTGTTGGGAGACAGATGGTAGCCTCCCGTCAAGGCCATCCAGCGTGTTCTTTAATGTTGGGTTGTTTTACTTCTGAGCTGCACTTTTTTGCACACCATAGGCTAAATGGCCAGGTCACATGGACCCCAAAGGATCAGAGAAGGTTGGGGGAGGGGACCCACCAGAACAGCTGTTGGGAGACAGATGGTAGCTTCCCGTCAAGGCCATCCAGCGTGTTCTTTAATGTTGTGTTGTTTTACCTCTGAGCGGCACTTTTTTGCACACCATGGGCTAAATGGCCAGGTCACATGGACCCCGAAGGCTCAGAGAAGGTTGGGGGAGGGGACCCACTGGAACAGCTGTTAGGAGACAGATGATAGCCTCCCATCAAGGCCATCCAGCGTGTTATTTAATGTTGGGTTGTTTTACCTCTGAGCTGCACTTTTTTGCACGCCATGGGCTAAATGGCCAGGTCACATGGACCCCAAAGGATCAGAGAAGGTTGGGGGAGGGGACCCACTAGAACAGCTGTTGGGAGACAGATGGTAGCTTCCCGTCAAGGCCATCCAGCGTGTTCTTTAATGTTGTGTTGTTTTACCTCTGAGCGGCACTTTTTTGCACACCATGGGCTAAATGGCCAGGTCACATGGACCCCGAAGGCTCAGAGAAGGTTGGGGGAGGGGACCCACTGGAACAGCTGTTGGGAGCCAGATGGTAGCCTCCCGTCAAGGCCATCCAGCGTGTTCTTTAACGTTGGGTTGTTTTACCTCTGAGCGGCACTTTTTTGCACACCATGTGCTAAATGGCCAGGTCACATGGACTCCGAAGGCTCAGAGAAGGTTGGGGGAGGAGACCGACTGGAACTGTTGTTGGGAGACAGATGGTAGCCTCCCGTCAAGGCCATCCAGCGTGTTCTTTAACGTGCAACGATGTATTAATGATAGAAATATGAAATTTTTGTGGTGGAATGCGAGTGTCATGAAGTTTCCATTTGAAACAATTAAAATGATAATTAGAAAATCTTTTTTAATTTGATTGGTACTAATGAAATATAATTCGCATTTTTCAAATACTTAGTAGTTACTTTAATACATATATCTTTACAGTTCAATAAAGATGAAATGGCACAGTTGTTATCGTAGATCGTATAATCATATTCGATGTACCGGGTAATAATTTTACCCCTAACCATCTCCATCATAAAGATATGTCTATTTGGCATGAGCAAGAACAAAATATATAAGTAAACCACCCTTAGGTGGGCCCCTAAGGGCAAACATAAGAAAAGCTAAAAATAGCATTAAAATTGTATAAGAAACCTAAAACGGGTAGGTCTCCTCAGAGAACGCTACCGTTTTAGGCCTCTTGTACTTGTTCAAAACAGTAGGATCGTAAAGAATCAGAGAAGAAATAATCTCATTGGGATTATTGCCTCAAAAAATCTTTTTCAGGTGCGTTTTATATGTGTGTATATATATATATGGTCGATGCCCAGGTCTTTATGGAGTTGTCTGTTAGTGACAAACCAGGGGGCATCGACCGCAGTTCTCAAAATCTTGTTCTGTAAGACCCGAATCTTACGAATATTGGTGGGTGTAGTATTCGCCCATATGGGTGAAGCATAAAGAATCACCGGTCTGATCATCATATAGAGTAAAAGCTTATGATCGATCATTAAAATGGAAACAGTTGTTATCGAGTTTAATAAATAAAATGGATAGAATAGAAATTTAAAAAATTAGTGGTAGTTTTTAAGAGACATTTTCTTGAGAGCAATAATCTATCCACTTTTCTGAGAGAGGTGTGAGAAATGCAACGTTCTTTAGATTTAAGAATTAAAAGACGAATACCTTTATGTTGCATAATTACTAGTGAAATACTATTTGCATTGTTTCTATCATCTGCTGGTTCAAATTAAAACTTTTAAGTAATGAAACAGTAGGTAAAGAAACAGCTTAATTCTCTTTCAGAACGAGATTCTGATATGCGCCAGAGGCGATATGCGTTCTTTTTGTGGGGCGGGAGTGGCTCAGTCGGTAGCGCGCCAGGCTCGTAATCTGTAGTTCCCAGGTTCGAGTCCCAGCTGGGTCAGCGTTGAGATTTATCTCCGCAAAATTCCCTGCCCTGCATATGGTCAGTAGGGGACACCGATGGGCTTGGAAAGGCCGCCGTCCGTCGGATGGGACGTTAAGCCTTGGTCCCGTGTGTGGGAGAGCCATACCCTGTGCACGTTAAAGAGCACGCTGGATGGCCTTGACGGGAGGCTACCATCTGTCTCCCAACAGCTGTTCCAGTGGGTCCCCTCCCCTAACCTTCTCTGAGCCTTCGGGGTCCATGTGACCTAGCCATTTAGCCCATGGTGTGCAAAAAAGTGTCGCTCAGAGGTAAAACAACCCAACCTCCATTGAATAAGATAGTTTCCATTTTTTCTGTCCATTGCCTGTATGTAAACTTACGACATTTTAAAGATTTGAATAGAATTTCATTAGTCGATCGTTAAAAGTACGAAAGAAGAAATGAAAAAAAAAAAAATCTATTACCTTCATGAAACAATGTGAATTGGAATGGTCATGAATACTGCTGCCTTGACCTTCAGACCAAGCAAGAATCATCAGATTAAATTTTCCGTTTCCTTCGTCCACCAAATTACGGGTATATCTAATAAGAAAAAAGATATTAAACGACAAACACAAAATTATGAATAACCTTACTGAATTTAGAAACTTTTTATATGTCGTGTATTCAAGACATTCATTATTTATATTAAGAAGGAAATATATACTTTGACCAAAATATAAATGCATTATTAATAACTTTTTTTGCAATATTATTTACTTAATAGATTGACCAGCAGCATATTTCTGTTTTGTTATTTTATGAGATCAGTATCAAGTAAAAAGAATATCACTTTAATACTTCATAAGTCATGTTTCGTATTTGACTGGGGTGGCTCAGTCGGTAGCGCGCCAGGTTCGTAATCTGTAGTTCCCAGGTTCGAGTTCCAGATGGGTCAGCGTTGAGATTTATCTCCGCAAAACTCCCCACCCTGCCCACGGTCAGTAGGGGACACCGATGGGCTTGGAAAGGCCGCCGTCCGTCGGATGGGATGTTAAGACGTGGTCCCGTGTGCGGGAGAGCCATACCCTGTGCACGTTAAAGAACACGCTGGATGGCCTTGACGGGAGGCTACCATCTGTCTCCCAACAGCTGTTCCAGTGGGTCCCCTCCCCCAACCTTCTCTGAGCCTTCGGGGTCCATGTGACCTGGCCATTTAGCCCAAGGTGTGCAAAAAAGTGCCGCTCAGAGGTAAAACAACCCAACTCATATTTGACTTTCTACCGATTGTGATATAAAGCAACACCTGCTATAACAGAAAGCCAGAGGACAAAATTTATGACGTCAATATGAGAAATGAGAAATGTATATATATGGTAAGGTTATTTAACCTTACCATATATATATATAGATTTCTCATATATTTTATTCTAATATTATTACTGGTAGATTATGTGGTAACTGTATATCAGTGGTTCTCAACCTTTTATGCTTCATGTACCCCCATATCGATAAACACAAAAAATTATATTTTGCACAGCAATATTGCCAACTTAGCGACTTTGTTACTAGATCTAGCGACTTTTGAGCTCACGGCGTATCCCTAAATATTTTACCGCGTACGCCATGTTGAGTTGGGTTGTTTTACCTCTGAGAGGCACTTTTTTGCACACCATGGGCTAAATGGCCAGTCACATGGACCCCGAAGACCCAGAGAAGGTTGGGGGAGGGGACCCACTGGAATAGCTGTTGGGAGACAGATGGTAGCCTCCCGTCAAGGCCATCCAGCGTGTTCTTTAACGTGCACAGGGTATGGCTCTCCCGCACACGGCGCCACGGCTTAACGTCCCATCCGACGGACGGCGGCCTTTCCAAGCCCATCGGTGTCCCCTACTGACCGTGGGCAGGGCGGGGAATTTTGCGGAGATAAATCTCAACGCTGACCCAGCTGGGACTCGAACCTGAGAACTACAGATTACGAGCCTGGCGCGCTACCGACTGAGCCACCTCCACCCCCCTCTACAACTCAGTTTTTTGGAAAATATGCCTTAGTTGTCAATAGTATAACAAATTTAACTCCAATACTTGAGTAATAGATTTCTTAATTGTCATATCTGATGAAAATTTACACATTTTCTTTACACCCATTTTCACTTCAATCTTTCAATAACAAGACATGCAGATGTATCTTATCATAATCAAGATTAGATGACTCTGTCTAAAGGGTAACAACTCTTCTTGGCCTTAGATTGATAGATTTAGACTCGTGATCAGGGTACGTGAAGTCATTGACCTTTTATGTTCTTTACGAGGCTGGGTGGTTCGCACGCTTGTCTACTGATCAAAGGGTTCTGGGTTCCAGCCCCGGGTTGGGTTGTTTTACCTCTGAGTAGCACTTTTTTTTGCACATCATGGGCTAAATGGCCACGTCACATGAACCCCGAAGTCTCAGAGAAGGTTAGGGGAGGGGACCCACTGGAACAGCTGTTGATAGACAGATGGTAGCCTCCCGTCAAGGCCATCCAGCGCGTTCTTTAACGATGGGTGTATTACCTCTGAGCGGCACTTTTTTGCACACCATGGGCTAAATGGCCAAGTCACATGGACCTCGAAGGCTCAGAGAAGGTTGGGGGAGGGGACCCACTGCAACAGCTGTTGGGAGACAGATGGTAGCCTCCCGTCAAGGCCATCCAGCATGTTCTTTAACGTGCATAGGGTATGGGTCTCTCCCGCACACGGGCCCATGGTTTAACGTCCCATCCGACGGACGACGGTCTTTCCAAGCCCAGCGGTGTCCCCTACTGACCGTGGGCAGGGCGGGAAATTTTCCGGAGATAAATCTCAACGCTGACCCAAGCTGGGAAGTACAGATTACGAGCCTGGCGCGCTACCGACTGAGCCACCCCCGCCCCACGCATTTTGGGAGGCTGATGCTTTCCTTTCGTATAATGAGCAATAACGATCTCAAAGGGATGTCTGCGCCATAGATTTGAGCAATTGCTGCTGATTGACTTCAATAGAGCCAACCGCGCTGTGCGTCAATCGGAGAGTTCATCCTATTTCCTGCTCATAAGCACAAGTAAAAGCTCTCGCCACCTCTGACCTTGGAAAATTCCCGAAGGGCACAGGACCGGTGAACACACTCTCCGGAGATTCTTCCGCTCTTATAAAGGGGCCGTATAGACGCTTCACGTAAAAAGCAAAAATAATGGTTTAGCGATAAGCAGCCGGTTCCATGCGAGCTAATGGGACAAATGCGGAATGCAATTTCGGGACTTTATCTTAAAAGCTAAACCTTCCAAAACTTACCAGAAGAAAATTACACACTCCTGCATTTTTGCTTAAAGTGGAGTCCGATAAGTGGCATTTTATCTTTAAAGTAGAAACATCCTGACTTATTTTTTGGGGCGGGTGTGGCTCAGTCGGTAGCACGCCAGGCTCGTAATCTGTAGTTCCCAGGTTCGAGTCCCAGCTGGGTCAGCGTTGAGATTTCTCTCCGCAAAATTCCCCGCCCTGCCCACGGTCAGTAGGGGACACCGATGGGCTTGGAAAGGCCGCCGTCCGTCGGATGGGACGTTAAGCCGTGGCCCACGTGTGCGGGAGAGCCATACCCTGTGCACGTTAAAGAACACGCTGGATGGCCTTGACGGGAGGCTACCATCTGTCTCCCAACAGCTGTTCCAGTGGGTCCCCTCCCCCAACCTTCTCTGAGCCTTCGGGGCCCATGTGACCTGGCCATTTAGCCCATGGTGTGCAAAAAAGTGCCGCTAAGAGGTAAAACAACCGAACCGACTTATTTTTTTCCAAAGTGAAAGTCAACTTCTGTACTTTTTTAACGGAAAGGAATACTGATCGGGTTGTTGGGTTGTTTTACCTCTGAGCGGCACTTTTTTGCGTACCATGGGCTAAATGGCCAGGTCACATGGACCCCGAAGGCTCAGAGAAGGTTGGGGGAGGGGACCCACTGGAACAGCTGTTGGGAGACAGATGGTAGCCTCTCGTCAAAGCCATCCAGCGTGTTCTTTAAGGTGCAAGGGTATGAGTCTCCCGCACACGGGGTCACGGCTTAACGTCCCATCCGACGGACGGCGGCCTTTCCAAGACCATCGGTGTCCCCTACTGACCGTGGGCAGGGCGGGAATTTTGTGGAGATAAATCTCAACGCTGACCCAGCTGGGACTCGAACCTGGGAACTACAGATTACGAGCCTGGCGCGCTACCGACTGAGCCACCCCCGCCCCTGTCAGTAGGGAAAACCGATGAACTTTGAAAGGCTGTCATCCATTGGATGGGATGCTAAGCTGTGATTCTGGGTGGGAGTGCCATATTCTGCGTACCTTCAAAAACACGCCTGTATGACCTAATCCCACTCCTCCAAACTGCTGAACCTTCGTGATCCTTGTGACCTGGCCATTTAGCACATTGTGTGGAAAAAAGTGCCGTTCAGAGGTAAAACAACCAAACTAAACAGGCACTTTTGTGGAAAAAAGAAAAAGATTAACAGTGGCCTGTGATAATAATACTTCTCGGAAACTGCGATTATGCACGGAACTAAAAACAGTAACCGTTTCAGAATTTATATTTCTTCAGATCATTTTAAACTATAGTCTTTTATTTAATTGAGGAGTCCCAACTATGGGGGCGGGGGGGGGGGGGGGCTCAGTCGGTAGCGCGTCAGGATCGTAATCTGTAGTTTCCAGGTTCGAGTCCCAGCTGGGTCAGCGTTGAGATTTATCTCCGCAAAATTCCCCGCCCTGCCCACGGTCAGTAGGGAACACCGATGGGCTACGAAAGGCCGCCGTCCGTCGGATGGGACGTTAAGCCGTGGCTCCGTGTGCGGCAGAGCCATACCCTGTGCCGCTCAAAGCTAAAACAACCCAACATTAAAGAACACGCTGGATGGCCTTGACGGGAGGCCATCTGTCTCCCAACAGCTATTCCAGTGGGTCCCCTCCCCTAACCTTCTCTGAGCCTTCAGGGTCCATGTGACCTGGCCATTTAGCCCATGGTGTGCAAAAAAGTGCCGCTCAGAGGTAAAACAACCCAACACAGGGTATGGCTCTCCCTCACGCGAGGCCACGGCTTATCGTTCCATCCGATGGACGGCAGCCTTTCCAAGCCCATCGGTGTCCCCTACTGACCGTGGGCAGGGCGGGGAGTTTTTCAGAGATAAATATCAACGCTGACCCAGCAGAGGGTCGAACCTGGGAACTACAGATTAGGAGCCTGGCGTTCAGTCAGTGAGTTCGTGTTTACGTCAAAGGAAGATGGGGCCCCGATTTTACCAATACGAGATTACTGGCGCACTGTCTTCCTTTGAAATGAATAGTAATACAGTGACTGATTGAATCATTGATATGATTTAGGTTTTCCTAATCTCTTCATAATTGATATGATTTAGGTTTTCCTCTGTGCACGGGGGCGGGGGTGGCTCAGTCGGTAGCGCGCCAGGCTCGTAATCTGTAGTTCCCAGGTTCGAGTCCCAGCTGGGTCAGCGTTGAGATTTATCTCCGCAAAATTCCCCGCCCTGCCCACCGTCAGTAGGGAACACCGATGGGCTTGGAAAGGCCGCCGTCCGTCGGTGGGACGTTAAGCCCTGACCCCGTGTGCGGGAGAGCCATACCCTGTGCACGTTAAAGAACACGCTGGATGGCCTTGACGGGAGGCTACCATCTGTCTCCCAACAGCTGTTCCAGTGGGTCCCCTCCCCCAACCTTCTCTGAGCCTTCGGGGTCCATGTGACCTGGCCATTTAGCCCATGGTGTGCAAAAGAGTGCCTCTCATAAGTAAAACAACCCACAACCCAGATCTTGCCCTAAGAAGATCTGCAGGAGTCATTAATCTGTCCGTTAAAAAGTTTCTTCGCGTGATATTTCAACGACTATTTCACAATCTCAAATTGTGGAAAACGATCGCTCGCTTCCGTAAACAAATTCGAAAGCCAAAAACACTGAAATCTCTTTCAGGTCACAAGGATCGAAATGAAATGGTTTCAAGGTCACAGAACTAAGGCAACGTACAAATATTCTTGCGAAATTTATTTCTGAACGAATTTGGGGAAGTTAGAGTTTCCATTAAGGTCATCTGATTCCTATAGCAGTAGAATTTTTATGTTTGCTCTCTGTTAATCGACATCTGATGAAGCTAAATATTTTCGAAATTGGGTAAGTATTTTTTTTTAGTTGTCGTTGTTGCTTTCTTTCATTTCTGTGCAAAACTATTTTCGCATACAATGGACTAAATGACCAGGTCACAAGAATCCCCAATGGCTCATAAGAAGTTGGGAAATTGGAACCATTAGACAGCTGTTAGGGTTGGGTTGTTTTACCTCTGAGCCACTTTTTTGCACACCATGGGCTAAATGGCCAGGTCACAAGGACCCCAAAGGCTCAGAGAAGGTTGGGGGAGGGGACCCACTGGAACAGCTGTTGGGAGACAGATGATAGCCTCCCGTCAAGGCCATCCAGCGTGTTCTTTAACGTGCTTAGGGTATGACTCCCGCACACGGGCCACGGCTTAACGTCGCATCCGACGGACGGCGGCCTTTCCAAGCCCATCGGTGACACTCCCCGACTGGTCCCATACCATGTGGACGTTAAAGAACATGCTGGATGGCCTTGACGGGAGGTTACCATATATCTCCCAACAGCTGTTCTAGTGGGACCTCTCCCCCAAACTTCTCTAAGCCTTCGGGATCCTAAGCCTTCTCTGAGCCTTCTGGATCCTTGTGACCCTACTGACCGAGGGCAGGGCAGGGAATTTTGCGGAGATAAATCTCAACACTGACCCAGCTGGGACTCGAACTTGGGAACTACATATTACGAGCCTGGCGCGCTACCGACTGAGCCACCCCCTCCCCATTTTTGCAGGAGAGCCACGTTAAAGAACACATTGTATGGCCTTAATGGGCGGCTACTCTCTGTCTCTTAACAAGTGTCTAATGGTTTCCCTCCCCAAACCTTCTGAGTCCTCAGGTTCCTTGTGACCTACCCATTTAGCCCATTGGGACAACAAAAGTGCTGTTCAGAGGTAAAACAACCCAACTTAAATATTATCTACCACCGATGCCTCCAAGAATATGAAACGAACATTCTAAACGTTTCCAAGTAAACTAACGTAAGCGAATACTGATAAGTGCCTCTGGTTGGGAAGATCGTTCTAATAAACGTAACCTTGTGACCTGGCCTGAACATGGATTGGATTGGGTTGTTTTGGCTCTTTTTTGCACACCATGGGCTAATTGGCCAGGTCACAAGGACCCCGAAGGCTCAGAGAAGATTGGGGGAGAGGTCCCACTAGAACAGCTTTTGGGAAATATATGGTAACCTCCCGTCAAGGCCATCCAACGTGTTCTTTAACGTCCACATGGTATGGGACCACTACACACGGATCACGGCTTAACGTCCCATCCGACGGACGGCGGTCTTTCCAAGCCCATCGGTGTCCCCTACTTACCATGGGCAGGGTAGAGAGTTTTGCGGAGAAGTCTCAACGCTGACCCAGCTGGTACCCACACATGGGGACACGGCTTAACGTCCCATCCGACAGACGGCGGACTTTCTAAGCCCATCGGTGTCCCCTACTGACCGTGGGCAGGGCGGGGAATTTTGCGGAGATAAATCTCAACGCTGACCCAGCTGGGACTCGAACCTGGGAACTACAGATTACGAGCCTGGCGCGCTACCGACTGAGCCACCACCGCCCCTCGTTTCAGATGTAAAACAACCCAACTTAAATGTTATCTACCACCGATGCCTCCAAGAATATGAAACGAACATTCTAAACGTTTCCAAGTAAACTAACGTAAGCGAATACTGATAAGTGCCTCTGGTTGGGAGGATCGTTCTAATAAACATGCGTTCAGTTGACCACAATCAGGGAGTTCAGTAGCGCGAGGTCGCATGAGTGCGAGCTGCCTTCGCAGATATTTCAGGCTCCTGCTATCGATGAGGTGACATCCACCTCTTCCTGCTGATGCGAGGAAAGGACACGACCTCTGTACCCGGCCAAGGATGTTGAAGAGCGGAAGCAGGGGGAGTCAAACACACGTGGTTGAGTAGAAGAGAAAGAAGAACAGATGAATTTCGTAGTCAAGTTTCATTTGAACTCAAAATTTAAGGGCGGGGGTGGCTCAGTCGGTAGCGCGCCAGGCTCGTAATCTGTAGTTCCCAGGTTCGAGTCCCAGCTGGGTCAGCGTTGAGATTTATCTCCTCAAAATTCCCCGCCCTGCTCACGGTCAGTAGGGGACACCGATGGGCTTGGAAAGGCCGCCGTCCGTCGGATGGGACGTTAAGTCGTGGCGCCGTGTGCGGGAGAGCCATACCCTGTGCACATTAAAGAACACGCTGGATGGCCTTGACGGGAGGCTACCATCTGTCTCCCAACAGCTGTTCCAGTGGGTCCCCTCCCCAAACCTTCTCTGAGCCTTCGGGGTCCATGTGACCTGGCCATTTAGCCCATGGTGTGCAAAAAAGTACCGCTCAGACACAAAACAACCCAACCAAATTAATTCAAACTTTTTCCATTACCCATTTACAAAACACGCACAGGGTATGGCTCTCGGTCACAAGGTGCCACAGCTTTACGTCGCGTCCGACGGACGGCAACTTTGTCGAGCTTTAAATTTTTGTTACACTTTTTTCCAGAAGCTTTAAAATTTTAACTTTAAACTTTTAAGTTTTTCTTCAGTGCTTTAAACAAGATTGAAATATTACATCTCGAACATTTACCACCCCACTAAAACGATTATTAAAGTAATGTGTTGTTATGCCCATTTTCTGCAACTAAAAGCTAATAAAATCGTATCGAAATATGATTCGTGGGTTGGGTTGGGTTGTTTTACCTCTGAGCGGCACTTTTTTTGCACACCATGGGCTAAATGGCCAGGTCACATGGACCCCGAAGGCTCAGAGAAGGTTGGGGGACGGGACCCACTGGAACAGCTGTTGGGAGACAGATGGTAGCCTACCGTCAAGGCCATCCAGCGTGTTCTTTAACGTTGGGTTGTTTTACCTCTGAGCGGCATTTTTTTGCACACCATGGGCTAAATGGACAGGTCACATGGACCCCGAAGGCTCAGAGAAGGTTGGGGGAGGGGACCCACTGGAACAGCTGTTGGGAGACAGATGGTAGCCTCATATCAAGGCCATCCACCGTGTTCTTTAACGTGAACAGGGTATGTCTCTCCCGCAATACTGGGCCACGGCTTAACTCCCATCCGACGGACGGCGGCCTTTCCAAGCCCATCGGTGTCCCCTACTGACCGTGGGCAGGGCGGGGAATCTTGCAGAGATAAATCTCAACGCTGACCCAGCTGGGACTCGAACCTGGGAACTACAGATTACGAGCCTGGCGCGCTACCGACTGAGCCACCCCTGCCCCATGTGATTCGTGCAAATGCTGCGTGTTTCAATTGTTGCGCGTAAATGCAGGTATTTGTTATAGGACACGGAGAGTCCCACGAGTCAAGGTCACCCCTGCAGGTGCGAATGTCATCGTGATTCTAGAATCGCGATCTTAGAAGCAGACTCGTTGCTAGGGTTCTCGGTGCATTCTTACAATCGAGCACGAACTGGCTCTCTAGAATAACATCTGGATTGGATCGAGTTATCTAGAAACCGACACGCCTTTTCAGATAGTTGAGATGATTGGTAGACGCAATGATTGCACGTCTTCCTGTCTCTATGGTGTCCCGCTTCTCTCCATGTGTCAGTTGAATAGTGACGTCATATTGCAGAATATTAGGAAAATGAAAGATCACGTGAATTGGCCTTCTGCCAGTAGTTGATACCAGAAAGAGATGAAAAATTTCATTCTCCGAAATTCGCCTACATCAATGCATACGATTAAGAGTTAATTCTAAGGCATCTAGTAATAGGCTTTGGGTTGTTTTACCTTTGAGCGGCACTTTTTTGCACACCATGGGCAGGTCACAAGGACCCCGAAGGCTCAGAGAAGGTTGGGGAGGGGACCCACTAGAACAACTGTTGGGAGACAGATGGCAGCCTCCCGTCAAGGCCATCCAGCGTGTTCTTTAGCGTTGTGTTACCTCTGAGCGGCACTTTTTTGCACACCATGGGCTAAATGGTCAGGTCACATGGACCCCGGAGGCTCAGAGAAGGTTGTGGGTGGGGACCCACTGGAACAGCTGTTGGGAGACAGATGGTAGCCTCCCGTCAAGGCCATCCAGCGTGTTCTTTAACTTAGGTTGTTTTACCTCTGAGCGACACTTTTTTTGCACACCATGAGCTAAATGGCCAGGTCACAAGGACCACGAAGACTCAGAAGGTTGGGGGAAGGGACCCACTGGAACAGCTGTTGGGAGACAGATGGTAGCCTCCCGTCAAGACCATCCAGCGTGTTCTTTAACGTGCACAGGGTATGGCTCTCCCGCACACGGGGCCACAGCTTAACATCCCATCCGACGGACGGCGGCCTTTCCAAGCCCATCGGTGTCCCCTGCTGACCGTGGGCAGGGCGATGAATTTTTGCGGAGATAAATCTCAACGCTGACCCAGCTGGGACTCGAACTTGGGAACTACAGATTACGAGCCTGATTCGCTACCGACTGAGCCACCCCCGCCCCCGGAGAGAAGGGGAAACGATTTATGCATAAAAATTTAAGATATTTAATTGATCTAAACTATTTTGAGATTTAAATAAGTAAAACTATTTTTTAAATCTTATTAAATGAAATAATGAAATGTTTGAAATTTAATTACGAAGTTTTTAAGAATATGCAACCAGTTGAATTTTTAAAAATAAAGAATAAAATAGTTATAATATGTATATTTCGAAATTAGGTGCCATGTTATAAATAAATATAATATAATTATAATAATCCTAAATACACTGTCTAGGCTTGGCGGGGGTGGCTCAGTCGGTGGCGCGCCAGGCTCGTAATCTGCAGTTCCCAGTTCGAGTCCCAGCTGGGTCAGCGTCGAGATTTATCTCCGCAAAATTCCGCGTCCTTCCCATGGTCAGTAGGGGACACCGATGGGCTTGGAAGGACCGCCGTCCGTCGGATGGGACGTTAAGCCATGGCCCCCTGTGCGGGAGAGTCATACCCTGTGCACGATAAAGAACACGCTGGATGGCCTTGACGGGAGGCTACCATCTGTCTCCCAACAGCTGTTCCAGTGGGTCCCCTCCCCCAACCTTCTCTGAGACTTCGGGGTCCATGTGACCTGGCCATTTAGCCCATGGTGTGCAAAAAAGTGCCGCTCAGAGGTAAAACAACCCAACTGTCTAGGCCAGGCATGGCCAACAGTTTTTGCCATCGGGCCGGATTGGAAAAAAAAATATTTTCACGGGCCGGATGAAATATTAAAATTGAAAAATGTTAAGCAAAACACTCATTTCTTTAAGTAAACAAAATTTTATTATGAAATTTGTTTATGAATAATTGTAAGTAAATCAATACAACAAATTAACATAATAACTAATGCGACGTGTTGAGGCGGTTTGCATCGCTTATTATTTTTTTAATATCTGGTTCTATACTTGTAGTAGCTATTCTTAACACAGCCTCCAAATGTAAATGATTCAATCATCAAACAGATCATATCGAATACAGATGAGTATAAAAGTTTTAATTCTTTATAACGGAATCTTTTTTTAAAAAATATAGAAGTATCGAGAATTCATTCGATTAATTACTAGAAGTTAAATGCTAATATTGAAAAATTGTTCGCGGGCCACATAAATTCATTACGCGGGCCGGATCCGGCCCGCGGGCCGTATGTTGGCCATGCCTGGTCTAGGCTATGTAGCAAGATGAGTTTAGGGGGACAATTAATATATATATTTTTTTTATTCATGTGAAAACGCATTTTTTACACACATTTTCAATAATAAGTATACTTTTCCCCGTTTGAGTTTTCAAGCATCCTTAATTGTATTATGGTATGATCTACATATCATTGCTGCATTCGCAGCAGAGACTTCCTCCAGAAATTTTATTACTTTTTTTTTCTTATTTTCTTGAAGTGTCCTAAATTCATTCAATAGAAACATTTTTTGTCAGACTTAAAATGACATCTCTGCGATCAATTCTTTTACCATTGTTCACTGAACTCTTCCATAAAGGAAAACGAAAATGCGGCCATTTTTGTTTTATTTCTTCTCTGCAGGTTCAGACTCTTCAGATTGTAAACAAAATGGCCCACTATAGATAAAGGCACGACAAGGCTTAGTTATTTTTGTTAATTTCAAGTATTTGGAGCATGATGATATTTTAAGATATCAGGGAATGGGACAGGCTCTACTTATTTCGAGGAAATGGAGGCATGTAACACTACGTATTTTACTTATATACTAAAGGATTTAGGAAAATGTAAATGACATTTTAAATGTCATTCCTACTTTTCTGGGGAGTTAAATCAACACCTCCTACAACATAAGGTCGGTGGGTTGGGTTGTTTTACCTCTGAGCGGCACTTTTTGCACACCATGGGCTAAATGGCCAGGCCACAAGGACCTTGAAGGCTCAGAGAAGGTTGGGGGAGGGGACCCACTGGAACAGCTGTTGGGAGACAGATGGTAGCCTCCCGTCAAGGCCATCCAGGGTGTTCTTTAACGTTGGTTAGTTTTACCTCTGAGCGGCACTTTTTTGCACACCATGGGCTAAATGGCCAGGCCACAAGGACCCCGAAGGCTCAGAGAAGGTTGGGGGAGAGGACCCACTGGAACAGCTGTTGGGAGACAGATGGTAGCCTCCCGTCAAGGCCATCCAGCGTGTTCTTTATCGTGCACAGGGTATGGCTCTCCCGCACACGGTGCCACGGCTTAACGTCCCATCCTACGGACGGTGGCCTTTTCAAGCCCATCGGTGTCCCCTACTGACCGTGGGCAGGGCGGGGAAATTTTGCGGAGATAAATCTCAACGCTGATCCAGCTGGCACTCGAACCTGGGAACTACAGATTAGGAGCCTGGCGCGCTACCGACTGAGGCACCCCCGCCCCTAAGGTCGGTGGACCAAGTAAACAAGATAACAGGAAACTAGATGCTTTTGATTCCAGATGCTTACGCAGTATCTTGGTCATTAGGTGGTTCAACTTTGTAACTAATGATGAGATTAGGCAAAGGAGTTTGCAACCTCCTTTAAGCAGCATATTTTACAGAGAGAGACTCCGTTGGTTTGGCCATGTTGCTCGTATGAATAATTATAGATTGGCGAATAGGGTTATGAACAGTGTGCCTAAAGGCCTCAGAAAGAAGGGGAGACCTAGGATGCGGTGGGCAGACAATGTCAAACAGGACCTTGTTAGAATTGGTGTGCAGTGGCCAGATGCAGTAGATGTAGCTCAGGATAGACTTGCTTGGAGAACTAAATTGCCCGGTCTGGTTGGACCTCCGTAGCCCATGGCTGCTTGAGGATGATGATGATAAGTAGTCGAAAATCATAAATTTGGTGGCTGACTTACAGTTATCACTCTAATTCTAACTATGATGCAGAAATGGTACAGCATTTCAAGGGTCATAGATCTTGAAAAATCTGAAATTTGACCTCCGATGTGTCCTTCAAGGTGAAATAAATGTCATATAGAAATCAAATATGATATACAAGTGCCAGAAACGTGAAATTTGGTGCATGGGAGTGTTTTGGGTTGCAGATCCCGAAAACGTTACGTAATGTTGGACCTGAAGGGTCCTTTGGGGTCGAAGGTCAAATTTAGATCTATCGGTGATATAGGGCTGAAAATTGGTTCCTGGAAGTATTTTGAGTTCTAGATCTGAGAAATTATACCAAATTTTAGATGTAATAGGTCTTTCGAGGTCAAAGGTCAAATTTAATATGCTCGTGCTGGAGAGCTAAATATTGATGAAGAGTGCTATTTCGGGCAGTACAACTCAAAAATAAAAGAAATTTTACAGATCTGGTGTTGTATTCAAGGTGGAAAAAGGATCAGAGTAACCAGTAGAAATCCAGAGGTGGGAAAGCCACCGGTGGATTTCTAGGTATTTTAATATCTAATGTTATCACTGGTATAGTTTTATACTAATCTTTATTACTTTCCTTCTAAATAACATATTTATAAATAAAGAGTAGTATAAAAGAACATCACCAATAACAATAATAGAATATTATGAACTCTATATTATTGGACCACCTATACTATTAAACTAACTATATACTGTAACTAATAAAACTGTATAACTATAACTGTTAACTAATAAAACACCTAACAGCACTCTACATGGATGTAACAATGAATGACTTTGGCTCATGAGCGTCCGCAGAAAATTTTACAGGGGGTTGCGGCAAAGCTTGCAGATAAAAATTTATTGACGTAATTATTTATTTATTTATTTATTTATTTATTTAGGTTTCTTTTTTACAAGTAGATTATAGAATACAGTATTGCATTAATACAAAAACACATACATAATGTATATAAATTAGTTACGTTTAAATTGTTACGATTTTAAATTTGTGGAATTTTTCACTCGATCCAGGGGGGAATGCCACGTTTCCTCCCCCCTTTGCTGACGCCCATGCCAGTGAGTACTAACAAAGTTCTATTGTTTTAAGTGTTGAGTTGGGATGTTTCACCTCTGAGCGGCACTTTTTTGCACACCATGGTCTAAATGGCCAGGTCACATGGACTCCGAAGACTCAGAGAAGGTTGGGAGAGGGGACCCACTGGAACAGCTGTTGGGAGACAGATGGTAGCCTCCCGTCAAGGCCATCCAGCGTGTTCTTTAACGTTGGGTTGTTTTACCTCTGAGCGGCACTTTTTTGCACACCATGGGCTAAATGGCCAGGTCACATGGACTCCGAAGACTCAGAGAAGGTTGGGAGAGGGGACCCACTGGAACAGCTGTTGGGAGACAGATGGTAGCCTCCCGTCAAGGCCATCCAGCGTGTTCTTTAACGTTGGGTTGTTTTACCTCTGAGCGGCACTTTTTGCACACCATGGGCTAAATGGCCAGGTCACATGGACCCCGAAGACTCAGAAGGTTGGGAGAGGGGACCCACTGGATCAGCTGTTGGGAGACAGATGGTAACTTTCTGTCATGGCCATTCAGTGTGGCCAGGCTCGTAATCTGTAGTTCCCCGGTTCGAGTCCCAGCTGGGTCAGCGTCGAGATTTATCTCCGCAAAATTCCCCGCCCTGCCCGCGGTCAGTAGGGGACACCGCTGGGCTTGGAAAGGCCGCCGTCCGTCGGATGAGACGTTAACCCGTGGCCCCGTGTACGGGAGAGCCATACCCTGTGCACGTTAAAGAACACGCTGGATGGCCTTCACGGGAGGCTACCATCTGTCTCCCAACAGCTGTTCCAATGGGTCCCCTCCCCCAACCTTCTGAGCCTTCGGGGTCCATGTGACCTGGCCATTTAGCCCATGGTGTGCAAAAAAGTGCCGCTCAGAGGTAAAACAGCCCAAACTAGGTCACAAAGACTCCAAAGTTTCAGACAAAGTTGTGGGAAGGGGAGCCACTGGACAGCTATTAAGAAGAGACAGATGGTAGCTGTAATATTATACAAAAGAAAACATTTATTTCAAGCATTGAAAACGGCACTTTACCATCTTCAGCATTATTAAATAGGTTAGAGTAAAAAAGAGGAACAACTTGGTATCATTGGAGCATTACTGATGCTTCAACATATCCTTAACATGCTTCAATAAGAATGAAATGTCAACCGAAAATTCCTTGAGCGCATTAAAATCAATGGCCCGTGAAAATAGATTTGTGTCCTTTCTGACACAGCTCCGTACATTAGGAGTAGATTAGCAAGCATAACTACCGTAAGAAAAACAATTCTTAACAATTATGAAGTAAGCGTTATGGGGGGGGGGGGAAGAGCATAACGGATGGGTGACAACTACTATTCCCGTGTGAGGTGAACTGTAACAGCAGTCAATGACTTGACTCGAAAACACTGATCTTATATATGAGCTTATATAACTTTTAGAGCGAACAATTCTAAAAAAAAAATGGTAGCTCAAGTTGGGTTGTTTTACCTCTGAGCGGCACTTTTTTGCACACCATGGGCTAAATGGCCAGGTCTCATGGACCCCAAAGGCTCAGAGAAGGTTGGGGGAGGGAACCCACTGGAACAAGCTGTTGGGAGGCAGATGGTAGCCTCCCGTCAAGGCCATCCAGCGTGTTCTTTAACGTGCACAGGATATGGTTCTCCCGCACACGGGGCCACTGCTTAACGTCCCATCCGACGGACGTCGGCCTTTCCCAGGATATCGGGTGTCCCCTACTGACCGTGGGCAGGGCGGGGAATTTTGCGGAGATAAATCTCAACGCTGACCCAGATGGGACTCGAACTTGGGAACTACAGATTACGAGCCTGGCGTGCTACCGACTGAGCCACCCCCGCCCCAGGTAGCTCAGGTAGCCTACAATGGAAGTTGGCTCAGTTGGTAGAGTGTCAAGCTCTAACTTAATATTCCCTGATTATAATCTTCGCTATGCCTAAAATGACAATATATATTTTATGAAAGATTTATTTATCAATAAATATGATGATGAAATAGAGATTCTCAAGCTGTGGTGAAAGAAGTTTCTGTCAATGTCGCAGATCGTGTATGGATATGCGACGTTCCAGGTAAAACATTACCCATTACCATTTCCATCTGAGAATATGCCCGGTTGGCATAAGTAAAAACATAACAAGTAAGCTGGGGTGGCTCAGTCGGTAGCGCGCCAGGCTCGTAATCTGTAGTTCCCAAGTTCGAGCACCAGTTGGGTCAGCGTTGAGATTTATCTGCGCAAAATTCCCCGCCCTGCCCACGGTCAGTAGGGGACATCGATGGGCTTGGAAAGGGTGCCGTCCGTCGGATGGGACGTTAAGCCGTGGCCCCGTGTGCGGGAAAGCCATACCTTGTGCCTTGACGGGAGGCTACCATCTGTCTCCCAACAGCTGTTCCAGTGGGTCCCCTCCCCCAACCTTCTCTGAGCCTTCAGGGTCCATGTGACCTGGCCATTTAGCCCATGGTGTGCAAAAAAGTGTCGCTCAGAGGTAAAGTCGTAAGTGTCGCCCTAGATGCCAACATTAAACACAAAAAATAGCATATATCATGCACAAGAGACCTAAAACGAGTAGCTTTCCTCAGAGAAAGCCATCATTTTAGGCCTCATGTACTTATCAAGAACATTATGATCATAATTAAGCAAATAATAAATAATCTCATTAGGATTATTTTTAACAGCCTCAAAAAGCTTTTTCGAGATGCAATTTAATACGATTATATATGTGGTGGATGCCCAAGTCTTTATGAAGTTGTCTGTTAGTAACAAACCAAGGGGCATCGACGGCAGATCTCAATATTTTGTTTTGCAAAACCCGAATCTTGCGTATATTCGTGGAGATGGTGTTCGCCCATATATGTGAAGCATAAATTATTATGGGACGAATGACCATGTTGAACAATAATAATTTATGGTTACTCATCAAGACAGCATTTCTCCAAAGGAGACGTCGTAGTTGACATCTCACTGCATTAACTTTAGTGATAATATCATGAATATGAGAGTCCCATTTGAACTTTTGATGTAGGGTTATACCGAAGTTTTTGATGGTTTTTTTGCCATTCAGTTGGTTTACTTAAAAAATTTAAACGTTTTGGGTCTTTTAATAAGTTTTCCTCTGAAGAGGATGGCAGTGCTCTTCTCAGTGTTTATCTTGACCTTCCATTTATCGTACCATTCCTCCACCTCATCAAGACATCTCTGCAGCCTGTCTATAGCTTGGGTTGTTTGGGTTGTTTTACCTCTGAGCGGCACTTTTTTGCAAACCATGGACTTAATGGCCAGGTCACATGGACCCCGAAGGCTCAGAGAAAGTTGGGGGAGGGGACCCACTGGAACAGCTGCTGGGAGAGAGATGGTAGCCTCCCGTCAAGGCCATCCAGCGTGTTCTTTAACGTGCACAGGGTATGGTTCTCCCGCACACGGGGCCACGGCTTAACCTCCCATCCGACGGGTTGGATTGGGTTGTTTTACCTCTGAGCGGCACTTTTTTGCACACCATGGGCTAAATGGCTAGGTCACATGGACCCCGAGGCTCAGAGAAGGTTGGGGGAGGGGACCCACTGGGGCATCTGTTCGGAGACAGATGGTAGCCTCCCATCAAAGCCATCCAGCGTATTCTTTAACGTGCACAGGGTATGGCTCTCCCGCACACGGGGCCACGGCTTAACGTCCCATCCGACGGACGGCGGCCTTTTCAAGCCCATCGGTGTCCCTTACTGACCGTGGGCAAGGCGGGGAATTTTGCGGAGATAAATCTCAACGCTGACCCAGCTGTGACTCGAACCTGGAAACTACAGATTACGAGCATGGCACACTACTGACTGAGCCCCCCCCCGCCCCCCTGTCTATAGCAGTCGCTGGACCCAATTAGGGGGAAAGGAGGGAAAAATCATCCGCATATTGGGATAAGAGGATGTGATCAAAAGATGGCATATCGTAAAGGCAGAGTGGAAAGAGAGATTGTCGCCTTCTCTGAATTTGCGCATCCATCCCATAACAGTGCCATCCATATAAACGAAGATCTGCAATCCTTCTCTGAATTTGCGCATCCATCCCATAACAGTGCCATATAAACGAAGATCTGCAATCCTTCTCTGAATTTGCGCATCCATCCCATAACAGTGCCGTATAAACGAAGATCTGCAATCCTTCTCTGAATTTGCGCATCCATCCCATAACAGTGCCATCCATATAAACGAAGATCTGCAATCCTTCTCTGAATTTGCGCATCCATCCCATAACAGTGCCATATAAACGAAGATCTGCAATCCTTCTCTGAATTTGCGCATCCATCCCATAACAGTGCCATATAAACGAAGATCTGCAATCCTTCTCTGAATTTGCGCATCCATCCCATAACAGTGCCGTATAAACGAAGATCTGCAATCCTTCTCTGAATTTGCGCATCCATCCCATAACAGTGCCATCCATATAAACGAAGATCTGCAATCCTTCTCTGAATTTGCGCATCCATCCCATAACAGTGCCATATAAACGAAGATCTGCAATCCTTCTCTGAATTTGCGCATCCATCCCATAACAGTGCCATATATACGAAGATCTGCAATCCTTCTCTGAATTTGCGCATCCATCCCATAACAGTGCCATATAAACGAAGATCTGCAATCCTTCTCTGAATTTGCGCATCCATCCCATAACAGTGCCATCCATATAAACGAAGATCTGCAATCCTTCTCTGAATTTGCGCATCCATCCCATAACAGTGCCATATAAACGAAGATCTGCAATCCTTCTCTGAATTTGCGCATCCATCCCATAACAGTGCCATATAAACGAAGATCTGCAATCCTTCTCTGAATTTGCGCATCCATTCCATAACAGTGCCATATATACGAAGATCTGCAATCCTTCTCTGAATTTGCGCATCCATCCCATAACAGTGCCATATAAACGAAGATCTGCAATCCTTCTCTGAATTTGCGCATCCATCCCATAACAGTGCCATATAAACGAAGATCTGCAATCCTTCTCTGAATTTGCGCATCCATCCCATAACAGTGCCATATAAACGAAGATCTGCAATCCTTCTCTGAATTTGCGCATCCATTCCATAACAGTGCCATATATACGAAGATCTGCAATCCTTCTCTGAATTTGCGCATCCATCCCATAACAGTGCCATATAAACGAAGATCTGCAATCCTTCTCTGAATTTGCGCATCCATTCCATAACAGTGCCATATAAAAGAAGATCTGCAATCCTTCTCTGAATTTGCGCATCCATCCCATAACAGTGCCATATAAACGAAGATCTGCAATCCTTCTCTGAATTTGCGCATCCATCCCATAACAGTGCCGTATAAACGAAGATCTGCAATCCTTCTCTGAATTTGCGCATCCATCCCATAACAGTGCCGTATAAACGAAGATCTGCAATCCTTCTCTGAATTTGCGCATCCATCCCATAACAGTGCCGTATAAACGAAGATCTGCAATCCTTCTCTGAATTTGCGCATCCATCCCATAACAGTGCCGTATAAACGAAGATCTGCAATCCTTCTCTGAATTTGCGCATCCATCCCATAACAGTGCCATATAAACGAAGATCTGCAATCCTTCTCTGAATTTGCGCATCCATCCCATAACAGTGCCATATAAACGAAGATCTGCAATCCTTCTCTGAATTTGCGCATCCATCCCATAACAGTGCCGTATAAACGAAGATCTGCAATCCTTCTCTGAATTTGCGCATCCATCCCATAACAGTGCCGTATAAACGAAGATCTGCAATCCTTCTCTGAATTTGCGCATCCATCCCATAACAGTGCCGTATAAACGAAGATCTGCAATCCTTCTCTGAATTTGCGCATCCATCCCATAACAGTGCCATATAAACGAAGATCTGCAATCCTTCTCTGAATTTGCGCATCCATCCCATAACAGTGCCATCCATATAAACGAAGATCTGCAATCCTTCTCTGAATTTGCGCATCCATCCCATAACAGTGCCATATAAACGAAGATCTGCAATCCTTCTCTGAATTTGCGCATCCATCCCATAACAGTGCCATCCATATAGACGAAGATCTGCAATCCTTCTCTGAATTTGCGCATCCATCCCATAACAGTGCCATATAAACAAAGATCTGAAATCCTTCTCTGAATTTGCGCATCCATCCCATAACAGTGCCATATAAACAAAGATCTGAAATCCTTCTCTGAATTTGCGCATCCATCCCATAACAGTGCCATATAAACAAAGATCTGAAATCCTTCTCTGAATTTGCGCATCCATCCCATAACAGTGCCATATAAACAAAGATCTGAAATCCTTCTCTGAATTTGCGCATCCATCCCATAACAGTGCCATATAAACAAAGATCTGAAATCCTTCTCTGAATTTGCGCATCCATCCCATAACAGTGCCATATAAACAAAGATCTGCAATCCTTCTCTGAATTTGCGCATCCATCCCATAACAGTGCCATATAAACAAAGATCTGCAATCCTTCTCTGAATTCTCGCATCCATCCCATACCAGTGCCATATAAACAGGCATGATTCCCATATTCTTGTGATAAATCGGCACGTTTTTTTTTGCTTCGTTCTCTAGCTGCATCCTTGTGAAAATTAAAAATATTTTCCCTTTTTTATTAGGCTCCATAGCAACAACGCACAGATTTCGCAGATTGAACTTTACGCGCCGTCAGCGAATAGAGAAATGATGATACGGCTTTTGTTCTTAATAGGTAATGATAAGTTTAGATAAGCTTTCAGAAAGGTCGTAGCTCTTTAACTTGGGAAGAACGAGTGTAAATCTACATGCACGTGTCAAAAACTCTTTTGAACACCCTCCGTAATTGTTCAAAGTTTCATTTGCCACATGAGTACGTTTAAAATAGTTGTGTTGTTTTACCTCTGAGCGGCACTTTTTTGCACACCATGGGCTAAATGGCCAGGTCACATGGACCCCGAAGGCTCAGAGAAGGTTGGGGGAGGCGACCCACTGGAACAGCTGTTGGGAGACAGATGGTAGCCTCCCGTCAAGGCCATCCAGCGTGTTCTTTAACGTTGGGTTGTTTTACCTCTGAGCGGCACTTTTTTGCACACCATGGGCTAAATGGCCAGGTCACATGGACCTCGAAGGCTCAGAGAAGGTTGGGGGAGGGGACCCACTGGAACAGCTGTTGGGAGACAGATGGTAGTCTACCGTCAAGGCCATCCAGCGTGTTCTTTAACGTGCACAGGGTATGGCTCTCCCGCACACGGGGCCACGTCTTAACGTCCCATCCGACGGACGGCGGCCTTTCCAAGCCCAGCGGTATCCCCTACTGACCGTGGGCAGGGCGGGGAATTTTGCGGAGATATATCTCAACGCTGACCCAGCTGGGACTCGAACCTGGGAACTACAGATTACGAGCCTGGCGCGCTACCAACTGAGCCACCCCCACCACCACCCACAGATTCTGGAGTAGAGTACTTTGAAAGACAGTTTGAAAGTAATGAAAGTAGTTTGAAAGACTGCAGATGCATGCCAAAAATGTTTTGAACCCCTCTCGTATAATTACAGAAATTATTTTCGCCTAAAAGAACAATAGTTTTTGTTTTTTTTTAAGTTACCAGTAATTTTTTTAAATTAAGTACTCTAAAGAATATCCTACTAATACATTTAACCTTAACTTCTTTCAAGCAAAGTGAGATTTTATGCCGAAAATTAGGTGGCCTCGCCAATTAATGTGCACTACGGGGTAGAATATAGAACATCTCAATTGCATTATTTATTATTGTTGATATACATATTGATTTAAAACTATTCAAAAATTTCAATTTGATTAAAAAATCTGAACAAAAGAGGAGTGGAAAAAACCTAAGCTAACTATTCCTTGCTGGATGGGGGCGGGGGTGGCTCAGTCGGTAGCGCGCCAGGCTCGTAATCTGTAGTTGCCAGGTTCGAGCCCCAGTTGGGTCACCGTTGAGATTTATCTCCGCAAAATTCCCCGCCCTGCCCACGGTCGGTAGGGGACACCGATGGCCTTGGAAAGGCCGCCGTCCGTCGGATGGGACGTTAAGCCGTGGCTCCGTGTGCGGGAGAGCCATACCCTGTGCACGTTAAAGAACACGCTGGATGGCCTTGACGGGAGGCTACCATCTGTCTCCCAACAGCTGTTCCAGTGGGTCGCCTCCCCCAACCTTCTCTGAGCCTTCGGGGTCCATGTGACCTGGCCATTTAGCCCATGGTGTGCAAAAAAGTGCCGCTCAGAGGTAAAACAACCCAACCTTGCTGGATAATTATAAATTAAACAACCTCCCCTAATCACCATAAAGCTTTTGATGATAGGATTCAGAAAACCCGAATCCTTATATTTCATCAGTACCTCTTCAACACAGAATAATTGTTTTTTCTAAAAACAAGACTGTTTAATATCTACACCAGGGGTTCTCAACGTGAGGTACGAGGTAAAATTTTTTGGGGTACACCATGAGAGCTCAAAGGTCGCTAGATCTAGTAAAAGTCGCTAAGTTGGCATTATTATACTCTAACTGTAGTTTTATCTATCTATACAAGGGGTACGCCAGTTATATACACATTTCCAGGGGGTACGTGAAGCATAAAAGGTTGAGAACCACTGATATATGTTTTATTTTATTCCCATTGTTATACTATAACTATAGTTTTATCTATCTATACAAGGGGTACGCCAGTTATATACACATTTCCAGGGGGTACGTGAAGCATAAAAGGTTGAGAACCACTGATATATGTTTTATTTTATTCCCATTGTTATACTATAACTATAGTTTTATCTATCTATACAAGGGGTACGCCAGTTATATACACATTTCCAGGGGGTACGTGAAGCATAAAAGGTTGAGAACCACTGATATATGTTTTATTTTATTCCCATTGTTATACTATAACTATAGTTTTATCTATCTATACAAGGGGTACGCCAGTTACATACACATTTCCAGGGGGTACGTGAAGCATAAAAAGGTTGAGAACCACTGATATATATTTTATTTTATTCCCATTGTTATAATTTAACTATAGTTTTAACTATCTATACAAGGGGTACGCCAGTTACATACACATTTCCAGGGGGTACGTGAAGCATAAAAAGGTTGAGAACCACTGATATATATTTTATTTTATTCCCATTGTTATAATTTAACTATAGTTTTAACTATCTATAGAAGGGGTTCGCCAGTGACATACACATTTCCAGGGGGTACGTGAAGCATATAAAAGGTTAAGAACCACTGATCTACACTTTTAATACACACTTTTTTTTTCTAGAAAAACAACTATAAACATGAAAACTATCAATATTTCTAATTTTGCAACTAAATTTAAAATACGAACTTACCTATGCCTGTCAAACTTTGCATATTTTACCCATTCCCTAGGATTGCTTTTGTAAGCCATCATAATATCATTAATATGTTCGACATTTACAGTGTTCGACTCAAATGCACGATGAAGTTCTTTAACCAGGTCATTAAGAGTTCTAATAACGGGAAATTCTTCTTTAAGCGATTTACAATGCGACACCTCACTGTCCACGAAATTGTTTTGTAAGCTCGAGTTGTATTCCACTTCCATCATGGCAAGAGTTTTTGTTTTCACACTCACTAGTTGTGTTCTCTGCTAGTCTCTCACTACTTGTCGCACAACACACGAATAACGAGACGACCTCTGAGACTACAAATATTTCCCGGCAGAAGCTGCCACGCGGAAAATTAGTGCGCTGTGAACAGGCGCTTCGGACGTCACGGACGAGCCCATCGATTTTCGTCCAATCAGAGAAGATGCGAGACGTCACGTGATTTGTTGAGTTGACACTTCGATTGCTAACGGATATCGTACGCAAAATGTGAAGAAATGTTTTCCAATGTGGTCTGATTGAAACTAGTGTAAAAGCATGTTTAGAAAACAAACACAGGGTAAAGAATAAATCATAGGAGAACACGGTTTTGTCATCACGATATGTAAACAACTGATTACCTTCAAGTGCATTTTTTTTCCCAAACCACATTTGCAGGAATCTCTATTGAAGAATGATGCAATATAGCTAAGATGCTATTCTAACGTTGGATTGGATTGTTTTACCTTTGAGCGGCACTTTTTTGCACACCATGGGCTAAATGGCCAGGTCACATGGACACAGAAGGCTCAGAGAAGGTTGGGGGAGGGGACCCACTGGAACAGCTGTTGGGAGACAGATGGTAGCCTCCCGTCAAGGACATCTAGCGTGTTCTTTAACGTTGGTTAGTTTTGCCTCTGAGCGGCATTTTTTTGCACACCATGGGCTAAATGGTAAGGTCACATGGACCCAGAAGGCTCAGAGAAGGTTGGGAGAGGGGACCCACTGGAACAGCTGTTGGGAGACAGATGGTAGCCTCCCGTCAAGGACATCTAGCGTGTTCTTTAACGTTGGTTAGTTTTGCCTCTGAGCGGCATTTTTTTGCACACCATGGGCTAAATGGTAAGGTCACATGGACCCAGAAGGCTCAGAGAAGGTTGGGAGAGGGGACCCACTGGAACAGCTGTTGGGAGACAGATGGTAGCCTCCAGTCAAGGCCATCCAGCGTGTTCTTTAACGTGCACAGGGTATGGCTCTCCCACACACGGGGCCACGGCTTAACGTCCCATCCGACGGACGGCGGCCTTTCCAAGCCCATCGGTGTCCCCTACTGACCGCGGGCAGGACGGGGAATTTTGCGAAGATAAATCTCAACGCTGACCCAGCTGGGACTCGAACCTGGGAACTACATATTACGCCCACTGTAGGGAGGAAATGAGAGGGGAGTATGATTCATAATTCCAGCCTCCCGTCAAGGCCATCCAGCGTGTTCTTTAACGTGCACAGGGTATGGCTCTCCCGCACACGGGGCACGGTTTAACGTCCCATCCGACGGACGACGGCCTTTTCAAGCCCATCGGTGTCCCCTACTGACCGTGGGCAGGGCGGCGAGTTTTTTTTGCGGAGATAAATCTCAACGCTGATCCAGCTGGGACTCGAACCTGGGAACTACAGATTACGAGCCTGGCGCGCTACCGACTGAGCCACCCCCGCCCCATAAACTTTGATTGCCAAAGTGACTAGGAAATCAGAGATCTTTTCTCAATTCATATCAGGTAATCAGTTGTCAGATTGCACAAACATCCTTCCCATTTGATGTGTGAGAGATTCTAGTGGACTATTTCAGAATGATATTTACCAATTCAGAATGATATTTACCAAGAGGAAGTGGGATTTTAATATCCATGCCTTCCACTGAACAACAAGCATATCGAGGTCTTCGTTTCCTTCCTGTTCCAGATATGTAATAAGGGAGGATACACTGGCATGTCATTGCAAATAATAGAATGCATTACAATAGCAAATGTAATATACTCTAGTGGACAAAAGTCAAGTTAAAACCTTACGTTATGTCAATGGCCAGACACGTACAGTCGCTCTAAAAAGTATCCGAACACTATGGTTGATTTCAGAATCCAGAAAAAATATCTGGCAACGATTGTTTTTAGAAATTAGTGATCTGGCAACTTCGTGTCACGAGACACGAAGGTTGCCAGATCACTAATTTCTAAAAAAAAAAGGTTGCCAGACATTTTTTCTCAACTCTGCAATCAACCATAGTGTTCGGATATTTTTTAATATATATAACGCGTTTGAATATATAATTCAATGAATATGGAGCGTGTGCAGTTACCGTTCACAGCAAACTGGAGCTGTTGCGGTTAATGTTTACAGCACATTAGATCGTGTGAGCTCACAAAGACCTGGATCGTCTGGGCTCACTCACGGAAATATTGAGCGTGTGCAGTTACTGTTCACAACAAACTGGAGCGGTTGCGGTTAATGTTCACAGCACATTGGATCGTGTGAGTTCACAAAGACCTGGATCGTGTGGGCTCACTCACGGAAATATTGAGCGTGTGCAGTTACCGTTAACAGCAAACTGGAGCGGTTGCGGTTAATGTTCACAGCACATTGGATCGTGTGAGCTCACAAAGACCTGGATCGTGTGGGCTCACTCACGGAAATATTGAGCGTATGCAGTTATCGTTCACAGCAAACTGGAGCGGTTGCGGTTAATGTTCACAGCAAACTGGAGCGGTTGCGGTTAATGTTCACAGCACATTGGATCGTGTGAACTCACAAAGACCTGGATCGTGTGGGCTCACTCACGGAAATATTGAGCGTGTGCAGTTACCGTTCACAGCAAACTGGAGCGTGTGCAGTAACTGCACACGCTCCAGTTTATTGTTGTTGTTTTTCTAGATGCTATACTACCTCGCTTTTCCTTCAACATTTCTTAACAAAGTGTTTTTTCCAGATCCTTTAAACCGTCATATTTCTCTGCATCATTGCTATAGTGGGATATTTACTATTGCTAATTTCAATTTGTTCCATTTTTGCCATTTCCATTACAAAAGAAAATAATTTTAGCAATATTTTCTTAACAGAATCAGAAGATAAAAATTCATCGATTTAGTTCTTGTAACTGATTTTGGAATAGAAGACGCACGGAAATCATCATTTCAATTAGGATAATATTTATTATAACAAATATTTTCATTAGGATACGTATGTTATCATCACCTGCCTCCCTCACTATAAATATTATATAATTTTGTCTCCATTAAAAAAGCTAACTGCTTTCTCTTCACCCTCTCCCCCCCAAAAAATAAATATTAAAATTAATAAATAAAAAATTCTGACTTCATGTAGAGCTTGATAATTAAAGAGCATAGATAAAAAAATAAAAAATTCTGACTCTTTAATATTAAATATTAGAATCATCATCATCCTCAAGCAGCCATGGTCTACAGAGTTCCACCCAGACAGTGCAATTTAGTTCTCCAAGCATATCTCTCCTGAACCACATCTGCTGCATTTGGCCACTGAACACCAATTCTAACAAGGTCCTGTTTGACATTGTCTGTCCACTTCATCCCCGATCTCCTTTTTTCCACCCCAGATCTCCTATTTTCATTTTGGTTGCTGTTTTTTTGTTTTGTTTTAATCTGCAGAATTAAGTTGCCCTTTATTTAATGCCTTTGTAGACCACTGTATTGAATGAATTTCGGAAAAGTAATTTCCTGAATCTTAAAGATCTTGACGGGGTTGTGTTGTTTTATCTCTGAGCGGCACTTTTTTGCACACCATGGGCTAAATGGCCAGGTCACATGGACCCCGAAGGCTCAGAGAAGGCTGGGGGAGGGGACCCACTGGAACAGTTGTTGGGAGACAGATGGTAGCCTCCCGTCAAGGCCATCCAGCGTGTTCTTTAAAGTTGTGTTGTTTTATCTCTGAGCGGCACTATTCTGCACACCATGGGCTAAATGGCCAGGTCATATGGACCCCGAAGACTCAGAGAAGGTTGGGGGAGGGGACCCACTGGAACAGCTGTTGGGAGACAGATGGTAGCCTCCCGTCAAGGCCATCCAGCGTGTTCTTTAAAGTTGGGTTGATTTACCTCTGAGCGGCACTTTTTTGCACACCATGGGCTAAATGGCCAGGTCACATGGACCCCGAAGGCTCAGAGAAGGTTGGGGCAGGGGACCCACCGGAACAGCTGTTGGGAGACAGATGGTAGCCTCCCGTCAAGGCCATCCAGCGTGTTCTTTAACGTTGGGTTGTTTTATCTCTGAGTGGCACTTTTTTGCACACCATGGGCTAAATGGCCAGGTCACATGGACCCCGAAGGCTCAGAGAAGCTTGGTGGGGGGACCCACTGGAACAGCTGTTGGGAGACAGATGGTAGCCTCCCGTCAAGGCCATCCAGCGTGTTCTTTAACGTGCACAGGGTATGGCTCTCCTGCACATGGGGCCATGGCTTAACGTCCCATCTGACAGACGGTGGCCTTTCCAAGCCCATCGGTGTCCCCCACTGACCGTGGGCAGGGCGGGGAATTTTGCGGAGATAAATCTCAACGCTGACCCAGCTGGGACTCGAACCTGGGAACTACAGATTACTAGCCTGGCGTGCTACCGACTGAGCCACCCCCGCCCCTTTATTGGGAAGTAACCTAAGGGAATGCTATTTTACTTTTCATAATGAGCCAAAGTACTTTAAAATTATTCAGACAGGATCTAAGAATGTAAGATGTTTCAAACAACGATGTGTCCTTGTAACAGATAAAGAATTTAAACATGTCGAAATTAAGCAGTGTTTAAAACTTTAACTTCCATTTCTGAAATATGTATACATAGTATATAATATAGTTGTGCTTTGTTTTAAATAAAAAGTGAGTTTAAGATATTCACTCTCAATTGCTATAGTGCTAGACAATTTTTTATGTAATTGTGAATTGTATGTAAAATGAAGGGTGGTTTAATTTGAAACAGTTGCATTAACCCTTTCAGGACCATAAGGTTTCTAAGAGTAAATATTAGTATGTAACTGTTTATTTTAGTTTGTTTGGACGTAAAATAAATAAAAATCATAAGAAAAATACATAACAATGTGTAGTTTTTTTGCAATTTTATGGGAAATATTTTTCCCAATGGACTATAAAGGTAACACAAATTATAGTTAGGCTTATTATGCAATGTCTTTTATTTATTGGTTTATTAGAACAAAATGTTAACTAAAATAATACAAAATTATGAAATAAAATTACTATACAAAATGATGTGCTAATTATGATATTCTGCGAAGCAATTTCTTTTGGTAGTGAGGCAAAGATGGACATTGCACATAGTACATATATTATGCGTCCTGACAGTTCTGTTTTTGTTTTCTAAACGTTCCCGTTTACGTAATTGCGTTCGGCATACGTTCTATTTTGACATTCTGTATAAAAAATGCAGATAAGGTTATAATTAAATACGACAATCACCAATTTTAAAATGGAAAAAATGTTTCCCTTAGTCGTGAAAGGGTTAATGGGGGGGGGGGCATATTTTTCTCGTAAATTACATTGTGTTATAAATCTTCTAAATTTGATATTTTTTTTAAAATGTTGTTTAGATGCTACAAGACAATCTATGATGTAAAAATAGGTCAGACAATGACATTGAAGGAGTTATAAAAAATTGGCTTGTACATGCAAAGTTCAGGAACCAAAGTGTTCCGACTAGACATCTGCTGTTCACAGTTTGTGAAATATGTATAGTATGCTTATAAACTGATACATATATGTGTATTGCTGAAAATCCTTGTAACATTGTTAATAGCAGCATTAATGTTTTGATACTTATTGAAAATAAAAATATTTCGATACAATAAATATAAAGATGAAGGGTACAGTCGCTCAAAAAATTATCCGAACACTATGGTTGATTACAGAATTCAGAAAAAATATCTAGCAACGATTTTTTTAGAAATTAGTGCTCTGGCAACCTTCGTGTCACGTGACCAGAAGGTTGCCACTAATTTCTAAAAAAATCGTTGCCAGATATTTTTTCTGAATTCTGTAATCAGCCGTAGTGTTCAGATATTTTTTTGAGCGACTGTACCTTCAATAACCTCTATACCCTTGAGATGTGAAAGAGGGTCGGGGGAATGATATTAGCCCTTTGCACACGAGAGGCGACCTTCAGTCGCCACTTGGTTTGATGCAGCAACCCGAATGGCGACTGAGAGGTGACAATAACTGTTTTATAAGCAGATATCGTTTCTCTTTATATTTTAGATGTGCAATTCTATTGTCTTTGTGCACTTCATAGTACAGTATTGTGTTTAATTAAAATTATTATTTTAAACTTTGTCTGTTTTTGTGGTTATAAAAATGGAGCCAAATGTTGAAATTAGTAGCAGTGAAGATGAATTTGATTTTACTTTGTTTATGTATGATTTATTTTTATGTTAGTGGTAAAAATTTAATCAAATTTTTAGCAAAAAAAACTTCGAGTTGCTACTTCCCTGTAGCGAAAAAGCATTCGAGTGTTTAGGGTTAGTTTTTGATAAACAGTTTTCAAAGTTACTGTGATTAAATAAGATGATAATTGAGAGAATAACGATGAATTCAATGATAGCATAAAAGGAAAAATTTGGGTCATTTGCCTTCCAGATCAGTGTCAGAACCATGAAAAGAAACTTGTTTTAAAATCTAAGAGTCAATTATTACCATAATTTAAATTACTGATATGCTTAGCGTTAATGTCAGTTTTTTCTTCATTAATTTAGTACTGTACACTATCATGAAAGTTGTTGAAATTTCTGTGTTATCTGATTGGAATGCCAAATTCAGTCTTCTAACCGTTAATAATTAGTGGGGAAAAACATAAACTTCATTCAATCAGATTTTGGTAACGTCCTTTGATATTTAAAGAACTAAGAAGAAATATATGTTCAGAAGTTTTCTTCAACAGAGACTTAGAATGTAACCTGAACTCAAATGTTTCATCTTCTGTAATTAAAAAAATGATTACGGTAATTCTAATTCTATTTCGTGACAGTTTTCTGTTAAAAATTGTGATTTTGGATCTTTATGTAACCAAATTTACCGATACATTTCGTATGTGACACGCAACTAGACAATCGTTATAATTAAAATATCCACACTCGGCGCTCACTAAATTATAAACAATTATAATCTATTTTAGGTAAGTGGAAGCCAACTTCAACGTTCTATAATTTCTAAGACTTTTATGAAAAAATTTAATAGAAGACAAGACTCTCAACCAAATCTTAATCTCTATTTTCAAAAATCTTTGCATTTAAAGAGTTTGTGGAATTTTGATTATTTAACAGCAAGGATATAAGTATAGTGGACCCCCGATATAACGCGCATGTCGGGAGGGAAACAACACCCGCGTTATAAGGTGAACCGCGTTATACCGAGCAGCGCGGTGGCGACACAATAAATTTCACATTGTAAGCTTTTCTTTTACTCATCATGCATACAATAATTAAACACTATTCAAAATACATGCAGGAACTCAATACATCACAATTACTCAATACGCAGTAACAATAAAATGCGATACTCACTAACGCCGCACGGACCTGTATAAACATGTTTGAACTTATCGCGAACATCGCCCGCGCTATAACCGAGTGCGCGGTATAGCGAGCAGCGCTATAACGAAGGTCCACTGTATTAAAAAAGTTGAAAAATATCAAAAACTGATTTATATCAACTTTTAAACGTAATGGTGTGAAATAATACTCATTATTTAAATTGTAATTTAGAGTAGAATTCTAATACTAGCCATGCTGTTAATAAAAAATGCTAGCCATGAAATAAATTCAATGTTAGCCATGTTGTTAAATATTCAAACTTTCATAATTCTTCAAATACTAAGAGAACGTTGTGGAAAATCGAGATTTA
The DNA here is from genome assembly GCA_038380435.1 of Ryuthela nishihirai. NCBI lineage: Eukaryota > Metazoa > Arthropoda > Arachnida > Araneae > Heptathelidae > Ryuthela > Ryuthela nishihirai. The sequence continues at coordinate 49,751,906 of JAWZYU010000032.1, forward strand.
AATAGATTGGATGAGACCTTTATCTCCAGTCCCATTCTGTGACAATTTTTTTTATAGAAGTTATAGAGCTTGGAAGTTAGCTTACACAGACATAACATGGAGAGGTGGTCATAATTTAGTGAGCACTGAATGTACCTTAGAATGGTGTAGGATATCCATAAGAGAATCAGAGTAATGTAAGGATCTCCTATGGATATCCATTGAATAGAAGTGGCTGATTCTAAACATTTATTAAACCTCTAAAGATTGTCCTTAATATGTCATCTATAAGACGTATAAGATATCTACAAGCGTCCTTAACACATCAACAATATCTAGTGCAGTCATACTATGGATGTTTTCCAGCAGGTAAACAAGCGAATGTTTCAACTACTTATGAAATGTGCATAAAAGGTAAACCAACAAAAAGTGGGATATTTTCCTGATATCCAGGAACATTTGGAGGATATCTTGTAGATATCCTCTTAATGTAACTGTGATGTGTGGGCATTTGCACTTTTAAGCTTTCCTATCCATTCAGTATCCACTGGTAGCATGTCATCTCCTTAATAGCGGTTGGCCTTTACATCCCAATGTAATGAGAGTATTAGTTGGCTAATTAGTTAAGACATGCAGTTATTATAATTTCAACAAATTAGGACTGTTAAAATTGAAATTAGCCCAAAATATATGCGGTATATAAATTGGGAAGTATTTTAGCCAAAGGGTTCGGGCATTGATACATTCAGCAAAGTAAATAAATTCTCGTATTTCATGGAGAGGTTTAGAGTGTTGTCATATTGTTATTCCTATATCAGTACTCCTTTCGAATAATGAAATTGGTGGATAATAATTTTTGGATACTTCAATAAATTTATAGTTTCGTTGCGTAGCTCATAGGAATTTGGAAAACGATGTCTTTCCTGCCAAAATCCAATGCATTGAAGAGTTACTGGAATCTTCCTAAAGATTTAGTTGTCCTTCTCTTTGCATATTCCTGAGGATATATAATGGGGATCATTTTTCAGTTCTCTGGAACTTTTCTGACTTTCTGGAATTGGTGCCCCATAAGGAGACTAAACAGCACTAATTTAATTTTACTTTTAACTTCGCAACAGAAACCAGCATCATTAGCAGGAGTAAAACTTCGTTACTATTTATTTAGAATTTATTGGCAATAACTCCTTGGCCTATCTGCAAAGTTTTATTAAAACATCTGGCAACACATTTAAAGTTCAGTAACGTGTATGTGTTGTGTATAATAAGAAATGTTGTTTGTAATAAATTGAATGTACAGAATATGTAGCATTGATTTTTCTTAAAATAAAATTTTAGCTGAAATCTTCCTTTCCACTTTCGATAAAAATGATTAAAGCAATCTTAGTTTTCAATAATCATGGGAAACCAAGACTATCGAAATTTTATCAGTTTTATGTGAGTATGGTTATATCTTCAAATCTTCATAAATACTGTGAAAATTTCTAGAATTTTTCTCATTCTCAATATATATATAACGAAGTTTGTGAATTTAAACAAGCCTAAAGTTTAAGCTTTCGAACCACATTTACTAGCAGCTACATTATAAGAGCAGCTGCAAAATTATGGTCAGTGCAAAATTGCAGCCTCACTTTCTTAATGGCTTCCATCAATTTATCCAAATCAATGAAATATATCATAATTTCGATTCTTTTACTCTCCTGTTTAATTGTAGAAATGCAAATATCATTGAAGTCAGCCAGTTCATAAATATAAACATAATCATTATGATCCCATATACATGTAGAATTTTGTAGTTAATATACCAAAAGTATAGCTATATTTGTTAAATATAACTTGTCTTTATATTGACATGTTTAAATATAACAAAATTTCAGTAAAATAAACTATCATCAAATCCCTTAATGGGTTGAATAAGATCAAGTCCACCAGAAAAGCCCCACCTGGGCCAACATTGAGATTTATCTCTACAAAACTTCCTGCCCTCAGTCAGTAGTGGACACTGATGGGCTTGAAAAGGTCCATCAAATGGGACATTAAGGTGTGGCCCCATCTGTAGGAGAGCCATACCCTGTGTATGTTAAAGAACACTGGATGGCCTTAACAGGAAGCTATCATCCATCTAATAGCTGTCCAGTGGGTTCCCTCCCCCAACACATTGTGTGGAGAAAAAAGTGCTGCTCAGAGGTAAAACAACCTAACCCATGAGAAATAATTGATTTGCATTATATTTGTTACATAAGGTATGCGGTTGCCCAAAAAATTGTGAGGTAAAACATTTTTGAAAGGATATGTAGAAATATATTCTCATATAGAAATGTGTCCATTTATAGAAAATACAGGAAACCATACCAATTGTGGGGGTACTTTGAAAAGACTGTAAAACATCAAACTATGATCTGCAAATCCAATATTTTATGAAGGAAAAAAAGATATACAGTTACAGCATAAATATACAAGAACATAAGTAGGTGTGTTTTTTTTCTGCAATAAAAGCCAAAAGGGTATAATTGAGAAAACCACAATCCACAAATCCAATACTTTAAGAAAAATATTAAAACAGAAATATGCAACCATGGAATAAAATGAATGCAAGTAGATTTTATTTTGCAATAAAAACCTGATAGTAAATACCTGTATGTATCTGTGATACACGATGATGACAGCAACAAAGACAGTAACAATAAAAAGAAAAAAATGTTTTAATCAAAGTCATCTATTGTCCAGTACATTGTGGAAAAATAATAATAATATTAATATAATAGAGTTGTACATATTGTCACCTATGAATATCTTGATGTCTTTGCCATATCTATGGCAGCATGAATTTATTTCCCTTATACATGAATACTATTTTGATTGATTTGTTTACTTAATTCTTGAGCAAGAATAGATAATATTGCCATGTAAATAACTATGACATTCTTTTTAGCAATAGGTATAACCTTGACTTTTGCTAGACCACTTGAGGATATTTGGGAACCATAGTTAAATAAAGTTTTGATGTGAAAGACAAAAAAAAAATGTGGAAATTTCATAAAGACAACAGCTTTAATGTTTTCCCCACCTGAGATGCCTATAAATATATTTACCACCTTTAGAATTTCTAACAATTTATTTTGAAAGTCCATGGGATGGGACATTAAGCTGTAGCCCCATGTGCAGTATATCCGTGCCCTATGCACGTTAGAGAACACTAGATGGCCTTGACTAGTGTCTCCAATCAATCTCATAACAACTGTCCAGTGAGTCTCCTATCAATTTTCTAAGCCCTTGGGGTCCTTGCAACATGACCATTTAGCCAATGTGTGCAAAAAAATGTCCCTCAGAGGCACTTTCAATACAACAATTCTGCCAAATTAACAACCAATTGATGCAACAATTCTGCCAAATTAACCAATTGATAACAACAATTCTGCCAAAAATATTAATGCATAATAATTGTATTTTTGGGAAATTTAAGACATAATTTTTGTATGTAAAGGTCATAATATTATTTTCACATTGCAACCTTATCAAGAAAAGTATTAACTTTAAGACAAATAGGCATCTACCATTTCTATCAAGATTAACACTCAAGGTATTCAATTTTTTTCAGTTACAAATACAGTGAAATATATTTATATAAGCAAATCTATTCAAACAAGCTGCAATTTAAGCTTAATATGGCAATGAAAATATTGTTGGAAAATTTATGAAAATGATTAATTCCTGGTTAATTTTGGTATTATTCATTCTTTAAGTGTAATTTGCACTTGAACTCTTCAACCACCTTCAGATGTAATATTTTTATCATAATTTTAATGGATCTGATAATATAAGTTGTAATCTAGTACATTTAAAAAGATTTTGTGATATGATATCAGAAGATGGCATTCTTTTGTGTTTAGCTTTAATAAGGAGTTATGTATGATAATTTTCTTTTTTTAGTATTAAACAGGCAGAAGTGTTTAGATGTAAGCTGAAATAACAAGTAATTAAGTAAATCTAACATAGTGAAACCATTTGTTTTATAGTATATGGAATTATAAAGTATAATATTTTATATATATTTATTTAGCCTGAAGATATGCAGCAGCAGATTGTACGAGAGACATTCCAATTAGTGAGCAAAAGAGATGACAATGTGTGCAATTTTTTAGAAGGGGGAAGGTAGGTATTTGTAGTAAACATAAAGTAATAAATTAAGGACTTTATTTTGCTTATTAATAAAGAGTAGTTTCTTGATGCAGGATTTTGGGGGCAGGGTCTTGGAGCTTGGCTCCAGCCAAATTATGAAATTTCAACTAATCATTTTTTATTTTAATATAACTTCATAGTTCCTAAGAGTTTTAGTATTATTCACAATAAAATGCTAAATATAAAGTGTGTTTATACATTAAAGCTGAACTTTATTTTTTGCTCATTTACAACAAAGCATACAGCAAAAATTTTAAAATGTCATCAGTATCAGATGAGGTTGGGTTGGGTTGTTTTATTTCTGAGCAGCACATTTTTGCACACCATGAGCTAAATGGCCAGGTCACATGGACCCCGAAAGCTCAGAGAAGGTTGGGGGAGGGGACCCACTGGAACAGCTGTTGGGAGACAGATGGTAGCCTCCTGTCAAGGCCATCCAGCATGTTCTTTAACGTGCACAGGGTATGGGTCTCCCGCACACGGGCCCACGGCTTAATGTCCCATCCGACGGACGATGGCCTTTCCAAGCCCATCGGTGTCCCCTACTGACCGTGGGCAGGGCGGGGAATTTTGCAGAGATAAATCTCAATGACAACCCAGCTGGGACTCAAACCTGGGAACTACAGATTACGAGCCTGGCGCGCTACCGACTGAGCCACCCCCGCCCATCAGTATCAGATGAGGCAAAAATATTTTTGTTTCAAGATCAAATAATTTAGATATCACTTGCAATTTAAAAAATCCAAGAACTGAAAAAAATTGAACTCCTGATTTATATATAGGAAGAGAATAATCTCCAGAAAGATAACTTTTCAAAATCTGAGGTCATTTTGATTGAACTTCAGAGCTGAAAACAGCTGCTTAATGATGGTTTGTGAGGAAAGCAAATTTGATACAAGTTCAAATTTGCTAACAATTATTTGCTAAGTAACAATTATAATTGTGAAATTCTTTACATAAATTTCCCTCGCAAGGTTTCTCTTAAAATGTAAGAAGTTACAGAATTCTCTGTTACAGAATTGAAGGCCACAGATTATACCTAAATGGTTTTATCATGGGATGTATACAACTTGAACCTTCCTCCACTCTGCACATCTAATTTCAAATTGGATCACTCCCTTTACCTTGAAACTCTGAGGCAGAGGGGTACTTTGAAGGTTAAGCTTCTGGTTTGTAGGAAAAAATAAAGGTTTAAACTTTTTTCATGCTGTAGCTGAGGACTTTGGATGGGTTGGGTTGTTTTACCTCTGAGCGGCACTTTTTTGCACACCATGGGCTAAATGGCCAGGTCACATGGACCCCGAAGGCTCAGAGAAGGTTGGGGGAGGGGACCCACTGGAACAGCTGTTGGGAGACAGATGGTAGCCTCCCGTCAAGGCCATCCGGCGTGTTCTTTAACGTGCACAGGATATGGCTCTCCCGCACACGGGGCCACGGCTTAACGTCCCATCCGACGGACGGCGGTTTTTCCAAGCCCATCGGTATCCCCTACTGACCATGGGCAGGGCAGGGAATTTTGCGGAGATAAATCTCAACGCTGACCCAGCTGGGACTCAAACCTGGGAACTACAGATTACGAGCCTGGCACGCTACTGACTAAGCCACCCCCGCCCCAGGACTATGGACGACTGCTCCAACTTTTTGATTTGATTTTTACTTCATAGAATGCCAGCTAGCATATTTTAAATTTCACAAGCCATTGGTAGGGAAATTCGGAAAAATCTGACTAGCCAGCAGTTCCTTACCAGAAGCCAGAGCAAAGGCATATGCTAACAAGGGAGAAGAGGCAAAAGCCTTTTTTGTGCTTTTATGTGCATTGAAAGAAGAAATTAATGATGCTGTGTTTAGAGATGAAAGAATTTTGCTGTTCTTTCCCTGGAAATATTTTATTGTTTTAATTTTTCCTGGCTTTCGAACAAGCCATGAAAAAAAAATATATATATCATTGTTGATGAGGCATAGAGTAGATTTTCCTAGCCCTGGGTATATAAAAAAAAAGAAGTCTTCATTTTCTGTTGCAACTAATAGTAGTAATGATTCTGATGATAAATTAAATCACTTTGCAGTAAGACCTTAACTGTATGCAACCTTTTATCATTACTGTGCTTGGAGGGTGGGCACAACTGGTAAAAATAATGCCAACTTGATGTTTTTTGAGTTCAGATATAGTTTAGTTGTGGTCTCATGTAATCTGATAATTTTGTAATGTTTGGGAAGTAGGAAACAGCAACTGTAAACCTTTATAATGCTTGAAGTTATAAGAAATGTATTTTGAAATTGATCGTCAGTGTCAGAGTAAGCAGCAATTGGGGCACCAGCTCCTGGAACAGAATTTTAAGGAATACACAGATGTATTTTAGAACTACTATTTTTAATTTAAGAATTTGATAGTTTCTTATTTATTACAATTTACAGCAATGATAACCACTGTGAGGGACCAAACATTCACATTGTTTTGTGATAAGAATAAACTGTATGCCAAATTTGATGATCCTATATCTTATCATTTAGGAGTTCTTCCTCCAATTTTTAATGGGGAAGAATTGTTGAGGAGCCAAATTCTCATGCTGCTTTAAATCATGATATAACAGAAGATTGTTATTGCCCTATGGCAACCCTCAAATGGGAGCTTAGCCTAGTTCTAGATAAACAAGGGAAACAGACAAACTATCTAACCATGCATATTAGATAATATAAAACTATAAGAGTGTAAATAGATATTTGAGAGTTATACAGATAGAATCTTTAAAATTTCAGTAATTTTGAACTGTCAATGTATTGATATATTTTAAATGAATATCAGAACTAATAAACTTAGCAGAATTTGTATTTTGAGAGAAATATGATTGTGTTTAGTAACTTGTTTTACCAAGCATCATTTTGCTGAATTCATAGAATTGGTCACAGATGTGACTTTTACGAACTGCTGAATTATTTTGTGTGCAATATCTACCAATTAATCATCATCAGCAAACACAAAATTGTTTACTCAGTGGATTTTTCAGTATCATATATAGTTTTGGATAGGTTTCATCATTTTGCTGTAAGGAATAAATGAGTAAAAGAAAGATGGAAGAGCAGAGCAGGAAAAGTTTTCTAACTTTTTTAGCTCTGGCAAAAAGCAGCTCCAAGCAGTTTCAGCTCTGGCTCCATCTGATGATGAGGAAGAATAATTGCATATATCGTGAGTTGGATAGTTAGAGATCAACTTCATCTGATCGCTAACTGAACACTGTGCACAGAATGAATTGTATCCTGTTTTAACCTTTCTGGCGGGGCAGGGGTGGCTCAGTCGGTAGCGTGCCAGGCTCGTAATCTGTAGTTCCCAGGTTCAAGTCCCAGCTGGGTCAGCGTTGAGATTTATCTCCGCAGAATTTCACCCCACGGCCCACGGTCAGTAGGGGACACCGATGGGCTTGGAAAGGCCGCCGCCCATTGGATGGGACGTTAAGTCGTGGTCCCGTGTGCGGGAGAGCCATACCCTGTGCACGTTAAAGAACACGCTGGATGGCCTTGACGGGAGGCTACCATCTGTCTTCCAACAGCTATTCCAGTGGGTCCCCTCCCCCAACCTTCTCTGAGCCTTCGGGGTCCTTGTGGCCTGGCCATTTAGCCCATTGTGTGCAAAAAAAGTGCCGCTCAGAGTTAAAACAATCCAATCCAACCTTTCTGCATTGCACTGGTTTGCCTTCTTTTGCTTCACAGCTACAGGAAATTCAGTACAGCAGCCGCTGTAAAATGGTTCCTGCAGCAGTATCAACTAACTGACATTAGTCTAAGACAGCCATGGGCAACCAGTGGCCCATGAATACTGCCATACAAATTATAAAATTTTTATCCTTTTATTATGAAAGTTATCAAGGCCAACATGAAAAAATTTAAGAAAATTATGGCTACACAAAACAAGCAAAAAATCATTTACTCAAAGGTGTGCATACAAGTCTTGTTATTAGTGAGAATATTAGGAATGTTATTGTGATAGTGAGTTTGTAAAGTTTGGTATGCAGAGTTTGGTATGTTTCATCCAGAGAAAAATTTATGATACCTTGGGTTTATCCCATAGAATCATAATCAGGTGTATCGATGAACTTGCTGCCAATATAGTAAATACTGTTACAGAGTTTGCATCAAAATTTGAATATTTATGTTTGGCCCTTGATGCAAGTGCTTATGTTCCTAACAGCTTAATTAATTGTATTTGTATATGGAGTTGATATTAATTTCCGTTAAAATATGTTTTTTTTAATCTAATTATACTGTTTACTTTCAGTGTCTTGTATGTTATTTAATCCTAATTTTAATTAAAAATAAGTTTTTTTTCTTTAAAATTATAAACAGTACAAGTTTTTTTTAACTAAATTGGTGAAAATACAAGATTTATGAAACTTCACGTTCATAATTCTATCATGTTAGCATCTAGTTTAAACAAACTTCAATTTCTGTATGGAGAATTAACCAAAACTTATATATTTGACAATATACTATATTTCAATTCCAAATATATTCCATATTATTAACCCTTCCAGTGTCCACGTCTTCTGTTTATGTTCAGAGAATCGGAATTGAGAGACCAAGGATGTATGTATCCATTTTTAGTACAACAAAAAATTAAAAATACATAATAATACATAATTCAGGCTACAAAAATAATATTTTGTTTTTTAATTTGATGCTTTTTTATTAAACTACAATATAAATAATTTTATAAAGCCATCTGATTGCCATTTCTTAGAAGCACTAAACAGTATTGTCGATTTGCTTGTTAACATTCCTATTTGCTGAAGCAACCTTCTGATTTAAGCTCACAAGTTTGATTTGAACTGTTATCAACAAATTTTTCCTTAAATTATCGAAAATCTCCTAAAAATTAACAAAAAAACTACTATTTTTAAAAAGGATAGATTTTGGAAGTAATTACAAAATATGTACTGACATTTTTTTTTCATTTCACACTCTTTTCTATCATAAACCTATTTCAGTATTCCCAAGTTATTTTTATAATTTTTCCCAGCATTCTATGCATCTTTTCCACTTCAAAATTGAAACTGGAAGTAAACACATCCTTAGAAAATTTTGGTTGCAGCTGCATTTAATTAGTTATGCTTCACTGAGGCAAACAAGACACAGATGGCTGACACATGCTATCTCCGTTGCATGTGCTTATAAGTGTTGTTTACAGTTTTGGTCCAGCATATTGGATACCCTATGTAAAATTAGTATTTACTTTTTTTATATTTAAACCTTAGTATTCATTTCAGTAGTTATTTTCAGAAATTAACGACCTTTTGGCCGATAGATAAGTATTGATTTCTTTCATAGTTATGCTACATCATATGGCTGGCCTACAACTTATTGCTGTGGATATTTTAACATCACATTAGGCTATGTGTTAATTGTTATTTTATTATTTATTACTTTTCCAATAAAACTTTGATCTAGTATCATTTTCTGAAAATAAATGAGGTTTTGGATATGGGAGGAAATTAATTTCTGTAGATTTGCTTCCGTTAGTTAGCAATCTTTCGATCGGCTGATTTATCGATCTTTCCGAGTTATGCGATCGGAGGCCAGCTTAAAAGTTGTTGCGGATATTTTATTTAATATCCCATTAGGTTATATGTAATTTTTCTTTAATTATTTCTTGTTTTTTTAGCAAAAAACTTTAAGCTTCTACCGTTTTCTGAAAATGAATGTCTTGGATACGAAAGCAAATTAGACTTCCTTGCTACGGAAATCAGCCATCATTTGGGAGGGCAATTTTGGGAAGGTGTCCTCTCCGCTAAACTCACGTAGAAAGTTTCACTCCCCTCCCCTTCTAGAAAAATATTATTTTTTTAAAATTACTAGTTTTTATATTTATATTGAATGATATTAAAGGCAACTCACCCCCTCCCCTCAGTACCTTGGCTGTGCCACACAGACAATATAACACTTTTTTTTTGCTTTGGTGCACAAACCTTTCTGCACTTAGCCAAGATTGCCAAATTTCCACACCCAAAGAAAAAATTCCTAATGTTTAGCAAAAAAAGCAGCCAAAGAGGATTTTTTCTATTTCATAACCAGTTCAGAAAATTCCTTGAATATGAGAAGTTCAAGTCACGTTGTATAACACTGGTTGTGTTTAATATATACGATACTAAAAAGTATCATTAAAAGAAATAAAAATCATATTTCAGGTTGAATATTATATTATTCGGAAGGAAATTTTCTTTTGATAAATATATAATTTAAACATTTTTATTCATCAGGTTTTCCAAAATGTAGCCTTAATTGTATAGTGTGATATTTTTTTTCACAATATCACATTGGAAAAGGCTTATTAAAATTAATTGCTTGCAAATTTGTTTATATTATTTATTTTCATAAAATTCGTAATTAAATTCTGTTTAATTTGGTATATAACATATTTCTGTTGATTGGTTATTTAAAAAAAAAAACTAAGGTTGACTTGTTTATGTGACTCAGCACAATTGGCTAAAAGCCTGGAATTTTCTCAAAGTATCGTACCGAGAAAAAATTACAAAACAAGAAAAATATTTACTTGAAACCAAAAAAATTTTTTTTTATTCAGAAATATAGTCATTCTATTCATGTGCATAAGCCTTCCCGTGGCTGAGTGGTTAGAGCGCTTGGCTACTGATCTACGGGACCTGGGTTCAAGCCCCGGGTAAGGCATGGATGTTCGTGTTGTTTTCTGCTGAGGTCCTGCCATCCTCTCAGATCTTCTACTGTGGCATATAAACTGACAGGCTCTTGTCAGACCTCTGTGGCAAGCAGCTGCTTGAGGGGGTATTTATTTTTTTATTTTATTTATTCATGTGCATTTTAATTATTTCTGTCTATTAGTTTTTTTAAAATAAATTTTTGTGTTGCCAGATGCATTTTTTTTTACTACATGACTAAAAAAAGTCCTCTTAAAATAAAACATATTGTCTTTTTTGTTAAATACTTTTTCAGGAAATCCAGTATTAAATGCTGATTAATTTGGCATATAGCATGCCATAATTCCTTTCATTAGTTATTTGGCAAAAAAAGTTCTAAAATTGAAGTTTTTTTTGGTTGAGCATAGGGAGAAAATAGCTTGGCCTCTGGATGGAAACCTGTTTTTCAGGCTGGACTCTGGAAAGGTTAAGCAAATTTTTTTCTGACCAAAGTTTTATTATTAATGTGTAATTTGTTTCAGTTTGTAGGCATGTGTTTTCTCTTTCATCAGCATTACCAAATTTGAGTAGTAGTTACTTTAAGTTGAAAATTGTTTTTGTGACCCCCCTAAAATAACATTGACTGGTAGTGTAGTTGAATTATTTGTGTAACATTGTATACAATGCCAAATTTCTTCTTTGTCTCTTAGCAAAAACCTTAGAATAGAAAAATGAAATATCTAATTTCTGAATATAGATTATAATAATGATAGTACTGTGAAATTAATGTTTGAAGAAATAAATTTCAAGCTAAAGTTTCTAAATGGGTTGCATTGTTTTACCTCCAAACAGTACTTTTTTGCATTCAGTGGGCTAAATGACCAAGTCACAAAGGTTCAGAAATGGTTGTGGGAAGGGGGCCCCCTGGATAACTACTAGGAGAGAGTAGCTTCTAATCAAGGCCATCCAACATGTTCATCCATCAGTTTAAAAGCACTTTTAAACTTATTTAATTTCTTTTTTTCAATAAGGGCAATTCTTTTTTTTAAATAAATGGTCTATGAATGTGCTATTATTTTATTATGTAGCTATTATTTTTCTTTTGCAAATATAAGGTTACATTTAATGTTACTACCATATTTCTTAATTTCTTATCCATGTTAACTACCTTTAAATAATTCTTATCCATGTTAACTACCATATTTCTTCTATTCTAAGACACACTTTCCCCCCCATATAAACGTCTCTAAAAATGGGGTGCATCTTAGAATCGAAGAAATATGGTATTGATTGACATAGTTGTTAAATTCTAATTGTTAAATGAGTTAATAATAGAATATATATTTTCATATGTTTATTAAAATTTAATTATTTTTGCAGTCTAATTGGTGGTTCAGATTATAAGCTTATATATCGTCATTATGCTACATTATATTTTGTTTTTTGTGTTGATTCATCAGAAAGTGAACTGGGGATTTTGGATTTGATTCAGGCAAGTGGTTTTTTGTTTTAAGTATAAAGGACATATTTTATAAAATTATATTGAAAATCTGAAACAACAGTATTGTCTTCCATGATTAGCTACATTCAGGGTTTAAATACCAAACTTGGCAATAAGTAACATTTTTTGTGTGCCACTAATACTTCCACAATTTTTTAAAATCTTTTAACAAGAAAAGTATAATCTGCTTAATATAGTGTTACTGTTTGTATGTTATGTGTATCAAATTTTTGTGATGGAAATATGCGCAATAGCTAACAAGAGTAAGAATTGTGTTAGTAACAACTTAATGATTTTCAGAAATTAAGATACTAGATAGCAAGTCCTTTGTTTTGAAACAACAGTTCACTAGATAACATCATCGTGTGGTAATAAAATAAGAAAAAATGTTTTGGACATTCCTCATGCACTTGTGAATGAGAATCTGACAATGAAGTGTGTGTTATGTACCACATGTCTCCTGATAACAGGCAGTATGGAAATGCCTTAACATTTTACTATTATTTAGGTTCGGTTTTCAATAACATTTAGTATACTTATGTCCTACCTCAATTCCGACAACAGTTTAATAGCACATGTTGATTTTACTACCCTCACATTATTATAGCAGTTTTATTCTATGCATATTTCTGTGCGATGACCATATGAAAATGCATGGGTTATGCCTAAAGTAATAAGTATTAGGGAAATGCAACCATTTGTGCCATAGATATGAACATGAGTCACTGTTTATTTACCCTTTGTAATAGTATGAAGTGCACCACTCCACTAGATCAGTATGTTTGCACATGTGCAATTATGGCTTAAAAATATATACAATTTGCATATTCCTTGCCATAATAGTTGGTGCTGGGTTGATAAGCTAGCTACTTGCTAGCACTTGGCATACTCCAGGCTCAGCAATATCTGCTTCATGGCTCATACTCCAGGTCTCAGCAATATCTGCTGCAGGCTCATACTCCAGGCTCAGCAATATCTGCTTCATGGCTCATACTCCAGGTCTCAGCAATATCTGCTGCAGGCTCATACTCCAGGCTCAGCAATATCTGCTTCATGGCTCAAGAACAGTCCTCTGCTGCAGTGATGTTCTGCTATGTGTAAAACGCAACACCAAACACTGAAATGATAGTGTGTGAAGAGACCTCCAGTTGCTAATGAAAACATCAGTTTTCTTTCATATATCTTTGTTTTACTGTGAAATAAATATGCTCATTACTTTTGATTTTACCCTCATATCTGTATATTCTTTAATAAAATAGTTAACTCTTCATTAAAGTGATGACTTATATTATGAATATTTCTTCCATATGTTTGTGTTTATTGCATTAGCTCTGTATTATGTAGAATATTTTATGTTCAGTAAGCAGTGGCATTAAAATTCGGGTGACTAACCTTTGAGATAACTAGCATATATACATTCATATATATATACATTGAATTCTTGGCTTGCAACAAAGATGTTATTTTCCTTCAATGTTATCAAGGGAATAACTCAATCAAGGGAATTTCTCTTTACTGAAAGTATCTTTGAATTAAATTCAGAAGCAAAAAATGGTGGTGGGCAATTATATGATTTTATATATATTAATCTTTCTGATATAATCATTTTCTTTATCATTGTAACCACCAAGTGTTAACAACAATATCAATACTTTATAGTATTGATATTGTTTCTCCTGCACATGGTGTGATGCCCCCTCATTCACTTTTACTTTGGGGCGGGGGTGGCTCAGTCGGTAGCACGCCAGGCTCGTAATCTGTAGTTCCCAGGTTCGAGTCCCAGCTGGGTCAGCATTGAGATTTATCTCCGCAAAATTCCCCGCCCTGCCCATGGTCAGTAGGGGACACCGATGGGCTTGGAAAGGCCGCCGTCCGTCGGATGGGACGTTAAGCCGTGGCCCCGTGTGTGGGAGAGCCATACCCTGTGCACATTAAAGAACATGCTGGATGGCCTTACGGGAGGCTACCATCTGTCTCCCAACAGCTGTTCCAGTGGGTCCCCTCCCCCAACCTTCTCTGAGCCTTCGGGATCCATGTGACCTGGCCATTTAATCCATGGTGTGCAAAAAAGTGCCGCTCAGAGGTAAAAGAACCCAACTTTTACTTTACCTTAACCAGTTTTGCTTAATTTACGTTATACAGTGGACCCCCGATATAACGCGCATCGGGCGGGAAACAACACCCGTGTTTTAAGGTGAACCGTGTTATACCGAGCGGCGCGGTGGCTACACAATAAATTTCACACTGTAAGCTTTTCTTTTACTCATCATGCATACAATAATTAAACACTATTCAAAATACATGCAGGAACTCAATACATACACAATTTCTCAATACGCAGTAACAAAATGCGATGCGATACTAATGCCGCATGGACCTGTATAAACATGTTTGAACTTATCGCGAACATCGCCCGTGCTATAACCGAGTGCGCGGTATAGCGAGCAGCGCTATAACGAAGGTCCACTGTATTTATCATTTTGTTGATTTAATTTCATTTTTGGCATCACAGCACTCGTTTCCAAGAGCATAGGAGTTGCACATGCGCAACTCCGAAGTTTCGATTGTCACCCGCTAAAGCACGCATGTTCAAGGACACGGCCCCTCTTGCGTCATAGCTTACACTCTCGCCATTTTATGCAAATATCTTTACCGGTGCAACAGCCACGTGTTGCCGAGCCTGTATGCTGGTTAAAACCGTGACATGTTAGTCACAGAAGTTAGAGTTGTGAAGAGTTGGTGTTAGTCACATAGTAGAAGGTCTGTGAGGATGGCAGGACCTCAGCAGAAAAACGACACACACATCCATGCCTTACCCGAGGCTCGAACCCAGGTCTTGTACATCACTAGTCAAGCGTGCTAACCACTCGGCCATTTAAAAAAAATATTAAATAAATAAATGTTAAAAGTCAAAATTAATGCCTTTGATTTAGCCTCATCTCATTTTTCTAGAAAAAGCTCGTTTGAAGAGTTACAGAGCTTTGAATTTGGCTTTTTTTCTGGCATATGAGATGGAATTCTTGAATCATCTGACCACTGTAAAATTCTGGAATCATCTAGTTGCAATAAATATTGGTGTGCCACAAAAATTAATCCAGTTGTTTAAATTAA
The DNA here is from genome assembly GCA_038380435.1 of Ryuthela nishihirai. NCBI lineage: Eukaryota > Metazoa > Arthropoda > Arachnida > Araneae > Heptathelidae > Ryuthela > Ryuthela nishihirai. Next base: position 49,767,314 of record JAWZYU010000032.1, read on the forward strand.
TTATTGATTTTTGTTCTTGTTTCATCTTTAGGTCTTTGTTGAGACATTGGATAAATGTTTTGAAAATGTGTGTGAATTGGATCTAATATTCCATGTTGATAAGGTAAGATTTTTATTCATTATCATAGCCATGTTTTCAGCATAAAAAAAAGTTCGAACTTTAAGATGAATAACTAATAGGAAAGTAGGTTAGGTTATTATAAGGAATGCAATTTCTTGATTTGCTTAGTTAATATAAAAAACGTGAAATAGAGATTGTTTGTTAGGGGGGAAATGCAAGTTTGCAGTAAAATTATTTGGTAGCTAGTGTCTTTTGGGCACTAAAATCCTTGGTTTGTTGAGTCATATTGTATCATTTTCATTTTTCAAATTCTATTCACTTGAAAATGATACATCTTTTTTGAGATTTCTAAATGTTCTGGTTTTTTGTGACAATATAGAGCTGCTCTTGATTTATGTAACACATGATTTAATTAACACATTTTTGGAATAGCTAAGTCACTTTATTTATGCCATTTTAAATTCAAGTGGACTTTTTATGGAATAATGCAGTTTGCACTGAGCACCAAACAGTCGGTGTATGCTGACAATATACCATATATTTCCGCAGATAAGACTACCTTCAGATGAGACAAGGTATAAATTTTCATCAAAGTTTTATAGTTTTAGCATATATCTGTCCTATAAGACGACCCCAAACTATCAACGGCCTATGAATTTGGTTTAGATCGGCGATCATCATCTGGATAATAATGCTGTATAGCGTATATGGAATTATGTCCTATTCGCAAACATTCGCACTGATTCGGGCAATGACCTTGACAATTCACAAAAGCGTCGTATGGGCTATTCTATTTTGGGACATACCCTACTCTGTACTAGTAAATAATTACGGTTTGTCCGTTTTTTCCTCAGTAGCTCAATAAACATAACTTTTAATATTTATTTTGTTTTAGTATTGTTTTACTATTACAATGTAATGTATTATCATATAGCGTATTTAAATAATATGATAGATTTTTCGATAAGTTGTAGTAATAATGGTTTCAATTTATATAAATTTCAATCTAATTTTTTTTGTATCTGTCCTATAAGACGACCCGAATTTTGGGGGCCTTTTTTTATGATTCAACTATCATATTATCTGCGGAAATATACAGTAGTTGAATATGGGTGGGATACAAACATTGTGCAAGCATTGCTTGTGTAGACTTTGAATTAGCAATGTCATGAGAAAAGTTGCACCTCTCCAACATGTTCTGGCAACAATAAAAGTTAAACCTCTGTGGAACTCAGGCTATCATCAATCTGTGCAGAATAACTATACAATCTGTACTTGATGCATTTAGATTGGAGGATTATTGCCTCCCACCAGTTTACTGCGAATTGTTTGTCTTGTGCTGTACAACACTGCTTAGTTAAATTTAGTTAAATGTTTTGTGGAGGTTACACTTCCAAGGAGAAATGTCTCAGTTTCACTGAATTGATATTGGAATCATAACTAAACTGTCTCAGTTTCAGAAAGACTTGGACATTTGCTAAATTATCCTGGGTTTATCAATCGAAATTTGGACACCCTGATAACTGTTTGGGTTGTTTGGAATTGCTGTCTTAGCATCAAGATAACAGAATGGTGGTCGTCTCTCCCCCCCCCCCCCCCAATAAAGAATATGATTGGTTGGTTGTTTTTCCTCTGAGTGGCACTTTTTTTGCACACAATATGTTAAATCAGCATGTCCCAAGGATTCTAAGGGCTCGGAGAAGATTGGAAGAAGGTGATCCACTGGACAGATGGTAGTCATCCATCAATGCCTTCAAGTGTGTTCTTTAGCATGCACAGGATATAGCTCTGCTGCATATGGGCCAGCTTACTGCCCCAACAGACAGCAACCTTTCCAAGACATCAGTGTCCCCTTTCTCACCAATGGAAGAGCGGGGGAAGAACAATTCTATGATTTTTTGACCAACCTCCAACCTTTCAACAGCTCTTCATCATTTTTATTTGTTTAAATGTTTTTGTGGGATGATGAAACTATCAGTTGACTGTAGACAATGTAGCATTTCAACTTAAAATAATTGATTGTGTTCAAAAGTATGCCTTTTATAGGGTATTTGTTTTACATATTCCATGATGCCATACAGGATTTACATGTTGATTTTTCCAAATTACACATTAAATTTTCTAGGTACACTGAGAGTATTTTATCTCTGATGATCAATTTTCATTCAGTTTTTATGAGCAGTAATAAATATGAATGTATAATAATAATAAATATGCAAGCAAATGAAATTAGTAATAGCCATCTGAAATGTGTATTCGTAATATCAGTTTCTTAACCCTTTCACGACCAAGGGAAACATTTTTCCCATTTTAAAATTGGTGATTGTCATATTTAATTATAACCTTATCTGCATTTTTTATACATAATGTCAAAATAGAACGTATGCCGAACGCAATTACGTAAACGGGAATGTTTAGAAAACAAAAACAGAACTGTCAGGACGCATAATATATGTACTATGTGCAATGTCCATCTTTGCCTCACTACCAAAAGAAATTGCTTCGCAGAATATTATAATTAGCACATCATTTTGTATAGTAATTTTATTTCATAATTTTGTATTATTTTAGTTAACATTTTGTTCTAATAAACCAATAAATAAAAGACATTGCATAAAAGCCTAACTATAATTTGTGTTACCTTTATAGTCCATTGGGAAAAATATTTCCCATAAAATTCCAAAAAAACTACACATTGTTATGTATTTTTCTTATGATTTTTATTTATTTTACATCTAAATAAACTAAAATAAACAGTTACATACTAATATTTATTCTTAGAAACCTTATGGTCCTGAAAGGGTTAAACAAAATGAAATTTCTTTACTTAAAGCAAAGTTAACTCTAAATGCAATTATTAATTTACATCTGTTGCAAGTGTGGTTAATTATAATTGAAATATATTTATTTTGGTATGATTTATATTTACTCAATACAGGTACATTACATTCTTAATGAGTTGGTCATGGGAGGTATGGTATTGGAAACAAACATGACTGAAATTATTACTAGGATTGAAGAGCAAAATAAGTTGGAGAAGCAAGAGGTAATATTCATACCTTTTTCAAAAAAGTTATCTTTTCATTACCTAATAGTTTTTTAAATTAATTTTTAAATGTGTTTATTTGGTTATTAGAGGTAAAAACATTGAAGAAAAAAATATATTTGCATAGTTCTCAACAGCTTTCAAAAAAATTGTGAAAAAAAGAAGAAAATGTCTGAATGCAGTCATAGCTATTTTACAACTTCTCATGTTTTACAAAAAGCCGTCCCATGGCCGAGTGGTTAGTGTGCTTGGCTACTGATCTAAGGGACCTGGGTTCGAGCCCCGGGTAAGGCATGGCTGTTTGTGTCGTTTCTCTGCTGAGGTCCTGCCATCCTCTCAGACCTTCTACTATGGCATATAAATTGACAGGCTCCTGTCAGACCTCTGTGGCAAGCAGCTGCTTGAGGAGGTATTTATTTTATTTTTTTCATGTTTTACAACTTCTCAGAATGTATCATCACCTGTTGAACTTTTGTGTCAGGTGTAGGATTACTGTTAGTTTTTTTCAACAGGACAGCCATATCTGAGGCAGTTTAAAAGTCTTCGACTTGCCATGTATAGTGCTATTTAGACAAGTTCTGACATGGCGCTAGGTATTGTAAGCTTACTCCTTTGTAAAGCAATTAGTGAAAGTTCATGTTGGCAGTTGGAACCAAGCCTTTATAAGCATTGTATTGCTGCATTACAATTTTTTTTTAAACAGAAAAATAGAACACATGAAAGAACACTGCACTTGCATCAAATTTTGTTTCAAGCTTGGTAAAATCACTTGAGATTCATGAAATGCTTAAACAAATATTCAGTGACAATGCCATTGACTGAACTCGGACTTTTGAGTGGTTCTTGCATTTTTAATGTGAGCAAACATGGGAAAGATTCTGAACATTCATGTTAGGCTTCAATAAACTGAACAGATGAAAATGTGGAGATTGTGTGTCTAGGCCATCAATGAGGGCCTTTGGTGAACGAGTAATGACATCTGTAGAATTGATGGATTAATGTACAGATTGTGCCAATGGATCCTAATGGAGGAGCTCAAATCAGATGGATTGCTGCCAAATTTGTGCCTCAACTGCTAACTCAGTATCAAAGACAACATTGGCTCAACATGTGCAGGAACCTTCAGGAGAAAGTTGAAAAGGACTGGAATTTTCTTTCTAAAGCCATAACTGATGATGAAAGATGAGTTTATGAGTATGACCCACAAACAAAGCAGCAATCAATCCACTGGAAGGGTCCTCCTTCACTGCAACCAAAGAAAGTGAGGCAGGCGAAGAGAATGCTGATTTCTTCCTTTCATGTGGGTATTGTGCATAAGGAGTTTGTTCCTATAGATCAGACAATGAATCAAAACTACTACATTGAAGTTCTGAAGCATTTGAAGGAGAGTGTGAGGTTCAAACGTCCAGGAGAAGGCATGCACAAGACTAGGCTGTGCATATGACAATGCTCCAGCCCACACCTCTCTTTTTGTTCAGCAGTTTTTGCCAAAAAATAACATGGGTTGGGTTGTTTTACCTCTGAGCGGCACTTTTTTGCACACCATGGGCTAAATGGCCAGGTCACATGGACCCCGAAGGCTCAGAGAAGGTTGGGGGAGGGGACCCACTGGAATAGCTGTTGGGAGACAGATGGTAGCCTCCCGTCAAGGCCATCCAGCATATTCTTTAACGTGCACAGGGTATGGCTCTCCCACACACGGGGCCAAGGCTTAACGTCCCATCCGACGGATGGCGGCCTTTCCAAGCCCATCGGTGTCCCCTACTGACCGTGGGCAGGGCGGGGAATTTTGCGGAGATAAATCTCAATGCTGACCCAGCTGGGACTCGAACAACAACAACAAAAAAAAAACATGGCAGTGTCCCCCCCCCCCTTTTACCCACCAGGCCTCACCCCTGCAACTTCTTCCTCAAGATGAAGTTCCATCTTAAGGGTCAATGATTTGACTGTGTTGAAGTGATTCAGGCAGAATCGAAGGAGATTCTGAAAATATCTCAAAACATGAGTTTCAGAGTTGTTGCAGCAGTGGGAAAAATCACTGGGCTTGCTGTATTAGTTCCTAATGGGATTACTTTGAAAAGATAACAGTGATTAAAGCCTAAGGTAAGCCTACATATTTTTTATCAGTACAATTCAGGAACTTTTGGATTGCACTTTGTATATCCCACTGATAACAAAAGTGTCAAGGTGAAAAGCTATAAAAATAATTTGTACAATTCAAAAGATTTGTTTTATCTCATATTTCCTGAATGGAAGTATTTAATATTCATATCACCAAAATTGATTTAAAATTGTGGTAAAAAAATTTGAAACTAATATTCAAGTTATTGAGTCAGCTTATAAATTAATAGATTCTGAAAAAAATTCATCGCCGCCACGGTGGGAATCGAACCCGCATTGCGGGTTCGATTCCTGCCGTGGCGGCGATGAATTTTTTTCAGAATCTATTAAATAATGTTTCTTAACAGGGAATACTATGCATTCACTTTGGATTGATTTTAATTATATATTTAACGCGGTAGCGTTAGCGACCTTCTCATTAACATCTGATAATGAAATGCAACGTTTTCAGTCGTTGCATCTCCTTGAGTATAGATGGCGCTGTCTCAGTCACGTCTCAGGAAGATTTAAAGGTCATATTCTGAAAATATTCGTTGTCCAACGTGTGGTGCAATGGTAGCGCGCTCTGGCATGAATCTGTAGAGATGCGGGTTCGATTCCCGCCGTGGCGGCGATGAATTTTTTTCAGAATCTATTAATTAATGTTTCTTAACAGGGAATACGTGCATTCACTTTAGATTGATTTTAATCAGCTTATAAACATGTATGAAGTGCAATTTTACAACAAAGATTGCCTCTATCACAACACTCCTTTGAAAAAAAATATGTGTACCTGCTATCCATTTTTAGTTATTCACATTTCATAAAAATATTGAAATTTTGTTGAATGAAAAGAAGTAAACATTTAGATATTAAAATGTAATTTATTTATTAATAATTAATTATAGTGTTTAGTAAATCAATGCTGAAATGGTTCACATTTTTTAACAGGCGGGTCTCTCAGCTGCACCTGCAAGAGCTGTCTCTGCAGTGAAAAATATGAATATTCCACAGCAAATTAAGGATATTAAGTTACCAGATTTACCTTCTATCAGCACTTTGAAGTTTTAATTTCACAAAGATTTGACATAACTTCATATTGTAAAGATGACATTATTCATTTGATGTTAAAAGAGTTAATGATATCATGTGTACATCACATCATTTTGAGTAATCACTGTGTAAAAGATTCAATGTGTTCTTTGTTTTTAGGTTAAACGTTAATGGTGATTTTATTCCTCTGTGTACAGTTCGATAATGAAACGGTAAAGGATGTAAACATCTCTGATGAAGTTAAATGTTTAAATTTAAAATGCTAATAATAATTACAGTTAAGGGAAGTTTGTTTTCTTGCACTTTTCACAAAAAGCATTTAAGTATGTTATTTGCCAAAGATATAAGTAGTGTTGATATGAAATATAGTTCATATCTTGTACTTTTTTTGACAAAACTACAGAAAAAACTAATGAATGTTGCTTCTACTTTTAAGAATGAGATTCATAATTTATACAGATTAATTTTATGATGATGTGATGGTATTTCATCTGTTTTCAATTTAATGGTAAATACGAAAAGCTAATCCTTTCAGCTGAGAAAATTTTTGTATGTACCATATCAGTTAAAATAAGAATTTCTTTCTTTTTTTTATAATATCTTAGATCTGCAAATGAGTGGAGTAACATTCACGATTTTCCTATTCTTTGCCATTTACTGATAATTATATATATATAGTTGTTATTCATTAACTTGTATTACTCTAGACTTGGCTGTTACTACCAGTTAGTACTAAATATGCTTTTTCTATCGTACATGAAAAAATCTATAATTAAAGCATTTGTAGTTAATGCAATAACTTGGACTAATTTTATTTTTCTGTGAGGTTTAAAAATTAAGATTATTATTTTCAAAAGTATATTGATTTAATAATATTTTAAAATAAACTTAAAATGTTTTATTGTAACTTTTATAGTATACTGAAATAATAATCCTAGTGCACTATTCTTCCCTCTCTCAATCTTCTGAATGCCACAGAAAGTTCTAAGCAGTGTTTGTATGACTGTTTTATCACATCAGTAATTATTGGGCTGAATAATTGTAGCAGGGAGAGCATGTTTAAGCTGCCTAGAAAGTTAATTTTAAACTCATGAATAAATAATAGTGTGAAAAAATGGGTGAAGAAAAACACAAAACTTGGCCTTTGTGGTAAGATTCTCGCTTAAACCATTTTTTTAAATTCTGTTTTGATAGTTGTGCTACATTATAAAAGTTGCTTCTGCGTGACATTTATTGTAGAAAAATTTAATTTTATAATTTGCATATAAAAATTTTTTTAAGTTAAAGAAAGGGCAATCTTATTTTTGTAAAGCATAAATCCCTCTATTTACTGAGCTTTATTTTATTTTTTGTATAACACTACTAGCATTTAACTCAAATGTCTTATAATTATGTAAGCCATATTTGTCACAAATGCAAATGAACCCCCCAAAATTAATTGTCCAAAAGCATAGCAATATATATATATATAAGAAAAACATAGATAAATTTCAGTGGACAGAACACATGCAAAAATTTAGTTAGCCTGATAACAGATATTCGAAGTATCAGAAGTCTTATTTTTAAAGTGTTCTCTATCAGAAAAGTTTTCAAGTTGGGCTTTATCTAAATGCAAAAAATTCATCAAGCTATTCTTTGCATGTAGAATCTCTTGACTATACGCTAGTGCTGTACCATTTGAGCTAAGATATAACATTGATACACTCTGTCCTTAATATGGTTCTAGCTATAGATTTTATGTTTTAGCATTTTCTGTTGCATTATTTAAAACAAGTGAATAATAGTATATTTTACAGACCATATCACGTCCACATAAACATTTTCTGTAGTTTGCAAAAATTACCTTATATGATTTGAAATGACTTGAACAATAAATACAGTGGACCCCCGATATAACGCGCATGTCGGGCGGGAAACAACACCCGCGTTATAAGGTGAACCGCATTATACCGAGCGGCGCGGTGGTGACACAATAAATTTACTCAGAACGATTTGAGCTATATACTGAAACATCCCATCAACTATATATATATATTATGTATTTTAATAAAAAAACCAATTTATTTATTAAGTGTTTTATTAAAATTCACATAACGTAGTTATACATCTTAATAAGTACATATATTTATTATTTTATTTACGTACATAAGGTACGCTTGAAAATATGTAAAAACAAACACTATCTATAACTTATCGCGAACATCGCCTGCGCTATAACCGAGTGCGTGGTATAGCGAGCAGCCTATAACGAAGGTCCACTGTACTTGGATTTCTTATGTAATGAAACAGTAAAAGAGAGTCTTAAAGTTGAAAAATTGACATATGTCATTTCACAAATGACTTTTATATTTATTTTTACTTTTATTTAACTATATTACTTTTTAAATAATAGGATGCCAAAATATAAGCATAAAAAATTGAAGTAGGAAGGAGAAATTTGATGGATTTCATATTAATCGTGCTTTGTTAACTTGAAATGAGAGAAAAGTTGATGAGGTGTTACCCATGCAGTATTAGTTTCTATACTTAAGTCTCTGTATTATTTTTACTTGAAGACCTAGTTCAGTAATGGCAAACTACTGAAATGAGTGTCATTATGTGAGAGGCAAAGGCATTTCAAGTGACACACAACTTTCAAATAAATTATATCTCTCTCTCCCAGTGGTGAAGTAATTAGCATTTGTAACTGTTGAGAAAAGTGTCCTGGTTCAGATCTTGGATTAAAGCATGTGAATTTTGTTTGCTGTCATATGCTGTTTTTCTGCTGAGTTCTCTCCCTCTGTGGCATATTATTATAATTTGCTATTATATATATAATTTTATTTGCTATAATTTGCCTTAGCTAATGGATTTCTATCAGGCCTTCAAATAGGTAAATTGCAGAGGAATATGTTATTGTTTTAATGTTTTTCATTATCCTTCAATATAAAATATATTACTTGTTTTCAACTATCATTGTGACACATAAACAGTTTGGGGCGGGGGTGGCTCAGTCGGTAGCGTGCCAGGCTCGTAATCTGTACTTCTCAGGTTCGAGTCCCAGATGGGTCAGCATTGAGATTTATCTCCGCAAAATTCCTCTGCCCTGCCCACGGTCAGTAGGGGACACCGATGGGCTTGGAAAGGCCGCCGTCCGTCGGATGGGACGTTAAGCCGTGGCCCCGTGTGCACGTTAAAGAACACGCTGGATGGCCTTGACAGGAGGCTACCATCTGTCTCCCAACAGCTGTTCCAGTGGGTCCCCTCCCCCAACCTTCTCTGAGCCTTTGGGTCCATGTGACCTGGCCATTTAGCCCATGGTGTGCAAAAGAGTGCCGCTCAGAGGTAAAACAACCCAACCCATAAAACAGTTTAGATAAGATGAGTTGAAAGAAATTTGGGTTTTGCCATGAGTGGGATTTGAACCCACTTCTCCAGAAAACATGCCTGTGCATAACAGGTATGTTTTCTGGAGATGTGGGTTCAAATCCCACTCATGGCAAAACCCAAATTTTTTTCAGCTCATCATTTCATGAGTCCCATGTCTACAGGACTTATCCTGTGATTATTTACTACAGTTTAGATAGTTTATGCATTAAAAAAATGACAGTATTTAAAGAAAGGGTTTGTCATCACTGGATCCCAGGCGACCAATATCCAAACTGGTCCCCAGGCGACCAATATCCAAACTGGTCCCCAGGCGACCAACATCCAAACTGTTCCCCAGGCGACCAACATCCATTCATGGTGTGCATATATATATTTAACAATAGAAAAGAGTGGGCACAGCCCATTTAGTTCCATTAAAAATCCATTGTGGTCCGCGTTGACATTTCTGCTGTGCGCCTCTAATTTAAACTGCTAGAAAAGCAGAGTTTTAATACCAAAATGAGTTATAGTAAGATTTCATTTGATATCCATACTTTTATTGTAATTGTAACAACACATCTCTCAGCAGACATGAATTATGAAATGGTACTCTTAAGTGACACTAATCAGTCAGGCATGACAAAAATGTAAAATATTATCCATCTCCTTTTGGAAACAAATGGAAAAAAGAAAACACTCCTCTGATAGTAAAGAAAATTGCAGATAATGTTCCTGTAAACATGGAACTCATGATAGTTTTGCTGAAAAATTTTGAGCACATCACATAGCAGCTTGGATGTCTCCTTTCCCTGGGGTGGGGGTGGCTCAGTCGGTAGCGCGCCAAGCTCATAATCTGTAGTTCCCAGGTTCGAGTCCCAGCTGGGTCAGCGTTGAGATTTATCTCTGCAAAATTCCCCGCCCTGCCCACGGTCAGTAGGGGACACTGATGGGCTTGGAAAGGCTGCCGTCTGTCGGATGGGACGTTAAACCGTGGCTCTGTGTGCGGTAGAGCCATACCCTGTGCACGTTAAAGAACATGCTAGATGGCCTTGATGGGAGGCTACCATCTGTCTCCCAACAGCTGTTCCACTGGGTCCCTTCCCCCAACCTTTTCTGAGCCTTCGGGGTCCATGTGACCTGGCCATTTAGCCCATGGTGTGCAAAAAAGTGCTGCTCAGAGGTAAAACAATTCAATCCAATCTCAAATCTCATTTAATTTTTGAATATAAATTAACTTTCTTTTAATAATAAATATATAATACCCCCTCAAGCAGCTGCTTGCCACAGAGGTCTGACAGGAGCCTGCCAGTTTATATGCCATAGTAGAAGGTCTGTGAGAATGGCAGGACCTCAGCAAAAAAAAGCACAAACGTCCATGCCTTATCTGGGGCTCAAACCAGATCCCTTAGATCGGTAGCCAAGTGTGCTAACCACTCGGCCACAGGACGGCTCAAAACAAAAAAACTTGGCGATGGCCGGGGAAACGAAAATGGGTCAACTGCTTGGAAGGCAGCTATGCTAACAATATTATATAAAAGCATAGAATCATTCCATAAATAATTATATAAATAAAACTATGTTATTATTATGAGAAATTAATAACATTTGTGCAATTTAAATAATTAATCCTTTTTATCATGCTTTTATCCCTCTCTCTGTTTGTAAGTGGGGGGCGGGGGTGGCTCAGTCGGTAGCGCGCCATCGTAATCTGTAGTTCCCAGGTTCGAGTCCCAGCTGGGTCAGCGTTGAGATTTATCTCCGCAAAATTCCCTGCCCTGCCCACGGTCAGTAGGGGACACCGATGGGCTTGGAAAGGCCGCCGTCTGTCGGATGGGACGTTAAGCCGTGGCCCCATGTGCGGGAGAGCCATACCCTGTGCACGTTAAAGAACATGCTGGATGGCCTTGACGGGAGGCTACCATCTGTCTCCCAACAGCTGTTCCAGTGGGTCCTCTCCCCCAACCTTCTCTGAAACTTCGGGGTCCTTGTCACCTGGCCATTTAGCCCATAGTGTGCAAAAAAGTACCGCTCAGATGTAAAACAACCCAACGTTAAAGAACACGCTAAATGGCCTTGACAGGAGGCTACCATCTATCTCCCAACAGCTGTTCCAGTGGGTCCCCTCCCCCAACCTTCTCTGAGCCTTCGGGGTCCTTGTGGCCTGGCCATTTAGCCCATGGTGTGCAAAAAAGGGCCGCTCAGAGGTAAAACAATCCAATCCAATATTTGTAAGTGGCACAATAAGCTGGAAACAATGGTTGTATCAATATTGCCATGTTAGTATAGGTCCAAATAGGAGAGATAGATAGAACATGTTCCAGGAAGAGTGAAATAGTTATTTTTTTCATATGCTTAATGTCATTGTTAAGAAAATATTGTAAATAGATGTGCAATGATAGAATTGAAAAGGTGTAGATGTAAAAATATATTGTTGAAACGTATAGCTAGTAAATGGTATGTATATGTTTTTGTATTCTTAAATACATTTTTACTTTAGACTTTCTGAATAACTATTATTTTTGTAAAAATTGTGTTCTATTTTTTGTTATTTGTTTTCTTAGATCACTAGATGTGATCTAACTGGCAATAATTGTTCTGTGACTAGTGTTTTATTAGACTGTCATGTATATCTTCTGGATTACTTCAAGTATTTCTCATATATATTAGCAAAATACTGCATTTTTGTTTTCTGCTTTTGCCCAAATGTATTTTCATTGTAGAGTTCCAGGTTGAGATGTTTTTAATCGTAAGTTATTTGTTGGAAGCAATTACTGTGTGCTTGCAAACCATTATATACGTATTGCAGGTAATCATGACTGAAAATTGAAATCTAGAGGTTATTCTCAACATTTGCATTTCATATATCACCAACCAGTGTTCCTGTTAAGAGTTTTTTGTTTTCAATTCTCCAACAAACAATTAGAAACTGATTTATATTTTAGATGATTATTATCTTGCTTTTAGGGTAATATTTATGTTTCAAGATCTTTTATACAACAGCTATTGCCTTTACACTTTTAACAAGTGATAGAATAGTTATAAGCTCGGTTTTCTATTCATCTGGGGGGCGGGGGTGGCTCAGTCGGTAGCGCGCCAGGCTCGTAATCTGTAGTTCCCAGGTTCGAGTCCCAGCTGGGTCAGCGTTGAGATTTATCTCCGCAAAATTCCCGCCCTGCCCACGGTCAGTAGGGGACACCGATGGGCTTGGAAAAGCCGCCGTCCATCGGATGGGACGTTAAGCCGTGGCCCCGTGTGCGGGAGAGCCATACCCTGTGCACGTTAAAGAACACGCTGGATGGCCTTGACGGGAGGCTACCATCTGTCTCCCAACAGCTGTTCCAGTGGGTCCCCTCCCCCAACCTTCTCTGAGCCTTCGGGGTCCCTCTGAGCCTTCGGGGTCCCTCTGAGCCTTCGGGGTCCATGTGATCTGGCCATTAGGGTGGGCCGAAAAAATTCAAAATTTTTTTTTCAAGTCGTAATACCGCGGAAAAGTTGCGAATTTTGAAGACTAAAAAGGGGTTATAAAAGAAATAAAATAGGTTTATATCTTCCGGTCGCGCATGTCTTGAGCCTTGAAATTGAGTTTTGGCGGCATAATGTTCTGATAGTTGTTCTCTTTTGATCTAACTGTCTCGCCTTTAGAATTCGTCGAAGTCCGATCTCTCTTATGTGTTTTGTGTTATCTTGTGTCATGGCTAACATTAAATGTTCTGGATGAGCGAAAAAGCCATTTCGTTCGATCACAGGGTCGACAATATTACGTTAATCTTCAGGCAGGTACCTTGAAGATTGTATTGATTGATACACAAGTTTTGGTCCCTCTGTAAAGTATTTACTTGTTTTAATACTAAACCACATTGGCATGTATGACTTCAAAATAAATACAACTATTTCTTGAAGTTCAGGTGTGGGACTTTCTTCACTTAAGTGCAATCTGAGAGTTCGATTTGCTGTTGTCAACCACCACGAGTGTGACAAGGGACCAGTATCTCGTACAGCCAAATCCTCTGTACAGTTTCCCGACTTTATTGCCATGGAAATATCGAGTAGATATTATCTACTTTTGTATGAAGACTCGGACTTGAATTCGAGAATGTGTCGGACTTCGATGAATTCTAAAGGCGAGACAGTTAGATCAAAAGAGAACAACTATCAGAACATTCATGCCGCCAAAACTTAATTTCAAGGCTCAAGACTACTCGGAAATAATTAACTGGATGGACTGTGATTTATCTTCTCCCCCATTATTAAAAGATATCAGTGACGATGAGATTGAATCACATATTCAAAGTGACTCAGTCCCTAATTGGGATATAACATTCAAGACATTCCCAGTTCACACACAGACAGTTGAACGATGTGTGAAACTCGTGACAGAAGCTTCAGGAAAAGTTTGCGGAGCTGAGTCTAGGGATGGTTTTATCAGAACGACTCTGCGTCAAGGTCAACCATGCCTAACTTCGCCCATAAATCAGATTTCAAAGTACCTTCAGCTAAGAATGAGTGAAAACGGAGATGTTCAATTGTTCAACATGAGTTTCTTGGACTTACGACTCTTCATACAAAAACTTAGTTTTTTCAATAAACAAAATCTGTTTATAAATATTACTAATGGTCTAAAAAAATTTGTTTTTAAACATTTAAACTTGTATTCAATAAAGAACAAATCACGCTTGGCTACTGATCTAAGGGACCTGGGTTCGAGCCCCGGATTTAGGCATGGATGTATGTGCCGTTTTTCTGCTGAGGTCCTGCCATCCTCTCAGATCTTCTACTATGGCATATAAACTGACAGGCTCCTGTCAGACCTCTGTGGCAAGCAGCTGCTTGAGGGGGTATTTATTTATTTATTTATTTATAAAGAACATGTAAGTTGTTAGTGTTCTTTTTTTTCTTGAACTGTGACCTTTATTTAATTATTTTTATTTTATTTTTTTATTTTTATTTGTAAATTACCTTTATTTGTAAATTTTTTTCAAAATTTCGTTAACTTTGAAGGCAATGCGCGACCGGAAGATGTTGATGGATTTAAATAATATTTAAACATTATTAACTGTGGTTCTAATACATAAGAATTTGAGCTATTACATTCGGGAAGAGGCTAATTTAAAATTGTTAAAAATTATCGTAAAAATGTGAATTTTTCCAAATTTCGGCAAACTTTAGAGCACATGCGCGACCGGAAGATATAAACCTATTTTATTTATTTTTTAACCCCTTTTTAGTCTCCCCAATTCGCAAATTTTCCGCGGTATTACGACTTGAAAAAAAATTTTGAATTTTTTTCGGCCAGCCTACCTGGCCATTTAGCCCATGGTGTGCAAAAAAGTGCCGCTCAGAGGTAAAACAACCCAACCCAACCTTCATATTAATAAATGATGCTTCTAAAAATAAAAGGAAAATGTAAAAAGAAATTAAGAGTACATTTCGTTGAGGAAAAAAATATATTTGGTACAACTGATATTATTCAATAGAAATTATTTTTTTTTTGAGTCTGGCTGCTTCACTTGCTCCCCCCCCCCTCCCATGCCTGCCAACATAATTAATTCCCAGTTCATTTAGCACATTTCCATATGAAAGGTATATTACCAGGTTTCAAATTTATGTGCCACTTTTAACCTGATTCAATAAGTGTATAAGCAAATCATATTTCAGGGATTATTTGAATCAAGATAGCAAAATTTTGAGCATTTATTAACTTGGATGTGTTAAGTAGGAACTGCATTTCTGTTGCGTAGATTGGTCAGCACAACTTTTGTGTAAGCTAAAATGCTATTGATTTATGAATTATATTTTTGTTAATTATTAATCGTAAATTTTTTTTATTAAACATATGGGTATAGGGCGTACTTATTTTGGAACTTCATGTATTTTGATAATGGTTCAAGTTTTTCTTTATATGTTAAGTAATAAAATGCAATTAAATCTTTTTTGAATTACTTTTGTTTCTTTGGTCAATAAATTTCTTTGGGTTATCATTGAACTACACAGTTTTCTTCAAATCTGAAAGGGGCGGGGGTGGCTCAGTCGGTAGCGCGCCAGGCTCGTAATCTGTAGTTCCCAGGTTCGAGTCCCAGCTGGGTCAGCGTTGAGATTTATCTCCGCAAAATTCCCTGCCCACGGTCAGTAGGGGACACCGATGGGCTTGGAAAGGCCGCCGTCCGTCGGATGGGACGTTAAGCCGTGGCCCCGTGTGCGGGAGAGCCAAACCCTGTGCACGTTAAAGAACTCGCTGGATGGCCTTGACGGGAGGCTACCATCTGTCTCCCAACAGCTGTTCCAGTGGGTCCCCTCCCCCAACCTTCTCTGAGCTTTCGGGGTCCTTGTCACCTGGCCATTTAGCCCATAGTGTGCAAAAAAGTACCGCTCAGATGTAAAACAACCCAACGTTAAAGAACACGCTGGATGGCCTTGACGGGAGGCTACCATCTGTCTCCCAACAGCTGTTCCAGTGGGTTCCCTTCCCCAACCTTCTCTGAGCCTTCGGGGTCCATGTGACCTGGCCATTTAGCCCATGGTGTGCAAAAAAGTGCCGCTCAGAGGTAAAACAACCCAACCCTCTGCGGAGTGACATAACGAAATTTGGATAAAATGGCAAACTTACACCAAAGAGCCAAAATGTTATGACAGCACATCTTTATGCATAATCGAAGCAACTGCCACGAATCACTAGCAAGGTGTGAGCCAACCATGGCTCATCAATGCTAGAAGTGAGTGAAGGCTATCCTGTATGGTACGAGCCAACAGAAAGAATACTGTGGCACAACTGGCCCATAATTTGAACGTTGGTGACGGGAGTAATGTGTCCCAACACACAGTATATCGAATTCTGTTGAAAATGGGGTTGCGTAGCCACAGGACACTCCAATTGCCCATGCTAACCTCATTTCATGGTTGAAAGTGCCTACAATGGGTACGAGGGCATCAAAACTGAACCTTGAATGATTGTAATGAGGTCATTTACTCCGATGAATCTAGTTTCCTGTTTCACCATGTGGATGGCTGGGTACGTGTGCATCGTTTTTCTTGGAAAGTGTTGGCACCAGGATGAACCATGGGATGAAAACAAGCCAGTGGTTGGGTTGTTTTACCTCTGAGCGGCACTTTTTTGCACACCATGGGAGAAATGGCCAGGTCACATGGACCCCGAAGGCTCAGAGAAGGTTGGGGGGGAGGGGACCCACTGGAACAGCTGTTGGGAGACAGATGGTAGCCTCCCGTCAAGGCCATCCATCGTGTTCTTTAACGTTGAGTTGTTTTACCTCTGAGCGGCACTTTTTTGCACACCATGGGAGAAATGGCCAGGTCACATGGACCCCGAAGGCTCAGAGAAGGTTGGGGGGGAGGGGACCCACTGGAACAGCTGTTGGGAGACAGATGGTAGCCTCCCGTCAAGGCCATCCATCGTGTTTAACGTTGAGTTGTTTTACCTCTGAGCGGCACTTTTTTGCACACCATGGGGTAAATATCCAGATCACATGGACCCCGAAGGCTCAGAGAAGGTTGGGGGGAGGGGACGCACTGGAACAGCTGTTGGGAGACAGATGGTAGCCTCCCGTCAAGGCCATCCAGCGTGTTCTTTAACGTTGAGTTGTTTTACCTCTGAGCGGCACTTTTTTGCACACCATAAGCTAAATGGCCAGGTCACATGGACCCCGAAGGCTCAGAGAAGGTTGGGGGAGGGGACCCACTGGAACAGTTGTTGGGAGACAGATGGTAGCCTCCCGTCAAGGCCATCCAGCGTGTTCTTTAACGTTGAGTTGTTTTTCCTCTGAGCGGCACTTTTTTGCACACCATAAGCTAAATGGCCAGGTCACATGGACCCCGAAGGCTCAGAGAAGGTTGGGGGAGGGGACGCACTGGAACAGCTGTTGGGAGACAGATGGTAGCCTCCCGTCAAGGCCACCCAGCGTGTTCTTTAACGTGCACAGGGTATGTCTCTCCAGCACACGGGGCCACGGCTTAACGTCCCATCAGACGGACAGCGGTCTTTCCAAGCCCATCGGTGTCCCCTACTAACCATGGGCAGGGCGGGGAATTTTGCGGAGATAAATCTCAACGCTGACCCAGCTGGGACTCGAACCTGGGAACTACAGATTACGAGCCTGGCGGATTACGAGCCAATCAAATATATCAATATCTTGATTTTCAACAATATTTGTTCAATATTTAATGAGTTCTGAAAATTTGAATATTTAACAACAGCAATGCCAGTCTTAAGAAACTTATACAAAACTGAAGAATAGGGAAAGAATTCTTTACACAAAGTTCTAAAATGCAAACTTATTTTATTAAACATTTTGATAAAATACTTATTATTAAGTTTTAAGCAGCTTCTGAAATCATTTTTTGTGACAGCATTGTTATTCTTAAATATTCAAACTTCCATAACTCATTAAATACTGAACGAATAGTGTTGAAAATCGAGATATTGATATATTTCATCTATACTGCTATCAAATTTATAATAAAAACAACTTATTTTAGAAGTTCCTTAATTTATTAAAAGCAGCGTAGTTAATTTAGGTTCATATTGCTTTTCCAATGAGAACCTGATTGCTGAAATTTGAAGATTTCGCGATTTATCAGCTTCCATTTCTCTAAATCCATTATCATAAAAATTGAAATTTTGCGCAGAAGAGGATTTAGTAAGTAGAACAAAATTCATCAAATTTCATTACAATTAGAAATGGATTGGGTTGTTTTACCTCTGAGCGGCAGTTTTTTGCACACCATGGGCTAAATGGCCAGGTCACATGGACCCCGAAGGCTCAGAGAAGGTTGGGGGAGAGGACCCACTGGAACAGCTGTTGGGAGACAGATGGTAGCCTCCCGTCAAGGCCATCCAGCGTGTTCTTTAACGTTGGGTTGTTTTACCTCTGAGCGGCACTTCTTTGCACACCATGGGCTAAATGGCCAGGTCACATGGACCCTGAAGGCTCAGAAAAGGTTGGGGGAGGGGACCCACTGGAACAGCTGTTGGGAGACAGATCGTAGCCTCCCGTCAAGGCCATCCAGCGTGTTCTTTAACGTTGGGTTGTTTTACCTCTGAGCGGCACTTTTTTGCACACCATGGGCTAAATGGCCAGGTCACATGGACCCCGAAGGCTCAGAAAAGGTTGGGGGAGGGGACCCACTGGAACAGCTGTTGGGAGACAGATGGTAGCCTCCCGTCAAGGCCATCCAGCGTGTTCTTTAACGTGCACAGGGTATGGCTTTCCTGCACACGGGGCCTCGGCTTAACGTCCCATCCGACGGACGGTGGCCTTTCCAAGCACATCGGTGTCCCCTACTGACCGTGGGCAAAGCGGGGAATTTTGCGGAGATAAATCTCAACGCTGACCCAGCTGAGACTCGAACCTGGGAATTACAGATTACGAGCCTGGCGCGCTACCGACTGAGCCACCTCCGCCCCCAATTAAAAATGGCCTTTAGAACTAAGTTTTAAATTGCATCACTCTCATCTTTAATTGTCCAGTTTACTGAAGATTATTCTACCAGTATGATTTTAAAGCCTACTGAATGTTATTCTACATATGACTAATTTGGTATAAAGTATTCCGCTATGTTTTCGCTTCAACTTAAGTATAATTGTTTAGTTTACAATCATTTTTCTATGTCTAAGTATCCAGTTTCAAACATTGTTTTCCATTTTAATAATACTAATTATCAAAAATTCTATCTTTAAAAGTAATTTCCTAAAAAATTACCGCCCTGCCCACGGTCAGTAGGGGACACCGATGGGCTTGGAAAGGCCGCGTTCCGTCGGATGGGACGTTAAGCCGTGGCCCCGTGTGCGGGAGAGCCATACCCTGCGCACGTTAAAGAACACGCTGGATGGCCTTGACGGGAGGCTACCATCTGTCTCCCAACAGCTGTTCCACTGGGTCCCCTCCCCCAACCTTCTCTGAGCCTTCGGGGTCCATGTGACCTGGCCATTTAGCCCATGGTGTGCAAAAAAGTGCCGCTCAGAGGTAAAACAACCCAACGTTAAAGAACACGCTGAATGGCCTTGACGGGAGGCTACCATCTGTCTCCCAACAGCTGTTCCAGTGGGTCCCCTCCCCCAACCTTCTCTGAGCCTTCGGGGTCCATGTGACCTGGCCATTTAGCCCATGGTGTGCAAAAAAGTGCCGCTCAGAGGTAAAACAACCCAACGTTAAAGAACACGCTGAATGGCCTTGACGGGAGGCTACCATCTGTCTCCCAACAGCTGTTCCAGTGGGTTCCCTTCCCCAACTTTCTCTGAGCCTTCGGGGTCCATGTGACCTGGCCATTTAGCCCATGGTATGCAAAAAAGTGCAGCTCAGAGGTATAACAACCCAACGTTAAAGAACACGCTGAAATGCCTTGACGGGAGGCTACCATCTTTCTCCAACAGCTGTTCCAGTGGGTCCCCTCCCCCAACATTCTCTGAGCCTTCGGGGTCCATGTGACCTGGCCATTTAGCCCATGGTGTGCAAGAAATTGCCGCTCAGAGGTAAAACAACCCAACCCAACCCTAAAAAATTAATATTTGGCGACATACAGGTTTTTAGCAAACAGGGAACACAATCTACGATCCAATCCTGGCTAATGGAAACATGTTTAACCAGGCATTGTATATAATTAGTAATTATAAGTTACTTTGAAGCGGAAGAATTAGACAGTGCACTAACTTTGAATTAGTGCGTTCTCATTCACAGAAAAAATAAAGAGAAGTGACATAAAAAATCACTGAAATTCATATCACAGCTCTCGAAACAATGACCCGAAAAATTACAGAACCACATTTAATAACCAATATCCGTATCTACTAACTATTCAGGCTAAGCAAAGCAGAACCTATTTCTAGCAAAAGTAAGTCAAAATTTAAGCAAAGAAGGACATTTGTAGGGATAAGACTCTTTCAGGGATGAAAGCGTCAGGCTCTCCGTACGTCTCTGCGATGTCACCTGGAGCTTTAATTATGGTCTCCCCTAAGCAGTTTAGACAATCCCCACACCCAATAAAAAAAAACTTTCTGCTGCACTTTCACTTACACACGTGTCTGTTAGGCGGGGTTTTCCGGATTGCTTTATCCATCATCTGTCTTTTTACTTTCTGTCTTTTTACTTTTCGAAGTATTTTAACGCCTTAGGGCTATGAGGTGTTAGGTGAGAGAGGGAACTGATGCACGCACGATTGAACAAACGGGTGGACAGACACAACGGAAGATGGGCGTTGTCTTGGATACAGACGGATTAACATCCTCTTACGAAATTTGGGTATAAAAGGGAGGAGAAGAGATCCAAAGAACTAAATCACAACAACTTCTCGTTCTGTTCTCTTCGTTTGTTTCCTACTAACGCAAGTGAACACAGATTTAACAATGAAGCCTGTGGTAAGTATAGTTCTAACATTTAAGACAATGCTTTTGAGAATATTGAATGATTTCGATGTTCAAAGATGGTGGAAACGATTGGAATAACGTAAGTAGCGAAATTCGGAGACTGTTGAGAGACTTAGAGACTGCATAATTTAAGCTTCGACAGTCACCTTAGATCATACGTTGAATGATAGGAGATCGACAGATTACTGATTATGATTTAAAAAATTGTCCCATCATCAACTGCGCAGACTTATAGTCTAACTATAGTCACTCCAGTTATTACTTACTAATGGGGCAGGTGTGGCTCAGTTGGTAGCGTGCCAGGTTCGTAATCTGTAGTTCCAGGTTCGAGTATCAGCTGGGTCAGCGTTGAGACATCCGCAAAAATTCAGTAGGGGACACCGATGGGCTTGGAAAGGCCGCCGTCTGTCGGATAGGACGTTACGCCGTGGCCCCGTTTGCGGGAGAGCCATACCCTGTGCACGTTAAAGAACACGCTGGATGGCCTTGATGTTAGGCTACCATCTGTCTCCCAACAGCTGTTCCAGTGGGTCCCCTCCCCCAACCTTCTCTGAGCCTTCGGGGTCCTTGTGACCTGGCCATTTAGCCCATCGTGTGCAAAAAAGTGCCGCTCAGAGGTAAAACAACCCAACAACCGAACTTACTAATGGGGCAGGTGTGGCTCAGTTGGTAGCGTGCCAGGTTCGTAATCTAGTTCCAGGTTCGAGTACCAGCTGGGTCAGCGTTGAGACTTATCTCCGCAAAAATTCAGTAGTGAACACCGATGGCTTGGAAAGGCCGCCGTCTGTCGGATAGGACGTTACGCGGTGGCTCCGTGTGCGGGAGAGCCATACCCTGTGCACGTTAAAGTTGGGTTTTAAGTGGGTAACGTCAGGATTGGGTTGTTTTACCTCTGAGCGGCACATTTTTGCACACCATGGGCTAAATGGCCAGGTCACATGGACCCCGAAGGCTCAAAGAAGGTTGGGGGAGGGGACCCACTGGAACAGCTGTTGGGAGACAGATGGTAGTCTCCCGTCAAGACCATCCAGCGTGTTCTTTAACGTTGGGTTGTTTTACCTCTGAGCGGTACTTTTTTGCACACCATGGGCTAAATGGCCAGGTCACAAGGACCCCGAAGGCTCAGAGAAGATTGGGAAAGCGGACTCACTGGAACAGCTGCTGGGAGACATATGGTAGCCTCCCGTCAAGGCCATCCAGCGTGTTCTTTAACGTTGGGTTGTTTTACCTCTGAGCGGCACTTTTTTGCACACCATGGGCTAAATGGCCAGGTCACATGGACCCCGAAGGCTCAGAGAAGGTTGAGGGAGGGGACCCACTGGAACAGCTGTTGGGAGACAGATGGTAGCCTCCCGTCAAGGCCATTTAGCGTGTTCTTTAACTTTGAGTTGTTTTACCTCTGAGCGGAACTTTTTTGCACACCATGGGCTAAATGGCCAGGTCACATGGACCCCGAAGGCTCAGAGAAGGTTGGGGGAGGGGACCCACTGGAACAGCTGTTGGGAGACAGACGATAGCCTCCCGTCAAGGCTATCCAGCGTGTTCTTTAACGTGCACAGGATATGGCTCTCCCGCACACGGGGCCACGGCTTAATGTCCCATCCGGTGGACGGCGGCCTTTCCAAGCCCATCGGTGTCCCCTACTGACCGTGGGCAGGGCGGAAAATTTTACGGAGATAAATCTCAACGCTGACCCAGCTGGGAGTCGAACCTGGGAACTACAGATTACGAGCCTGGCGCGCTACCGACTGGTCCACCCCCGCCCCACTGTAAATAAAGTTTTGTCGTTATGAATATCGCACTTTTAACAGTAACCTAAAAATCATTTCCAATGATTTGAAAAAGGCTTTCGACTCTGTTGATCGTCATAATTTGTGGTTGATTGTGAGATCATATGGTATACCAGACAAGTTAGTTAACATTATGAAAGCTCTCTATAATAACACTGAGTCGTGTGTGAGAGTTGGTAAGGCTTGTAGCAATTGGTTTAGCATTACTTCTGGTGTTCGACAAGGGTGCATTTTGTCTCCTTTTCTGTTTAGTTTGGTTATTGATTATGTTATGCGAAATTCACTTCAAGGGAAAGATTTTGGCCTTAAATGGGCTGGAGATAGGAAAATTTCTGATTTAGATTATGCTGATGATTTAGCCCTTTTGGCAAATGATGTTGATGAGATGAACTCTTTCATTCGAGCTGTTGATGAGACTGGTAGTAGAGTAGGTTTGGTTATAAACAGAGAGAAAACTAAAGTGATGAAAATTGGTCAGGCAGGTTGTGATTCAGTTAATCTGAATGGTTGCAGTCTTGAGCAGGTGTCACAGTTTAATTACCTTGGGAGCTATGTAACAGATAATGGTGATGTGCGGCATGAGATTAACAGACGAATAGGGATTGCTGCCGGGACTTTTAAGAACCTATGGAGAGTGTGGAGAAACAGGCGTATACACCTAAAGACTAAAATTAGACTGTATAATAGTTTGGTTCTTTCTAGGGTTAGTTATGGTAGTGAAACTTGGACACTTTGTAAACAAGATAACAGGAAACTAGATGCTTTTGATTCCAGATGCTTACGCAGTATCTTGGGCATTAGGTGGTTCAACTTTGTAACTAATGATGAGGTTAGGCAAAGGAGTTTGCAACCTCCTTTAAGCAGCATATTGTGCAGAGAGTTTTTTTGTTTTGGCCATGTTTCCCGTATGAGTAATTATAGATTGGCGAACAGGGTTATGAACAGTGTGCCTAAAGGCCTCAGAAAGAAGGGGAGACCTAGGATGCGGTGGGCAGACAATGTCAAACAGGACCTTGTTAGAATTGGTGTGCAGTGGCCAGATGCAGTAGATGTAGCTCAGGATAGATTTGCTTGGAGAACTAAATTGCACGGTCTGGTTGGACCTCCGTAGCCCATGGTTGCTTGAGGATGATGATGATGATGATATTTGTGTTGTATTAAAACGATTAAAAAGGATATCGTCTCACACAAAACATTCTTTTTTCACAGTATTATACACATGTCAAATAAATGTATTTATATTTTCCTTTTACAAAATATTTTCAGTAAAAATTACTTTTATTTACGAGCCTAAATTTTATATAGAATTTTTTTCTCTTATAGCTGATTCTGTGCAGCGCATTAATTCTTCTGAGTGTTGCTCGGGGAGGTTTCATTGGAGGAGGATACGGAGGAGGACATGGTGGAGGCGGAGGAGGACACGGTGGTGGAGGAGGAGGTCACGGTGGAGGTGGAGGAGGACACGGCGGAGGAGGACACGGTGGTGGAGGAGGAGGACACGGTGGTGGAGGAGGAGGAGGTCACGGTGGTGGAGGAGGATACGGAGGTGGAGGAGGTGGTGGATACGGTTCAGGAGGAGGAATCGGCCATGGATCAGGTGGTGGAAGCGGTTACGGATCAGGTGGTGGTAGTGGATACGGTTCAGGAGGAGGTGGTGGACATGGCGGTGGTGGTGGAGGAGGTGGACATGGTGGCGGGTATGGCGGCGGAAAACTAGGTGGATTTGGTGGTGGGCACAGTGGCGGATTTGGCGGTGGTGGACATGGCGGTGGCGGATTTGGCGGTGGTGGACATGGCGGATATGGTGGTGGTGGACATGGCGGTGGCGGATATGGTGGTGGTGGACATGGCGGTGGTGGAGGACATGTCATTACCATCCCAGTTGTGAAAAAGGTTCCTGTCGTGAAGCACATTCCAGTAGTTGAGCATGTGAAAGTTCAAGTCTCTCATGGAGGTGGTGGAGGTGGAGGTGGCCATGGAGGCGGACACGGTGGTGGAGGTGGAGGCGGGCATGGAGGAGGTTATGGAGGTGGACACGGTGGCGGTGGAGGATATGGAGGTGGAAAGGGAGGATTTGGCGGCGGATATGGTGGAGGAAAAGGATGGTAGTAAAGAGAATATACATTTGGTGATGAATGGAATCACCAAATATGATATACAGATAAATCATGTGATAAAAATGTGATATGAAAAATATGATAAAGAAAATGATAATATTGCAATGATGTTAATGAATGTAAATATTATTATGTTTTATTATAAAGTTATAAATGTTGCTATTAAAAGATTTTTATGATGTTAAATGAATTGTTTCGTTATTGAAATCCTCTTTGAGAGAAAACCGAAAGGTAACAGGAAAGTAATTTCTCATTATCTCCAAACTCATAACAATAAGTTTCAAAATCATTTTAATAAGATTATAAAATTTTTTTTGGTTATTTTTCCCACTAAATATAAATGGGATTCTTGCTAACTATTTGATTATAGGATTTATTATTCGAAAGATTGCAATAAAAAATTAGTTATGGAAAACATTTAATGCAGTTTCTTCAGAAAATAGATAACATTTAAAAAAATATTGTTGGATTTAGTCGAAATATTGAGGAAAAAAAACATTAACTTATGGTCTTTTACATTAGTATTCTATTAAAACGAGATATCTGGTCAAAAGGTTTTCATAAGTGGGATGTTTATTTATTAAAATTTATCGTAAGTAAAGTCGCTGAAATAAATATCCGAACACTATGGTTGATTACAGAATTCAGAAAAAATATCTGGCAACGATTTTTTTAGAAATTAGTGACCTGAATTCGTGACGCGGAGGTTGCCAGGTCACTAATTTCTAAAAAAAATCGTTGCCAGATATTTTTTCTGAATTCTGTAATCAATTATAGTGTTCGGATATTTCTTTGAGCGACTGTAGGTGGTCATATTATTTTGATACTAGATCGTGTGGGCTCACTCACGGAAATATTGAGCGTGTGCAGTTACCGTTCACAGCAAACTGGAGCGGTTGCGGTTAATGTTCACAGCACATTGGA
The DNA here is from genome assembly GCA_038380435.1 of Ryuthela nishihirai. Lineage (NCBI taxonomy): Eukaryota > Metazoa > Arthropoda > Arachnida > Araneae > Heptathelidae > Ryuthela > Ryuthela nishihirai. The sequence goes on from JAWZYU010000032.1 coordinate 49,793,124, forward strand.
TCGTGTGGGCTCACTCACGGAAATATTGAGCGTGTGCAGTTACCGTTCACAGCAAACTGGAGCGGTTGCGGTTAATGTTTACAGCACATTGGATCGTGTGAGCTCACAAAGACCTGGATCGTGTGGGCTCACTCACGGAAATATTGAGCGTGTGCAGTTACCGATCACAGCAAACTGGAGCGGTTGCGGTTAATGTTCACAGCACATTGGATCGTGTGAGCTCACAAAGACCTGGATCGTGTGGGCTCACAAAGACCTGGATCGTGTGGGCTCACTCACGGAAATATTGAGCGTGTGCAGTAACTCCACACGCTCCAGTTTGCTGTGAACGGTAACTGGAGGTGTGTACAGTTGCTATACACGCTCCAGATATTTTTCCTGAATTCTGTAATCAACCATGGCAGTAACTGGAGCAAACTGGAGCAAACTTCACAGCAAACTGGAGCATGTGCAGTAACTGCACAAGCTCCAGTTTGCTGTGAAGGGTAACTGGAGGTTCCAGATATTTTTCCTGAATTCTGTAATCACGTGACACGAAGGTTGCCAAATCACTAATTTCTAAAAAAAATCTTTACCAGATATTTTTTCTGAATTCTGTAATCAATTATAGTGTTCGGATGTTTTTTTGAGCGACTGTAGTATATTGACATTGGTTTTAAAGATTTGCCGTAACAAGGTAGAGTCAAAAGCGACACCTGTCACTGTGCGTAGCAGAAAGGGGTGCATGAGTCAAGATATTGTTTTTTCATGAATAATTTTATTGCTTTTAAACTTCTTTTTTTGAACGTTCCAAGATATTTGTAATGCGTTAGAAGTGTTACAAATGTATTTAAAATTAAATACGCCGACGGAAGCACCTGCCTCAAATGTAAGCTGGGTTGGGTTGTTTTACCTCTGAGCGGCACTTTTTTGCACACCATGGGCTAAATGGCCAGGTCATATGGACCCCGAAGGCTCAGAGAAGGTTGGGGGAGGGGACCTACTGGAACAGCTGTTGGGAGACAGATGGTAGCCTCCTGTCAAGGCCATCCAGCGTGTTCTTTAACGTTGGGTTGTTTTACCTCTGAGCGGCACTTTTTTTGCACACCATGGGCTAAATGGCCAGGTCACATGGACCCCGAAGGCTCAGAGAAGGTTGGGGGAGGGGACCCACTGGAACAGCTGTTGTGAGACAGATGGCAGCCTCCCGTCAATGCCATCCAGCGTGTTCTTTAACGTGCACAGGGTATGGCTCTCCCGCACACGGGGCCACGGCTTAACGTCCCATTAGACAGACGGCGGCCTTTCCAAGCCCATCGGTGTCCCCTATTGACCGTTGGCAGGGCGGGGAAATTTTGCGGAGATAAATCTCAACGCTGACCCAGCTGGGACTCGAACCTGGGAACTACAGATTACGAGCCTGGCGCGCTACCGACTGAGCCACCCCCCCATTTTGGGGTTTAAGGTCTATGTTTTATATGCCTGCAATGCCTTCCCATCTGTTAGTATGGAACATCGATGGGGTTGAAAAGGCCATCGTCAGTCGGATGTGACTTAAAGCTGTGGTCCCGTGTGTGCGACAGACATACCATATGCACGTAAAGCATAACAGCAAGATGGCCTTGACGGTAAGCTTTTATCTGTCTCCTTAACAGATTGTTCACTGAGATTCCGTCCCCCAACCTTCTCTGAGCTCTCAGAGTCCTTTAACTCATTGTGTGCAAAAAAAGGTTCAACTCAGAGCTAATGCAACCCAACCCAAGGCTTCAAGTCCAATACATGACATGGTGATGGTTGTGGGCACATCAAGACTCAATATACGATCCACGACAATCCAATGATTATGAGTGTTATGATATTACTTTTAAAAACTCATATACTTTTGCAACAAATCTGACCCTATGAATTCACAAGTGTTATATTTTGTTAGATTCAATAATTCAAAATATTTGGATTTGAGCTTAAATATTCTCTTTGAAATTTCGACGGAGCGGCGGACTTCCATTTCACTGCTAATCTGAGGGGCGGGGGTGGCTCAGTCGGTAGCGCGCCAGGCTCGTAATCTGTAGTTCCCAGGTTCGAGTCCCAGCTGGGTCAGCGTTGAGATTTATCTCCGTAAATAATTCCCCGCCCTGCCCACGGTGAGTATGGGACACCGATGGGCTTGGAAAGGCCGTCGTCCGTCGGATGGGACGTTAAGCCGTGGTCCCGTGTGTGGGAGAGCCATACCCTCTGCACGTTAAAGAACACGCTGGATGGCCTTGACGGGAGGTTATCATCTGTCTCCCAATAGCTGTTCCAGTGGGTCCCCTGCCCCAACCTTCTCTGAGCCTTCGGGGTCCATGTGACATGGTCATTTAGCCCATGGTGTGCAAAAAAGTGCCGCTCAGAGGTAAAACAACCCAACCCAACTGCTAATCTGAAAGTTAAAGATTTATCTCCTCGAAACTTTCCGTCCTGCCCTCGGTGAGTAGCGGACACCGATGGGCTTGGAAAGACTGCCGTCCATCGGATGGGACTTCAAGCCGTGGCCCCGTGTGCGGGAGACACATACACTATGCACCTTAAGGAACACATTGAATGGCCTTGTCAGGAGGTTACCATCTGTCTCCTAACAACTGTTCAGCTAGCCCACCCGATTTCCTTAGTATTCACAGTTCTTCAACCATCCAATTCGAATTTCATTCACCAAATCCATCAATCAAATCCATCAAATCGAATTTCCATTGTCAGAAAGTGCAAAAAGAAAAAACTTCGTTTTCTTCTCAAACAAGCATCCCAGATTCGCCAGATGCTACTGTTATCACTCGGATTATATTTTTTTACTTTATATCATTGTCAATCCTTCTGTTTCTACCTCAGTTAACATTCCTCTCCGTAAATGGGCAATAGTTCTCTTTTTCTCCTCATCTCTTCCTTTCTTTTTTTAGCTTTTTTCTGTATCGATTATCTTCTTTTTGAATTCACCTTTCATTGATTATTTTATTCTTATTTTTTATTTCATACGGTTAGTTGATTTGCTGAAGAATAATGGATTGGATACGGTGTTGTGCGCATCTGATTTCTTTTGTAAACTAAAGAAATTCCGCTTAAAACACAGAAACGTTTCCTTCATTTATGTGAACAATGATTTATTGACTTAATTCACTGAACAATTGACATCTACTTTGATGAATCTTTTAGGAAAGGAAATGACTGGTTATGTAAGATGTCCTGAATGAGTATTTAAAGTGAAGCAAATCATTAATTGTTCAAAATTTCGATTAGCTAATGTACATTGACAGTTTGAAATATCAATTATTCGATGTAACATATGAATTATCCACCTACTGGCTTTCCGAAACATCTATTATGCGAATACCACCTATACGAAATATCAATTACCCGAACACTGTTCGAAAATCTTTATCAGAACACTGGTTACCCAACTTTTATTTAAATATCGTTTATATGAACATCTGTTCCGTGGCCGAGTGATTAGCGCGGTTTTCCAAACCAGTTTTCCTGATCCAACGGCAGTACGAGTCAAAGAATGTATAAGCAAAAGAGGTTCAGCTTTGACAAAGCGTAAGTGGCGACCTCAAGTGGTGTTTCGATTCGTATCGTGCATTTGTTTAAGCTGGGAAGCAAACAATAAGGGGCAAAGGAATTATGCATTCAAAAATTTATATTTTAAAAAAGGAAAAAAAGTAGCTGCACTTTGCATTTTAAAAAAATAATATCATGATTTTAATAAAGGTTTATTTTCTCCATTGGAATTATTTTTCGTTGAACCAACAATTATAAATTGAACGGATAGAGAAGATTTGAAATTAGCCTGAAGTTAATTTATAGAATAAATTATTCCAATTAGAAGCTTTCTTGGTTGCATAGAAACAGGAAACAGAATTGATATTAATATACTCTGCAAGGATATCAATGGGAAATTATTACATAGGAAAAGCGAAGAGAATGGAAGTTGACAGTAACATGTAATTACAAAAGCGTTCGTCCCCTGTAATGTTCGTTTCACCACTACGCCAAATGCACGATACTCGATTTTACATTAATCTCTAGGGAAGCTTAACTTCTTCTCCCTCTACATTCTTTGTACGAGTCTATGACTTTTTTTCTATCCACACAATTAGTTTACGAGATCATCAGGTGCCACAATTTCATTATCGGTAGCTAGCCAAATCTTACTGTTTAAATATAATTATAAAATCTGTTTCTTTTCAATAACTTGAAAGAGAAAGAAAATAAATTTTGCAGCAAATGTTAAACACAAATTACCGAAGATAATCGTCAAAGAGTGAAAGGTATAATTAAAAAACTTTAAATATGCTAATGGGTAATGGGATATCAAAACAACTCGGGTTGGGCTGGGATGTTTTACATCTGAGCGGCACTTTTTTGCACACCATGGGCTAAATGGCCAGGTCACATGGACCCCGAAGGCTCAGAGAAGGTTAGGGGAGGGGACCCACTGGAACAGCTGTTGGGAGACAGATGGTAGCCTCCCGTCAAGGCCATCCAGCGTGTTCTTTAACGTTGGTTAGTTTTACCTCTGAGCGGCACTTTTTTGCACACCATGGGCTAAATGGCCAGGTCACATGGACCCCGAAGGCTCAGAGAAGGTTGGGGGAGGGGATCCACTGGAACAGCTGTTGGGAGACAGATGGTAGCCTCCCGTCAAGGCCGTCCAGCGTGTTCTTTAACGTGCACAGGGTATGGCTCTCCCGCACACGGGGCCACGGCTTAACGTCCCTCCGACGGACGACGGCCTTTCCAAGCCCATTGGTGTCCCCTACTGACCGTGGGCAGGGCGGGGAATTTTGAGGAGATAATCTCAACGCTGACCCAGCTGGGACTCGAACCTGGGAACTACAGATTACGAGCCTGGCGGCTACCGACTGAGCCACCCCCATCCTCAAAACAACTCGGTTCAGTTACAAATGCGATGAGTTATTCACATTTAGATTAAACATACACTGCACGACATTGAAATTGCCCCACCCAGAAGGAGTGAGGGGATAGGGGTGAAATATAGCACACACATAGCAATACATATTGGCCTACCATGATTTCATTTGCGGCCATCTACAGCGGTTAGAAGGTGAGATAATGCAGCACAATGTGATTTCCTCAGTAGGTGGTTGTACAGTAACTCAAAAAAATATCCGAACATTATGGTTGATTACAGAATTTAGAAAAAATATCTGGCGACGATTTTTTTAGAAATTAGTGATCTGGCAACCTTCGTGTCACGTGACAGGAATGTTGCCAGATCACTAATTTCTAAAAAAAGTTGCCAGATATTTTCCCGAATTCTGTAATCAACCACAGTGTTCGGATATTTTTTAGTATATATAATGCATATGAATATATAATGCAATGAATATGGAGCGTGTGCAGTTACCGTTCACAGCAAACTGGAGCGGTTGCGGTTAATGTTCACAGCACATTAGATCGTGTGAGCTCACAAAGACCTGGATCGTGTGGGCTCACTCACGGAAATATTGAGCGTGTGCAGTTACCGTTCACAGCAAACTGGAGCGGTTGCGGTTAATGTTCACAGCACATTGGATCGTGTGAGCTCACAAAGACCTGGATCGTGTGGGCTCATTCACGGAAATATTGAGCGTGTGCAGTTACCGTTCACAGCAAACTGGAGCGTGTGCAGTAACTGCACAGGCTCCAGTTTACTGTGAACGGTAACTAGAGCGTGTACAGTTGCTGTACACGCTCCAGATATTTTTCCTGAATTCTGCAATCACGTGACACGAAGGTTGCCAGATCACTAATTTCTAAAAAAAATCGTTGCCAAACATTTTTCCCGAATTCTGTAAGCAACCACAGTGTTCGAATACTTTTTTGATCGACGGTACCCCCGTGAACGGCAATACAGGCAGCAATACGGCGTGTCATGGAGTCATACAGTCGATGGATATGGTCCTGAGGAATTGAACACCAAGCAGCATTGACTTGCTCCCATAATTCATCGAGATTGTGTGCCAGCCGGTGAGGGGATTACACACGTCATCCAATGTAGTCCCACAGATTTTCTATTGGGGATAAATCTGGAGATCGTGCTGGCGATGGTAATACTTGAACATTTGCAAACATTGTCTGGAGACCCTAGCAGTGTGTACATGGTACACACTGCATTTGTTTATCCAATTATAATAAATAAAATAAATAAATAAATACCCCCTCAAGCAGCTGCTTGCCACAAAGGTCTGACAGGAGCCTGTCAGTTTATATGCCATAGCAGAATGTCTGAGAGGATGGCAGGACCTCAGCAGAAAAACGAGACAAACAGCCATGCCTTACCCCGGGCTCGAACCCAGGTCCCTTAGATCAGTAGCCAAGCGCGCTAACCACTCGGCCATGGGACGGCTTTTATAATATAAATAAATAATGATAAATACCCCCTCAAGCAGCTGCTTGCCACAGAGGTCTGACAGGAGCCTGTCAGTTTATATGCCACAGTAGGAAATCTGAGAGGATGGCAGGACCTCAGCAGAAAATCGACACACACATCCATGCCTAATCTGGGGCTCGAACCCAAGTCCCTTATATCAGTAGCCAAGCGTGCTAACCACTCGGCCACGGGACAATTGGATAAACAAGAAAGAATAATCATTATACTAATAACTTGCATTCTTGTTTAACCAATTACAACGTTTGAAATTGATTTAGCAATTTAAAAGGATATCTGCGCCATAAGACTTCTATTACAATTGGCGAGTTCAAACGTCACATGTTAGAACTTATGTTACATCACGTGTCATTCGAAGAGTTTACCAAAGAGCCAATCAAAACGATCACTTCAGCGTTCTGATACATAAAGAGGAATGCGGTTTGTTTTGATCGAACGGCCATTAATTTTCTTCCTTTTAAAAAAAAATATACTTACTCAAGCGTTCTCTAAGTTTTACTAGTTCAGTTAAAATACTTAGGAATAATGTTCATTTGAATGGTAAAATCATTGCATAAATTATCCTATGTTTAAAAGTCATTGAGATGCGAAACGTCCATAGAGGGTAATGTTAACAAGGCAAGAATATCGTTCCCAGTGGGACGGGGGTGGCTCAGTCGGTAGCGCGCCAGGCTCGTAATCTGTAGTTCCCAGGTTCGAGTCCCAGCTGGGTCAGCGTTCAGATTTATCTCCTCAAAATTCCCCGCCCTGCCCACGGTCAGTAGGGGACACCGATGGGCTTGGAAAGGCCGCCGTCCGTCGGATGGGACGTTAAGCCGTGGCCCCGTGTGCTGGAGAGCCATACCCTGTGCACGTTAAAGAACACGCTGGATGGCCTTGACGGGAGGCTACCATCTGTCTCCCAACAGCAGTTCTAGTGGGTCCCCTCCCCCAACCTTCTCTGAGCCTTCGGGGTCCATGTGACCTGGCCATTTAGCCCATGGTGTGCAAAAAAGTGCCGCTCAGAGGTAAAACAACTCAACGTTAAAGAACACGCTGGATGGCCTTGACGGGAGGCTACCATCTGTCTCCCAACAGCTATTCCAGTGGGTTCCCTCCCCCAACCTTTTATGAGCCTTCGGGGTCCATGTGACCTGGACATTTAGCCCATGGCGTGCAAAAAAGTGCCGCTCAGAGGTAGAACAACCCAAACAACCCAACTCGTTCCCAGCGCCCTCTACTGGTATGGGACACTTTTTCTGCCAGATTGTAATAGGCGAATGCCACTCTATACTTATAGGCACTATATATTAAACCTTCCTTTTCTTTCCCCTAAGTTTTCTGTGTTTTTTTTTAATCATATTTCATATTATATGTTTGTCTTCGCTGTGTAACTTGTCTTTTTGTTTCTATGTATCAAATAGTTATGCAATTTTTGTAAATATGTTTGTCGTTTTGTACTATCATCAATATTTCTTCATATTTTCTGAAATCTACTGGGCATCAAGCCACTTGAATATTTAAACTAATATCCAAAATTACCTGTACCTTGGCTTTACTGTAACCCCCTGCATGAAATAAATTATTATTATTATTATTATTATTGGGCCGTCCCGTGGCCGAGTGGTTAGCGCGCTTGGCTACTGATCTACGGAACCTGGGTTCGAGCCCCGGGTAAGTCATGGATGTTCGTGTTGTTTTCTGCTGAGGTCCTGCCATCCTCTCAGATCTTCTACTGTGGCATATAAACTGACAGGCTCCTGTCAGACCTCTGTGGCAAGCAGCTGCTTGAGGGGGTATTTATTTTTTATTTATTATTATTATTATTCAAGGCCCCTATATGATGCTTCCCAGCACATCTCTACTTTCTATCATGCTTTTCTACCTTAACGCATACCCTCCCTTCTACACCAGGCTTTTTCTGCAATCTTTCCAATTTTTTCTGTTAACCTTCCCTCCCTCCTCTTTAATTTTCTAAGCCCCCTCATTATTATTGGAAGGAGCATGAGCTTTGTCATGAAATAAAATTTTTTACCTCCTCCCCCTCAAGGGAATTATCCCCAAACTCTCCCTTTTATGCCTATTCCACCCCCTTCCCCTGACAACCCCCCATGCTCACCCCCTACCCTTGGGAGAAATCCATTTATCCAGCACTTTTCGGCCTTTCCCCTTCCCCTTTACCTCTCTGCCACACACCTCTTGCTAATTTCCTTCTCCACTGACTTCTACTAACTACTACCAGGCACTGTTCAGAATGGCAACATCTTCAGCTAATCTCATAGAGCGGCCTGCGGGCTTCATGCCCTTTCGCAAATTGTAGGTTCGCTTGCATCACTGTTGCTTGGGTCCCTACCTTCACTTTCCGTATTGCCTCTAGGGGGCGGGGGTGGCTCAGTCGGTAGCGCGTCAGGCTCGTAATCTGTAGTTCCCAGGTTCGAGTCCCAGCTGGGTCAGCGTTGAGATTTATCTCCGCAAAATTCCTCGCCCTGCCCACGGTCAGTAGGGACACCGATGGGCTTGGAAAGACCGCTGTCTGTCGGATGGGACGTTAAGCCATGGCCCCGTGTGCGGGAGAGCCATACCCTGTGCACGTTAAAGAACACGCTGGATGGCCTTGACGGGAGGCTACCATCTATCTCCCAACAGCTCTTCCAGTGGGTCCCCTCCCCCAACCTTCTCTGAGCCTTCGGGGTCCATGTGACCTGGCCATTTAGCCCATGGTGTGCAAAAAAGTGCCGCTCAGAGGTAAAACAACTCAACGTTAAAGAACACGCTGGATGGCCTTGACGGGAGGCTACCATCTGTCTCCCAACAGCTGTTCCAATGGGTCCTCTCCCCCAACCTTCTCTGAGCCTACGGGGTCCATGTGACGGTCTACTGCACTGAATTTGCGTTTGGACCAGATGATAGAAGGCCCACTCGGTCCCCTTACAAAGTGGTCCAGTTTGGAAGATGGAAGATGTTTAACCCAAAACACGGAAGAGCCACAAAACATGCACCTAAAGAACACACAGATGATCTTCATAGAAAGCTCTCTTCTGTCCCCTAACAGCTGTCAAGTGAGAGCCCTACTCTCAACCTTCTCTGAGCTCTCGGGGCCCTTATGGTCTGGCCATTTAGTCCGTTGTCTGCAAAAAAGTCTAGCTCAGAGGTAAAACAACTCAACCCTTCCTGGAAGAGAAACTGAAAATCAAACCACTAGTTGTTAGTATCTTTAGAATAGCGAAAATGGCGGCCTATTCAAAGAATGTAGAGGGAGAGAAGGTAAGCTTCCATAGAGATTAATGTAAAATCGAGTATCGTGCATTTGGCGTAGAGGTGAAACGAACATTACAGGGGACGAACGCTTTTGTAATTACATGTTACTGTCAACTTCCATTCTCTTCGCTTTTCCTATGTAATAATTTCCCATTGATATCCTTGCAGAGTATATTAATATCAATTCTGTTTCCTGTTTCTATGCAACCAAGAAAGCTTCTAATTGGAATAATTTATTCTATAAATTAACTTCAGGCTAATTTCAAATCTTCTCTATCCGTTCAATTTATAATTGTTGGTTCAACGAAAAATAATTCCAATGGAGAAAATAAACCTTTATTAAAATCATGATATTATTTTTTTTCAAATACAAAATGCAGCTACTTTTTTTCCTTTTTTAAAATATATATTTTTTGATGCATAATTTCTTTGCCCCTTATTGTTTGCTTCCCAGCTTAAACTAATTCACGATACGAATCGAAACACCACTTGAGGTCGCCACTTACGCTTTGTCAAAGCTGAACTTCTTTTACTTATACGTTCTTTGGCCTATTTAAATGAAAAAAAAAAAGAAAACTCTCTTAGCTCTCTTGACGGGATATTTATTATTTATCTTATAATATTATTATGCAATCTTAATAATAAATTTGCCGATTTTATGTAAAAGACATTAAAAAAAAAGCAAAAAACAAATAATAGATATAAACTGAACAGCAACATGTCCAAACATTTCGAAATTTGGTTGGAAAATGAAAATTACAAGCAACTGTTAATGGTGGCGCTGCAAACAATGCAATGAGTCTTTTATCTGTGTTCGTTAGTTTCCTGTAGATACATCTGGCTGGGTTGGGTTGTTTTACCTCTGAGCGGCACTTTTTTGCACACCATGGGCTAAATGGCCAGGTCACATGGATCCCCAAGGCTCAGAGAATGTTGGGGGAGGAGACCCACTGGAACAGCTGTTGGGGGACAGATGGTAGCCTCCCGTCATGGCCATCCAGCGTGTTCTTTAACGTGCACAGGGTATGGCTCTCCCACACACGGCGCCACGACTTAACGTCCCATCCGACGGACGGCGGCCTTTCCAAGTCCATCGATGTCCCCTACTGACCGTGGGCAGGGCGGGGAATTTTGCGGAGATAAATCTCAACGCTGACCCAGCTGGGACTCGAACCTGGGAACTACAGATTACGAGCCTGGCGCGCTACCGACTGAGCCACCCCCGCCCCAGATGCATCTGGCCTGGACAATCGTTGAGCAAAAGAAAGTTAGATAAGAGGTAAATTTTGATATGCATGTAATTTCAGAACAATTGAATATAAGCAAAATTTAACTAAATTCTATTCAGTTTACATATACAAAGCAATATAATTTACTAATTGCGATGGTATAAAAATATATATAAAATTTTTAGAAATTAATAATTCCAGATGTATTTAAAAAATAATTTAAACAGCTTTATATTTGAAAAATAATCTGTTACTACACTGTTCAGGTCAGGTATAATATAGGAGGCTTTGGTTCGACTTGAATGTCGTATCAGTTCAAAATGTGAAGAAATTGTGGCACTTGAATTTTGATTCTTGTCTGCTATGAACGTTCTTTGCACCTGGCGCTGGGCAACTGTTCAGCATCCACTATACAAATCGTAATATGTAAAAAGAATTGGCAAGGTTAATCTTGGTAAATTACAGGTTTATTCAGAAAGACAATTCTGTCATTAATTGAATGTTGTAAAATGTTTTCCTCTATGCTTTAAATAGAGCCTGTAAGATTGTCCAATGGCATATTCTGTCCAATGGCATATTCTGTCCAATAGCATATTCGAGAACGACGCTTTTCATCCAATGACGCCATTCAAGAAGTTAGGTTAGGTTGTTTATTCTTTGAGCTGCTCTTTTTTGTATGCATTTGGCTAAATATCCAGGCCACAAGCAACCGAAGTACTCATCGATGGGGGCGGGGGTGGCTCAGTCGGTAGCGCGCCAGGCTCGTAATCTGTAGTTCCCAGGTTCGAGTCCCAGCTGGGTCAGCGTTGAGATTTATCTCCGCAAAATTCCCCGCCCTGCCCACGGTCAGTAGGGGACACCGATGGGCTTGGAAAGGCCGCCGTCCGTCGGATGGGACGTTAAGCCGTGGCCCCGTGTGCGGGAGAGCCATACCCTGTGCGCGTTAAAGAACACGCTGGATGGCCTTGACGGGAGGCTACCATCTGTCTCCCAACAGCTGTTCCAGTGGGTCCCCTCCCCCAACCTTCTCTGAGCCTTCGGGGTCCATGTGACCTGGCCATTTAGCCCATGGTGTGCAAAAAAGTTCCGCTCATAGGTAAAACAACCCAACGTTAAAGAACACGCTGAATGGCCTTGACGGGAGGCTACCATCTGTCTCCCAACAGCTGTTCCAGTGGGTCCCCTCTCCCAACCTTCTCTGAGCCTTCGGGGTCCATGTGACCTTGCCATTTAGCCCATGGTGTGCAAAAAAGTGCCGCTCAGAGGTAAAACAACCCATCCCAACTCATCGATGGGGAATGGTGATCTATTGGACAAGCTGTTATAAGGCAACCGGTAGTCTCCCGTCAAGGTCATTCATTGTGTTCTTTAACATGCACAGGGAATGGCTCTCCTGCACACGGCGCCATGGCTTAACATCCATCTAACGGTAAGCGTCCCTTTCAATCCCATATGTGTCTCATACTAACAGTATGTAGGGAACGGAGTTTTCCAGATATAAATCTGAATGATGACCCAGCTGGGACTCGAACCTAGGATCTGCAGACTATGAGCCTGGAGCACTAGGCCTTCACTTTTAGCGGAAAATTGTTGAATGAAAAATATTCTAATACTAGATATTGAAAATAACCACTGGTGTAAGGAAAAATCAATATTTCGCATAACGGTGATCACAATATTAAATTTTCAGGTAGCCAATGCTTTGATAACCTTTTTTCGAACAGTGTTAGGATAATTGATATTCTGGATAACTGGTTGTCGCATAATAAATGTTTTATAAAGTCAGTAGATGGATAATTCGTATGTTAAATGATCGCTGTTCGGATAATTTATATTTCGAATTGTTGGTGTTCATTTAAAAGGGGGGCGGGGGTGGCTCAGTCGGTAGCGCGCCAGGCTCGTAATCTGTAGTTCCCAGGTTCGAGTCCCAGCTGGGTCAGCGTTGAGATTTATCTCCTCAAAATTCCCCGCCCTGCCCACGGTCAGTAGGGGATACCGATGGGCTTGGAAAGGCCGCCGTCCGTCGGCTGGGACGTTAAGCCGTGGTCCCGTGTATGGGAGAGCCATACAATGTGCACGTTAAAGAACACGCTGGATGGCCTTGACGGGAGGCTACCATCTGTCTCTCAACAGCTGTTCCAGTGGGTTCCCTCCCCCAACCTTCTCTGAGCCTTCGGGGTCGTTGTGACCTGTCCATTTAGCCCATGGTGTGCAAAAAAGTGCCGCTTAGAGGTAAAACAACCCAACCCAAATCATTTAAAAGGTATTTCCAAATTGTGTCCGGCTAATCGAAATTTTGGACTAACAATGATTTGTTTCGCTTTAAATACTCATTCAGGACATCTTACACACCCAGTCATTTCCTTTTCTAAATGCGTTTTTCAAGTCTTGATATGTAAACATTTCCTAACTTTCATCGAAGCAGATGTCAATTGTTCAGAGAATAAAGTCAATAAATCATTCTTCACATAAATGAAGAAGGAAACGTTTCTGTGTTTTAAGCGGAATTTCTTTAGTTTACAAAAGAAATCAGATGCGCACAACAGCGTATCCAATCTATTATTTTTCAGAAAATCAACTAACCATATGAAATAAAAAAAAAAAATAAAATAATCGATGAAGGGTGAATTCAAAAAGAAGATAATCGATACAGAAATAGAAGCAGAAATTAAAAAAGGAAAGGAAGAGATGAGGAGAAAAAGGGAAATAATGCCCATTCACGGAGAGGAATGTTAACTGAGGTAGAAACAGAAGGATTGACAATGATATAAAGTAAAAAATATTATCCGAGTGATAACAGTAGCATCTGGCGAATCTGGGATGCTTGTTTGAGAAGAAAACGAAGTTTTTTCTTTTTGCACTTTCTGATAATGGAAATTCGAACCACTGGATGGTTGAGGAAATGTAAATACTAATGAAATCCGGTGGGCTAGCTGAACACTTGTTAGGAGACAGATGGTAACCTCCTGACAAGGCCATTCAATGTGTTCCTTTAGGTGCATAGTGTATAGCTCTCCCGCACACGGGGCCACGGCTTAACGTCCCATCCGACGGACGGCGGCCTTTCCAAGCCCATCGGTGTCCCCTACTGACCGTGGGCAGGGCGGGGAATTATTTGCGGAGATAAATCTCAACGCTGACCCAGCTGGGACTCGAACCTGGGAACTACAGATTACGAGCCTGGCGCGCTACCGACTGAGCCACCCCCGCCCCTCACATTAGCAGTGAAATGGAAGTCCGCCGCTCCGTTGAAATTTCAAAGAGAATATTTAAGCTCAAATCCAAATGTTTTGAATTATTGAATCTAACAAAATATAACACTTGTGAATTCATAGGGTCAGATTTGTTGCAAAAGTATCTGAGTTTTTAAAAGTAATATCATAACACTCATAATCATTGGATTGTCGTGGATCGTATATTGAGTCTTGATATGCCCACAACCATCACCATGTCATATATTGGACTTGAAGCCTTGGGTTGGGTTGCATTAGCTCTGAGTTGAACCTTTTTTGCACACAATGAGTTAAAGGACTCTGAGAGCTCAGAGAAGGTTGGGGGACGGAATCTCAGTGAACAGTCTGTTAAGGAGACAGATGGAAGCTTACCGACAAGGCCATCTTGTTGTTATGCTTTACGTGCATATGGTATGGCTGTCGCACACACGGGACCACAGCTTTAAGTCACATCCGACTGACGAGGGCCTTTTCAACCCCATCGATGACCCATACTGATAGGGGCGGGGTGGCTCAGTCGGTATCGCGCCAGGCTCGTAATCTGCAGTTCCCAGGTTCGAGTCCCAGCTGGGTCAGCGTTGAGATTTATCTCCGCAAAATTTCCCCGCCCTGCCAACGGTCAGTAGGGGACACAGATGGGCTTGGAAAGGCCGCCGTCCGTCGGATGGGACGTTAAGCCGTGGTCCCGTGTACGGGAGAGCCATACACTGTGCACGTTAAAGAACACGCTGGATGGCCTTGACGGGAGGCTACCATCTGTCAACCAAGAGATGTTCCAGTGGGTCACCTCCCCCAACCTTATCTGAGTCTTCGGGGTCCATGTGACCTGGCCATTTAGCCCGTGGTTTGGAAAAAAGTGCCGCTCAGAGGTAAAACAACCCAACCCATACTGAAGGGAAGGCGTTGCAGGCATAAGTAAATAAAGCATAGACCTTAAACCCTAAAAAATTTGGCCCCAAACAGCTAAATAACTAAGTAATCAGACACAGTACAAGAGATCTTAAAAGCAAATATTTTCTGAGACAGAATAATTGTTTTACTTCTCCAATATCTGTTAAGAACCTCATGGTTAGAATCCAGGAAAGTTGAAATAAGCTCATTTGGATTATTTGAAACTGTCTCGAAAATGGTTTAGAGTAACATCTAAGATAAAAGTTTATATGAACAATTCCATGATCCCTGTGAATTTGACGGTTAGGAACAGACCAGGGGACATTAATGGCAGATCTCGTGACTTTATTTTGCAAAATTTGCACTTTGCAGAGATAGCGGAGTGTTGCAAGATTATTGGTCTGATTAGAGACTGATAAAGTAAAAGTTTGTGATCATTTGTGAGAAACGAATTTCTTCCTGTAAGAGGGCCAAGTTTGACATTTTACAGCATTTGCTTTAGAGTAAAAATGCTTTAGGTAAAAATGTATCTTTTACCTGAACCCGAAAGGTTCTTTTTGATAATTAACACTTCATTAGTATATATGATCCAAAAAAGGTACCTGAATCGGATAACATTTAATTAGAAGTATATTTAGTGTGTTTCTAAAGTATTACAGATATTTTGGAAAGTTTAAAAGACAAAGTTTCAAAGAAATCAAATATTACGAGAAAAAACAATTTCGTGACTCGTGCAACCATTCCAATTGTGCAATGACATGTACCTCTTTTGTCTCTATTTTGTGACGGAGTTGTCATTATCCCGAATCTTTAAAATAAATGCTAATATTGTACTTAAGATAATCTTTGTTAAAATCATGTCGAATATATGAAAACTTTTGACTAGATATTTCGTCTTCATGGAATATTAATGTAAAAAACAATAAGTTTTTATTTTTGTCCTAAATAATTCGCCCGAGTAATTTAAAATATTATGCATTAACTCTTTTACATAATTAATTATTATTAGAACCTTTCAAATAATAAATCCTATAATTGAACAATTGGCAAGAATCCTATTTATATTTAGTGGAAAGAAACAAATAAAAACAACACCAATCTATTTAATTCTATTACGTATGATTTTGTAACTTATTGTTATGAGTTTCGAGGTAATGAGTATCTATTTAATTCTATTGCGTATGATTTTGTAACTTATTGTTACGAGTTTTGAGGTAATGAGTATCTATTAAATTCTATTACGTATGATTTTGTAACTTATTGTTATGAGTTTCGAGGTAATGAGTATCTATTTAATTCTATTACGTATGATTTTGCAATTTATTGTTATGAGTTTCGAGGTAATGAGAAATTTCTTTCCTGTTACTTTTCGGTTTTCTGTGAATAAGGATTTCAATACGGAAACAATTCATTTAAGAGTAAAAACCTTTTTTAATTGCAACATTTGTAGCTCCATGATAAACCGTAATAAATATTTACATTCATTAACATCATTTTAATATTGCCATTTGTTTTATCACATTTTTATCACATGACTTATCTGAAAATTATATTTGGTGATTCCATTCATCACCAAATTCACATTCTCTTTACCACCATCCTTTTCCTCCACCTCCACCATACCCACCGCCAAATCCTCCCTTTCCACCTCCATATCCTCCACCACCACCATGTCCGCCTCCAAAACCTCCTCCATGGCCACCTCCACCGCCACCGTGTCCGCCTCCAAAACCTCCTCCATGGCCACCTCCACCGCCACCGTGTCCTCCGCCATAACCTCCTCCATGGCCGCCTCCACCTCCACCACCTCCGGAGATAACTTTCACATGCTCAACTACAGGAACGAGCTTCACGACAGGTACCTGTTTTACAATTGGTATGGTAATGACATGTCCTCCGCCACCGCCATGACCACCACCACCGCCATGACCACCACCACCATATCCGCCACCGTGTCCACCACCACCACCATATCCACCACCGTGTCCACCGCCAAAAACACCTAGTTTTCCACCTCCTCCAGAACCGTATCCACTTCCAGAACCACTTCCGTGTCCTCCGCCACCACCACCTCCATGTCCTCCGCCGCCACCACCTCCGTGTCCTCCTCCTCCACCGAATCCTCCTCCACCGCCGTGTCCTCCTCCTCCTCCACCACCGTGTCCTCCTCCTCCTCCACCATGTCCTCCTCCGCCTCCACCATGTCCTCCTCCGTATCCTCCTCCAATGAAACCTCCCTGAGCAACGCTCAGAATAATCAATGCGCTGCACAGAATCAGCTATAAGAGGAAAAAAAAATAATGTAAAATTTAGGCAAGAAAATAAAAGTAATTTTTAACTGAAAATATCTAGTAAAAGGAAAAAAAAAAATACATTTATTTTACACACATATATATTTTTGTAAAAAAGAGAAAACGTTTTGCGTCTGACAATAGCATTTTTAATACGTTTAATACAACACAGTAAAAAAAATCGATAAAATTGAAAATATATTTTAATATCTTGTTAAAAGTGCAATATTCAAAACGACAGAACCTTACCTAAGAGCAATAAAACTTTCAAAGTCTGATATAAAAACAGAAAAACTTCGAACACGAGCTGCTTTGTTCACGTAGATAAGAAATTTGTTAAAAATGATGCCACAATTGGGATTTTTTTTTAAATATATTGATGATAATTGCAGGAAATAATAAATCTTTAATTAGCACAGTAACTCTAGATGGATTTACTCATCTAATATTATATCTACTACTATCATGTCTGTCTAATATTATATCTCCTAATATCATGTCTGTCTGATATTAAGTCTCCAAATATCATGTCTGTCTAATATTAAGTTTCCTGATATCATGTCAGTCTAACATTAATCTCCTAATATCATGTCTGTCTAATATTAAGTCTCCTAATATCATGTCTGTCTAACATTAAGTCTCCTAATATCATGTGTGTCTAACATTAAGTCTCCTAATATCATGTCTGTCTAACATTAAGTCCCCTAATATCATGTGTGTCTAACATTAAGTCTCCTAATATCATGTCTGTTTAACATTAAGTCTCCTAATATAATGTCTGTCTAATATTAGGTTTCCTGATATTACGTCTGTATAATATTAAGTCTCCTAATATCATGTCTGTCTAACATTAATCTCCTAATAACATGTCTGTCTAATATTATATCTCCTAATATCATGTCTGTCTAATATTATATCTCCTAATATCATGTCTGTCTAATATTAAGTCTCCTAATATCATGTGTGTCTAATATTATATCTCATCTCCTAATATCATGTCTGTCTAACATTAAGTCTCCTAATATCATGTCTGTCTAACATTAATCTCCTAATATCATGCATATCTCCTATATCTGTCTAATATTAAGTCTCCTAATAATATTTCTGTCTAATATTATATCGCCTAATATCATGTCTGTCTAATATTATATCTCCTAATATCATGTCTGTCTAATATTATATCTCCTAATATCATGTCTGTCTAATATTATATCTCATCTCCTAATATCATGTCTGTCTAACATTAAGTCTCCTAATATCATGTCTGTCTAACATTAATCCCCTAATATCAAGTCTGTCTAATATTAAGTCTCCTAATATCATGTCTGTATAATATTATATCTCCTAATATCACGTCTGTCTAATATTATATCTCCTAATATCATGTCTGTCTAATGTTATATCTCCTAATATCATGTCTGTCTATTATTATATCTCCTAATATCATGTCTGTCTAATATTATATCTCATCTCATAATATCATGTCTGTCTAACATTAAGTCTCCTAATATCATGTCTGTCTAATATTATATCTCCTAATATCATGTCTGTCTAATATTATATCTCCTAATATCATGTCCGTCTAACATTGAGTCTCCTAATATCATATCTGTCGAATATCATGTCTGTCTAATATTAAGTTTCCTGATATCATGTCTGTCTAACATTAAGTCTCCTAATATCATGTCTGTCTAACATTAATCTCCTAATATCATGTCTGTCTAACATTAAGTCTCCTAATATCATGTCTGTCTAATATTAAGTTTCCTGATATCAAGTCTGTCTAACATTAAGTCTCCTAATATCATGTCTGTGTAACATTAATCTCCTAATATCATGTCTGTCTAATATTATATCTCCTAATATCATGTCTGTCTAATATTATATCTCCTAATATCATGTCTGTCTAATATTATATCTAATCTCTTAATATCATGTTTGTCTAACATTAAGTCTCCTAATATCATGTCTGTATAATATTAAGTTTCCTCATATCATGTCTGTCTAACATTAAGTCTCCTAATATCATATCTGTCTAACATTAATCTCCTAATATCATGTCTGTCTAATATTGTCTCCTAATATCATGTCTGTCTAATATTATATCTCCTAATATCATGTCTGTCTAATATTATATCTCATCTCCTAATATCATGTCTGTCTAATATTATATCTCATCTCCTAATATCATGTCTGTCTAATATTATATCTCATCTCCTAATATCATGTCTGTCTAACATTAAGTCTCCTAATATCATGTCTGTCTAACATTAAGTCTCCTAATATCATATGTGTCTAATATTATATCTCCTAATATCATGTCTGTCTAACATTAATCTCCTAATATCATGTCTGTCTAACATTAATCTCCTAATATCATGTCTGTCTAACATTAATCTCCTAATATCATGTCTGTCTAATATTATATCTTCTAATATCATGTCTGTCTAATATTATATCTCCTAATATCATGTCTGTCTAACATTAAGTCTCCTAATATCATGTCTGTCGAATATCATGTCTGTCTAATATTAAGTTTCCTGATATCATGTCTGTCTAACATTAAGTCTCCTAATATCATGTCTGTCTAACATTAAGTCTCCTAATATCATGTCTGTCGAATATCATATCTGTCTAATATTAAGTTTCCTGATATCATGTCTGTCTAACATTAAGTCTCCTAATATCATGTCTGTCTAACATTAAGTCTCCTAATATCATGTCTGTCGAATATCATGTCTGTCTAATATTAAGTTTCCTGATATCATGTCTGTCTAACATTAAGTCTCCTAATATCATGTCTGTCGAATATCATGTCTGTCTAATATTAAGTCTCCTAATATCATGTCTGTCTAACATTAAGTCTCTTAATATCATGTCTGTCTAACATTAATCTCCTAATATCATGTCTGTCTAATATTAAGTCTCGTAATATCATGTCTGTCTAATATTACATTTCGTCAGGTTGTATTGTTTCACATTTCTATGGAATATTAGTGCACACAATGGTCTCATGAACAGGTCACAAGAACTCCAAGTCCTTCATGTTTGGGTAAGGAAGGGGGCTCATTCGTCAGATAATAGGAGATAAACGAAATCAATTTGCATTAATTTAATCATTGACAAAATCTTGAAATATCATATTGAGATCATATTGCTATACAAACTGAGCCAATATCCGCCATTCTCTCGTCATATATGGGTTGAGTTGGGTTGTTTTGCTTCTGAGGACACTTTTTTATATATGGGCTAAATGGCCAGGCCACAAGGACTACTAGGGCTCATAGAATGTTCATAGAATGATCCAGCGGCTGACCCATGGGTCAGCAGCTGGAAGACAGATGGTTGATTACCGTCAAGGCCATTCATTCATCGTGTTCTTTAACATGTACAGAGTATGGCTCTCCCGAACACGGGACCGTGGCTTAACGTCACATCCGACAGACGACTGCCTTTCCACGCATATCAGTGTCACATACTGACCGGGGGCAGGGAGGGAGAGGAGTTTTGAGGGCATAAATCCAACGCTGGCCGAGCTGGTACTCGAACCTGGAACTACAGATTACGAACATCTTTGAACATCGAAATCATTCAATATTCTCTAAAGCATTGTCTTAAATGGAGAAGTGTACTTACCACAGGCTTCATTGTTAAATCTGTGTTCACTTGCGTTAGTAGGAAACAAACGAAGAGAACTGAAAGAGAAGTTGTTGTGATTTAGTTCTTTGGATCTCTTCTCCTCCCTTTTATACCCAAATTTCGTAAGAGGATGTTAATCCGTCTGTATCCAAGGCAACGCCCATCTTCCGTTGTGTCTGTCCACCCGTTTGTTCAATCGTGCGTGCATCAGTTCCGTCTCCCCACCTAACACCTCATAGCCCTAAGGCGTTAAAATACTTCGAAAAGTAAAAAGACAGATGGATAAAGCAATCCGGAAAACCCCGCCTAACAGACACGTGTGTAAGTGAAAGTGCCGCAGAAAGTTTTTTTTTGTTGGGTGTGGGGATTGTCTAAACTGCTTAAGGGAGACCATAATTAAAGCTCCAGGTGACATCGCTGAGATATACGGAGAGCCTGACGCTTTCATCCCTGAAAGAGTCTTATCCCTACAAATGTTCTTCTTTGTTTAAATTTTGACTTACTTTTGCTAGAAATAGGTTCTGCTTGCTTAGTCGTATTACTTAGTAGATACGGATATTGATTATTAGACGTGGTTCGTAATTTTTCGGGCCATTGTTTCGGGATCCGTGATATCAATATCAATGATTATTATGTCATTTATGTTGATTTTTCTTGTGAATGAGAACGAACTAATTGAAGGATAGTACATTGTCTGATGTTTCAGCTTCGAAGTAGCGTATAATTGCTAATTATGTACAATGCCTGGTTAAACATGTTTCCATTAGCCAGGATTGGATCGTAGCTTAAGTTCCCTGTTTGCTGGGGCGGGGGTGGCTCAGCCGGTAGCGCGCCTGGCTCGTAATGTGTATATAGCTCCTATGTTCGAGTCCCAGCTGGGTCAGCGTTGAGATTTATCTCCGCAAAAATTCTCCGCCCTGCTCACGGTCAGTATGGAAGGCCGCCGTCCGTCGGATGGGACGTTAAGCCGTGGCACCGTGTGCAGGAGAGCCATACCCTGTGCACGTTAA
Organism: Ryuthela nishihirai; assembly: GCA_038380435.1. Classification (NCBI taxonomy): domain Eukaryota; kingdom Metazoa; phylum Arthropoda; class Arachnida; order Araneae; family Heptathelidae; genus Ryuthela; species Ryuthela nishihirai. The sequence continues at coordinate 49,815,054 of JAWZYU010000032.1, forward strand.
AGAACACGCTGGATGGCCTTGACGGGAGGCTACCATCTGTCTCCCAACAGCTGTTCCAGTGGGTTCCCTCCTCCAACCTTCTCTGAGCCTTCGGGGTCCATGTGACCTGGCCATTTAGCCCATGGTGTGCAAAAAAGTGCCGCTCAGAGGTAAAACAACACAACGTTAAAGAACACGCTGGATGGCCTTGACGGGAGGCTACCATCTGTCTCCCAACAGCTGTTCCAGTGGGTCCCCTCCCCCAACCTTCTCTGAGCCTTCGGGGTCCATGTGACCTGGCCATTTAGCCCATGGTGTGCAAAAAAGTGCCGCTCAGAGGTAAAACAACCCAACGTTAAAGACACATGCTGGATGGCCTTGACGGGAGGCTACCATCTGTCTCCCAACAGCTGTTCCAGTGGGTCCCCTCCTCCAACCTTCTCAGAACCTTCGGGGTCCATGTGACCTGGCCATTTAGCCCATGGTGTGCAAAAAAGTGCCGCTCAGAGGTAAAACAAACCAACCCTGTTTGCTAAAAACCTGTATGTCGCCAAATATAATATTAATTTTTTAGGAAATTAGTTTTAAAAATAAGAAACATATTTTTTGATAATCGGTATTGTTAAAATGCAATGTTTGAAATGGGATAATTAGACATAGATAAATTTTTGTAAACTTGACAATTAAAGTTCAATTTGACCGAAAATGTAGCCGAATACAGTACTTTACAGAAATTAGACATAGGCAGAAAAATTTTCAGGAATCTTCAGAAAACAGAGACATAGAATATTGAGATTAGATATAGGTCGAATAATGTTCAGCAACTTTTGGAATTAGACATAAGCAGAATAATCTTCAGTATCTTTTATAATCACACGTAGGTAAAATAATTTTCAGTAAACTCGAGAATTTGAGATGAGGGTTATGCAATTTAAAACTTAGCCCTATAGGTCATTTTTAATTTTAATGAAATTTGAAGAATTTTTTTCCTTCTTACTAAAACCTTTTCTGCGGAAAATTTTAATTTTTGTGATAAATGGATTTGGAAAAATGGAAGCACGAAAGTGGCAAAAATTTCAGCAATCAGGCTCTCATTGGAAAAACAATATGAACCTAAATTAACTACGCTGCTTAGCATAAATTAAAGAACAACTCTATATTAATGTCAATGGGTAGTAAATGTCGTAGACTTCTGCATTAGGGGCGGGGGTGGCTCAGTCGGTAGCGCGCCAGGCTCGTAATCTGTAGTTCCCAGGTTCGAGTCCCAGCTGGGTAAGCGTTGAGATTTATCTCCGCAAAATTCCCCGCCCTGCCCACGTTCAGTAGGGGACACCGATGGGCTTGGAAAGGCCGCCGTCCGTCGGATGGGACGTTAAGACGTGGCCCCATGTGGGAGAGCCATACCCTGTGCACGTTAAAGAACACGCTGGATGGCCTTGATGTTAGGCTACCATATGTCTCCCAACCCCAACCTTCTCTGAGCCTTCGGGGTCCATGTGACCTGGCCATTTAGCCCATGGTGTGCAAAAAAGTGCCGCTCAGAGGTAACACAACTCAACCCTTCGCACGTAAACGTTGTTTACCTTCCCACTTGATAAAGGTAAAAGACTCTACTCAGAAATTCAAACAATTGATATCAAAATATTGAATTCGCAGATACAATGAATAAACTTTGACAACGCGTATTTAAAGCATAGTTGGTTTTAATTCTCATGATCATATTTATTTATTTCTTTTTTTTTGAAATGTTACAGTCATTGAATTTATTGATATTATGTTATATCTATCGATGGTCACCATCTATAGTTCGCATCACTACTTCAAAGTGACTTGCGAATCGGCTTGAGTAGACGACTCTTAAGCGACCTGTGCAAAATATGTTTCACCGATGAGCGACCGTAGTAGCTTCGCGGCTGACTAACCATTGACTGGCGGCATCGCTAGAGCGGAAGTGTTCGTCGATGTACCGTGAGTTCGGAAAGGAGACTAGGGCTGGCAAAGTTAAGGTTTGATTTTCCATTTCTTTAAACTTTGATACTTTTTATTAGCTCCTATTAATGTAATTCCTTTTCCTATTTTTGTTATTTTGAGAGCGGGGATGGCTCAGTCGGTATCGTGTCAGGCATATAATCTGCAGTTCCCAGGTTCGAGATGGAACTTGGCCAGCATTGAGATTTAAATAAATAAAAAAAATAAACACCCCCTCAAGCACTGCTTGCCACAGAGGTCTGACAGGAGCCTGTCAGTTTATATGCCATAGTAGAAGGTCTGAGAGGATGGCAGGACCTCAGCAGAAAAACGGCACAAACAGCCATGCCTTACCATGGGCTCGAACCCAGGTCCCTTAGATCACCCGGGGCTAAATCTATTTTTAAAAAATAATAAATACCCCCTCAAGCAGCTGCTTGCCACAGAGGTCTGACAGGAGCCTGACAGTTTATATGCCATAGTAGAATGTCTGAGAGAATGGCAGGACCTCAGCAGAAAAACGGCACAAACAGCCATGCCTTACCATGGGCTCGAACCCAGGTCCCTTAGATCACCCGGGGCTAAATCTATTTTTAAAAAATAATAAATACCCCCTCAAGCAGCTGCTTGCCACAGAGGTCTGACAGGAGCCTGACAGTTTATATGCCATAGTAGAATGTCTGAAAGAATGGCAGGACCTCAGCAGAAAAACGGCACAAACAGCCATGCCTTACCCTGGGCTCGAACCCAGGTCCCTTAGATCACCCGGGGCTAAATCTATTTTTAAAAAATAATAAATACCCCCTCAAGCAGCTGCTTGCCACAGAGGTCTGACAGGAGCCTGACAGTTTATATGCCATAGTAGAAGGTCTGAGAGAATGGCAGGACCTCAGCAGAAAAACGGCACAAACAGCCATGCCTTACCCTGGGCTCGAACTCAGGTCCCTTAGATCACTCGGGGCTAAATCTATTTTTAAAAAATAATAAATACGCCCTCAAGCAGCTGCTTGCCACAGAGGTCTGACAGGAGCCTGTCAGTTTATATGCCATAGCAGGTCTGAGAGGATGGCAGGATCTCAGCAGAAAAACGACACAAACATTCATGCCTTACCCGGGGCTCGAACCCAGGTCCCTTAAATCTCCCGGGGCTAAATCTATTTTTAAAAAATAATAATTACCCCCTCAAGCAGCTGCTTGCCACAGAGGTCTGACAGGAGCCTGTCAGTTTATATGCCATAGTAGAAAGTCTGAGAGGATGGCAGGCCCTCAGCAGAAAAACGGCACAAACAGTCATGCCTTACCCGGGGCTCGAAACCAGGTCCCTTAGATCACCCGGGGCTAAAACTATTTTTAAAAAATAATAAATACCACCTGAAGCAGCTGCTTGCCACAGAGGTCTGACAGGAGCCTGTCAGTTTATATGCCATAGTAGAAGGTCTGAGAGGATGGCAGGACCCCAGCAGAAAAACGGCACAAACAGCCATGCCTTTCCCGGGGTTCGAACCCAGGTCCCTTAGATCACCCGGGGCTAAATCTATTTTTTAAAAATAATAAATACCCCCTCAAGCAGCTGCTTGCCATAGAGGTCTGACAGGAGCCTGACAGTTTATATGCCATAGTAGAAGGTCTGAGAGAATGGCAGGACCTCAGCAGAAAAACGGCACAAACAGCCATGCCTTACCCTGGGCTCGAACCCAGGTCCCTTAGATCACCCGGGGGTAAATATATTTTTAAAAAATAATAAATACCCCCTGAAGCAGCTGCTTGCCACAGAGGTCTGACAGGAGCCTGTCAGTTTATATGCCATAGTAGAAGGTCTGAGAGGATGGCAGGACCCCAGCAGAAAAACGGCACAAACAGCCATGCCTTTCCCGGGGTTCGAACCCAGGTCCCTTAGATCACCCGGGGCTAAATCTATTTTTTAAAAATAATAAATACCCCCTCAAGCAGCTGCTTGCCATAGAGGTCTGACAGGAGCCTGTCAGTTTATATGAAATAGTAGAAGGTCTGAGCGGATGGTAGGATCTCAGCAGAAAAACGACACATACATCCATGCCTTACCCGGGGCTCGAACCCAGATCCTCCGCAAAAATTCATCGCCCTTCCTCCATCCGTAGGGGGACACCAATAGGCTTAGAAAGGCTGTTGTCTAACGGATGGAACGTACAGCTATTACCCCGTGTGAGGGAGCGCTATACCCTGTTCATGCTAATGAATAAGCTGGATGTCCTTGAGGGGAGTCTCTTTCCTAACAGCTGTCCAGTGGGCCCCGTTTCCACGAACTTCTTTAAGCTCTCGGGGTCTTTGTGACCTTGCGTTTAGTCCATTTTGTGCAAAAAAGTGCGGCTCAGACGTAAAACAACCTACACTTGTTCTCTTGGACTATTATTCGAGAGTATTATACTCTAAATTTGAAAGATTTCACGGTGTATTCAACTTTTATCTGTTGACTAAAATTTCTGTTAAGTCGAATCTTCCGCAGACATTCCCGCAGTCTATTGTAGAATGGACGAGGTAGCTGAGAAGAAGAATTAAGCGTCAGTGTCTTCCATTCCCGAGAGTCCTCTGTAAAGGGTTGGGTTGTTTTACCTCTGAGCGGCACTTTTTTGCACACCATGGGCTAAATGGCCAGGTCACATGGACCCCGAATTCTCAGGGAAGGTTGGGGGAGGGGATCCACTGGAACAGCTGTTGACAGACAGAGGTTAGCCTCCCGTCAAGGCCATCCAGCGTGTTCTTTAACGTGCACAAGGTATGGCTCTCCCGCACACGGGACCATGGCTTAACGTCCCATCCGACGGACTGCGGCCTTTCCAAGCCCATGGGTGTCCCATATTGACCGTGGGCAGGGCGGGGAATTTTGCGGAGATAAATCTCAACTCTGACCCAGCTGGGACTCCAACCAATTAAGTAAGTAATCACACACACTACAAAAGCTCTAAAACGCAAATATTTTACTCAGACCGAATAATAGTTTTAGGTCTCTTATATCTGTTTTGATTTTTGAGAAATGTTTAGAGTTTCAGAAACCTTTGGTTGCTAGCTTTGTTGATTTCAAAAAGGCTTTCGACTCTGTTGATCGTCATAATTTGTGGTTGATTGTGAAATCGTATGGTATACCTGAGAAGTTAGTTACCATAATGAAAGCTCTCTATAATAACACTGAGTCGTGTGTGAGAGTTGGTAAGGCTTGTAGCAATTGGTTTAGCATTACTTCTGGTGTTCGACAAGGGTGCATTTTGTCTCCTTTTCTCTTTAGTTTGGTTATTGATTATGTTATGCGAAATTCACTTCAAGGGAAAGATTTTGGCCTTAAATGGGCTGGAGATACGAAAATTTCTGATTTAGATTATGCTGATGATTTAGCCCTTTTGGCAAATGATGTTGATGAGGTGAACTCTTTCATTCGAGCTGTTGATGAGACTGGTAGTAGAGTAGGTTTGGTTATAAACAGAGAGAAAACTAAAGTGATGAAAATTGGTCAGGCAGGCTGTGATTCAGTTAATCTGAATGGTTGCAGTCTTGAGCAGGTGTCACAGTTTAATTATCTTGGGAGCTATGTAACAGATAATGGTGATGTGCGGCATGAGATTAACAGTAGAATAGGGATTGCTGCCGGGACTTTTAAGAATCTATGGAGAGTGTGGAGAAATAGGCGTATACACCTAAAGATTAAAATTAGGCTGAATAATAGTTTTTTTCTTTCTAGGGTTAGTTATGGTAGTGAAACTTGGACACTTTTAAACATGATAAGAGGAAACTAGATGCTTTTGATTCCAGATGCTTACGCAGTATCTTGGGCATTAGGTGGTTCAACTTTGTAACTAATGATGAGATTAGGCAAAGGAGTTTGCAACCTCCTTTAAGCAGCATATTGTGCAGAGAGAGACTCCGTTGGTTTGGCCATGTTGCCCGTATGAATAATTATAGATTGGCGAATAGGGTTATGAACAGTGTGCCTAAAGGCCTCAGAAAGAAGGGGAGACCTAGGATGCGGTGGGCAGACAATGTCAAACAGGACCTTGTTAGAATTGGTGTGCAGTGGCCAGATGCAGTAGATGTAGCTCAGGATAGACTTGCTTGGAGAACTAAATTGCACCGTCTAGTTGGACCTCCGTAGCCCATGGCTGCTTGAGGATGATGATGATATATCTGTTCGGAACCTGATGGATAGAATCCAGGAGAGTTGAAATAATCTCATTTGGATTATTTGAAACTGTCTCGAAAATGCTTTCGAGTAACATTTAATATAAAGGTTTTGATCACTATCTCAGTGAATTTAACAGTTAAGAACAAACCAGGGGGCATTGATGGCAGATCTCACGACTCTCTTTTGAAAACGTTTCAGTTTGCGGAGATAGTGATGCATACAAGATTATTGATCTGATTACAGACTGGTAAAGTGGGGCGGGGGTGGCATAGCCGGTAGTTCCCAGGTTCGAGTCCCAGCTGGGTCAGCATTGAGATTTATCTCCGCATAATTCCCCGCTCTGCCCACGGTCAGTAGGGGACAACGATGGGCTTGGAAAGGCCGCCGTCCGTCGGATGGGACGTTAAGCCGTGGCCCCGTGGGCGGGAGAGCCATACCCTGTGCACGTTAAAGAACACGCTGGATGGCCTTGACGGGAGGCTACCATCTGTCTCCCAACAGCTGTTCCAGTGGGTCCCCTCCCCCAACCTTCTCTGAGCCTTCGGGGTCAATGTGACCTGGCCATTTAGCCCATGGTGTGCAAAAAAGTGCCGCTCAGAGGTAAACCAACCAACCAACCAACGGGGTTCATGTGACCTGGCCATTTAGCCCGTGGTGTGCAAAAAAGTGCCGCTCAGAAGTAAAAGAACACAGCAACCGCCAAACTTCTCTGAGCCTTCGGGGTCCTTGTGACCTGGCCATTTAGTCCATGGTGTGCAAAAAAAAAGTGCCCTCAGAGGTAAAACAACACAACGTTAAAGAACACGGTGGATGGCCTTGACGGGAGGCTACCATCTGTCTCCCAACAGCTGTTCCAATGGGTCCCCTCCCCCAACCTTCTCTGAGCCTTCGGGGTACATGTGACCTGGCCATTTAGCCCATGGTGTGCAAAAAAGTGCCGCTCAGAGGTAAAACAACCCAATCCACTGAAATTGGAGTAATATGTCTCAGACAGGCCATATGGTTTTTGAAAAGGCCCATTTGAAAAGGTGGTGCCTGAAGTTCCCACCAACATCAGTTTCTTCAGCCTTTAGTGTAAGAAGGACAGGTCTTTGGCCCATGCTTGCGATCAGGGGGATATTTGATATTATTGTCCCTGCCTCTCCAACAAACCTAGTTTCTTTAAAAATCCTACCAATCATTTCTCTCTGCAGGTACGTGGAACGTGAGGATGTTATATAGAGATTATTCTCTTGATGTCCTCACACAGAAATTCCAGCGTTATAACCTAGATATTCTAGGCTTGTAAAAGACCAACCAGATGGACAGGTAAACGTGAGATACTTAAAAATAACTTTAAATTTCTTTTTTCAGGGAAGGAGGATGAAAACATCTCCAAGGTGTAGGTTTGCTTCTCAGCTGATGCTCTTCTCGGATAGGATTGCAATAATGAAAGATTTCTTAGAGCAAAATTTAAAACAAAAATTAAAGACTTGAATGTCATCTGTTGTTATGCCCTCACAGAGGGCTCTGATGAGAACGAGGGTAAATTTTACAGCCAGCTTCAGGATATTTTGAATTCTGTAAAGAAAGGGTTGGGTTGTTTTAGCTCTGAGCGGCGCTTTTTTGCACACCATGGGCTAAATTTCCAGGTCACATGGACCCCGAAGGCTCAGAGAAGGTTGGGTGAGGGGACCCACTGGAACAGCTGTTGGGAGACAGATGGTAGCCTCCCGTCAAGGCCATCTAGTGTGTTCTTTAACGTGCACAGGGTATGGCTCTCGCGCACACGGGTCACGGCTTAACGTCCCATCCGACGGACTGCGGCCTTTCCAAGCCCATCGGTGTCCCCTACTGACCGTGGGCAGGATGGGGAATTTTGCGGAGATAAATCTCAACGCTGACCCAGCTGGGACTCGAACCTGGGAAATACAGATTACGAGCCTGGAACGCTACCGACTGAGCCACCCCTGCCACCAGATATAACCAAAACATACGATAATGGGCTACTTTTTTCCATTTTCCTATTTTTACTACTATTTTCCAGCAGTATGGATTCAGGATAGGTTTTCCCCACCAAAGTGCTTTCATAAATTTCTAGAGAAATTTTCGGTGACGTCATCGTCCACGCCTACAATAAGTGGGGCTTTTAAAAAAGGATCTGGTTGAAAATTAATAAGTGGGCATGACCAGATATTAATATTAATAAGTGGGCATGACCAATTCTGCATATTAATAAAGGGGCGTTGCCTGAAGTGACGTAACTGGGAGCGGCGTGGTCAGTGATGCCATAGGGGAAAGCACTATGTGTGGGGGGATATTCTGGGACTATACTAGTGGAAAATCCAGCTAGGTGGAGCTCTGAGCAAAAGTCTCAAATTATCGTTCATATCATGGGTTCAGGGTGTTGTAAATATGGTGAAATTAGCCTCCAAATAAAGGGCTCCCTACACCAGTCCCATGGCCGAGTGGTTAGTGCGCTTGGTTACTGATCTAAGGGACCTGGGTTCGAGTCCCGATGCCGTCCCATGGCCGAGTGGTTAGCACGCTTGGCTACTGATCTAAGGGACCTGGGTTCGAGTCCCGGGTAAGGTATGGATGTATGTGTCGTTTTTCTGCTGAGGTCATGCCATTTTCTCAGACCTTCTACTGTGTCATATAAACTGACAGACTCCTGTAAGACCTCTGTGGCAAGCAGCTGCTTGAGGGAGAATTTTATTTTTTATACCAGTCACAACAGAAGTGCGAGATAGAGGATGCAGAAGTTGTTTTCCTTCCCAATAGGGGCGGGGGTGGCTCAGTCGGTAGCGCGCCACGCTCGTAATCTGTAGTTCCCAGGTTCGAGTCCCAGCTTGGTCAGCGTTGAGATTTGTCCACGCAAAAATTCCCCGCCCTGCCCACGGTCAGTAGGGAACACCGATGGTCTTGGAAAGGCCGCCGTCCGTCGGATGGGACGTTAAGCCGTGGCCCCGTGTGAGGGAGAGTCATACCCTGTGCACGTTAAAGAACACGCTGGATGGTCTTGACGTGAGGCTACCATCTGTCTCCCAATAGCTGTTCCAGAGGGTCCCCTTTCCCAACCTTCTCTGAGCCTTTGGGGTCCATGTGACCTGGCTATTTAGCCCATGGTGTGCAAAAAAGTGCCGCTCAGAGGTAAAACAAGCCAACCCCAACCTTCTCGGAGCCTTCGGGTTCCATGTGACCTGGCCATTTAGCCCATGGTGTGCAAAAAAGTGCCGCTCAGAGGTAACACAACTCAACCCTTCGCACGTAAACGTTGTTTACCTTCCCACTTGATAAAGGTAAAAGACTCTACTCAGAAATTCAAACAATTGATATCAAAATATTGAATTCGCAGATACAATGAATAAACTTTGACAACGCGTATTTAAAGCATAGTTGGTTTTAATTCTCATGATCATATTTATTTATTTCTTTTTTTTGAAATGTTACAGTCATTGAATTTATTGATATTATGTTATATCTATCGATGGTCACCATCTATAGTTCGCATCACTACTTCAAAGTGACTTGCGACTCGACTTGAGTAGACGACTCTTAAGCGACCTGTGCAAAATATGTTTCACCGATGAGCGACCGTAGTAGCTTCGCGGCTGACTAACCATTGACTGGCGGCATCGCTAGAGCGGAAGTGTTCGTCGATCTACCGTGAGTTCGGAAAGGAGACTATGGCTGGCAAAGTTAAGGTTTGATTTTCCATTTCTTTAAACTTTGATATTTTTTATTAGCTCCTATTAATGTAATTCCTTTTCCTATTTTTGTTATTTTGAGAGCGGGAATGGCTCAGTCGGTAGCGTGTCAGGCACATAATCTGCAGTTCCCTGGTGTGAGATGGAACTTGGCCAGCATTGAGATTTAAATAAAAAAAAATAAACACCCCCTCAAGCACTGCTTGCCACAGAGGTCTGACAGGAGCCTGTCAGTTTATAGCCATAGTAGAAGGTCTGAGAGGATGGCAGGACCTCAGCAGAAAAACGGCACAAACAGCCATGCCTTACCCTGGGCTCGAACCCAGGTCCCTTAGATCACCCCGGGCTAAATCTATTTTTAAAAAATAATAAATACCCCCTCAAGCAGCTGCTTGCCACAGAGGTCTGACAGGAGCCTGACAGTTTATATGCCATAGTAGAATGTCTGAGAGAATGGCAGGACCTCAGCAGAAAAACGGCACAAACAGCCATGCCTTACCCTGGGCTCGAACCCAGGTCCCTTAGATCACCCGGGGCTAAATCTATTTTTAAAAAATAATTAATACCCCCTCAAGCAGCTGCTTGCCATAGAGGTCTGACAGGAGCCTGTCAGTTTATATGCCATAGTAGAAGGTCTGAGAGGATGGCAGGACCTCAGCAGAAAAACGACACATACATCCATGCCTTACCCGGGGCTCGAACCCAGATCCTCCGCAAAAATTCATCGCCCTTCCTCCATCCGTAGGGGACACCAATAGGCTTAGAAAGGCTGTTGTCTAACGGATGGAACGTAAAGCTATCACCCCGTGTGAGGGAGCGCTATACCCTGTTCATGCTAATGAATAAGCTGGATGTCCTTGAGGGGAGTCTCTTTCCTAACAGCTGTCCAGTGGGCCCCGTTTCCACGAACTTCTTTAAGCTCTCGGGGTCTTTGTGACCTTGCATTTAGTCCATTTTGTGCAAAAAAGTGCCGCTCAGACGTAAAACAACCTACACTTGTTCTCTTGGACTATTATTCGAGAGTATTATACTCTAAATTTGAAAGATTTCACGGTGTATTCAACTTTTATCTGTTGATTAAAATTTCTGTTAAGTCGAATCTTCCGCAGACATTCCCGCAGTCTATTGTAGAATGGACGAGGTAGCTGAGAAGAAGAATTAAGCGTCAGTGTCTTCCATTCCCGAGAGTCCTGTGTATAGGGTTGGGTTGTTTTACCTCTGAGCTGCACTTTTTTGCACACCATGGGCTAAATGGCCAGGTCACATGGACCCCGAAGGCTTAGAGAAGGTTGGGGGAGGGGATCCACTGGGACAGCTGTTGGGGTACAGATGGTAGCCTTCCGTCAAGGCCATCCAGCGTGTTCTTTAACGTTGGGTTGTTTTATCTCTGAGCGGCACTTTTTTGCACACCATGGGCTAAATGGCCAGGTCACATGGACCCCGAAGGCTGAGAGAAGGTTGGGGGAGGGGACCCACTGGAACAGCTGTTGGGAGACAGATGGTAGTCTCCCGTCAAGGCCATCCAGCGTGTTCTTTAACGTGCACAGGGTATGGGTCTCCCGCACACGGAGCCACGGTTTAACATCCCATCTGACGGACGGCGGCCTTTCCAAGCCTATCGGTGTCCCATACTGACCGTTTGCATGGCGGGGAATTTTTGCGGAGAAAAATCTCAACGCTGACCAAGCTGGGACTCGAACCTGGGAACTACAGATTACGAGCCTGGCGCGCTACCGACTGAGCCACCTCCGACCCCCGATGAGGAAAGAAAAGTTAAACATAGGTTGGACTAGGAATAATGTAAGACAGTATATTAGGGCTATGAAGTGTTTTTAGTACTATGAATGAGGCCATCTATAGAGTAATTGTCCCGTTAAGCACACCTCAGAAGAAGATTTGCTCCTACTGTGCTGGTGAGCTCAAGTTTCGAAAGTGCGTCATCCACGTGAGGAAGTGGTTCATTGTATCCGCTTTAATGAGCAATGAAAGAGAGCATATAATCTGAAGCACAGAGCAATGAAAATTTCCTGTCACAGCTACTTACGGGAATTAGACAGCCTTCGTTTGCGCATCGACTATGACTAGGCGTCAATGTTAATTTAAACCGATTTAAAGGTGCATCAGCTAACCTAAGAGGAATCGCAAGGAGGAAGCTGTACTTGCTCGGCTCCGCTTGGGTCACTCGTTTCTTGCTCATTCGTTTCTTCTACGGGTGGACGACGTACCTAAGTGCGTGGGGCGGAAGTGGCTCAGTCGGTAGCGCGCCAGGCTCGTAATCTGTACTTCCCAGGTTCGAGTCCCAGCTGGGTCAGCGTTGAGATTTATCTCCGCAAAATTCCCTGCCCTGCCCACGGTCAGTAGGGGACACCGATGGGCTTGGAAAGGCCGCCGTCCGTCTGATGGGACGTTTAGCCGTGGCCCCGTGTGCGGGAGAGCCATACCCTGTGCACGGTAATGAACACGCTGGATGGCCTTGACGGGAGGCTACCATCTGTTTCCCAACAGCTGTTCCAGTGGGTCCCCTCCCCCAACCTTCTCTGAGCCTTCGGGGTCCATGTGATCTGGCCATTTAGCCCATGGTGTGTAAAAAAGTGCCACTCAGAGGTAAAACAACCCAACCTAAGTGGGAGTTTTGTGACACCATTTTAACCATTAAACATGTTTTAATTGAATGTGAAGCTTTTAATGTTGAACGAAAATTGTATTTTAACTTTCATGATTTTGCGTCCGAGCCCTTTTATACTCGGACATCTTTTAACCGATCATTGCTTTTTTACCCTCAGTTTTTTTCCTTTTTAAAGTATTGTGGTTATTTTATTAGATTTTGATTTACCTAATATTTTCTATAGCCCAGGTCTTTTACACCTTGTTTTGTTTTAACTTGTATTTTTCAAGCGGATATTTTACTGGATTTTGATTTTACCACCTTATACATTGTGTGTATATCCCAGGTCACTTAGGAGCGGGGGTGGCTCAGTCGGTAGCGCGCCAGGCTCGTAATCTGTACTTCCCAGGTTCGAGTCCCAGCTGGGTCAGTCGTTGAGATTCATCTCCGCAAAATTCCCCGCCCTGCCCACGGTCAGTAGGGGACACCGATGGGCTTGGAAAGGCCGCCGTCCGTCGGATGGGACTATAAGCCGTGGCCCCGCATGTGGGAGAGACATACCCTGTGCACGTTAAAGAACACGCTGGATGGCCTTGACGGGAGGCTACCATCTGTCTCCCAACAGCTGTTCCAGTGGGTCCCCTCCCCCAACCTTCTCTGAGCCTTCGGGGTCCATGAGACCTGGCCATTTAGCCCATGGTCTGAAAAAAAGTGCCGCTCAGAGGTAAAACAACCCAACGTTAAAGAACACGCTGGATGGCCTTGACGAGAGGCTACCATCTGTCTCCCAACAGCTGTTCCAGTGGGTCCCCTCCCCCAAACTTCTCTTAGCCTTCGGGGTCCATGTGACCTGGCCCTTTAGCCCATGGTGTGCAAAAAAGTGCCGCTCAGAGGTAAAACAACCCAACGTTAAAGAACACGCTGGATGGTCTTGGTGGGAGGCTACCATCTGTGTCCCAACAGTTGTTCCAGTGGGTCCCCTCCCCCAACCTTCTCTGAGCCTTCGGGGTCCACGTGACCTGGCCATTTAGGCCATGGTGTGCAAAAAAGTGCCGTTCAGAGGTAAAACAACACAACGTTAAAGAACACGCTGGATGGAATTCACGGGAGGCTACCATCTGTCTCCCAACAGCTGTTCCAGTGGGTCCCCTCCCCCAACCTTCTCTGAACCTTCGGGGTCTATGTGACCTGGCCATTTAGCCCATGGTGTGCAAAAAAGTGCCGCTCAGAGGTAAAACAACCCAACGTTAAAGAACACGCTGAATGGCCTTGACGGGAGGCTACCATCTGTCTCCCAACAGCTGTTCCAGTGAGTCCCCTCCCCCAACCTGCTCTGAACCTTCGGGGTCCATGTGACCTGGCCCTTTAGCCCATGGTGTGCAAAAAGTGCCGCTCAGAGGTAAAACAACCCAACGTTAAAGAACACGCTGGATGGTCTTGGCGGGAGGCTACCATCTGTCTCCCAACAGTTGTTCCAGTGGGTCCCCTCACCCAACCTTCTCTGAGCCTTCGGGGTCCACGTGACCTGGCCATTTAGCCCATGGTGTGCAAAAAAGTGCCGCTCAGAGGTAAAACAACCCAACCCAGGTCACTTACACCTGGTATTCTATTGTTTTACTTTGTATTTTTAAACTTGTTCTTTGTTGTTTTACCATTTTACTATTTAACTCATTTGTTTTAAATTTGGTTGCGGGTTAACGTCTTTTATCTTTTTATATTATCTTTTGTTTGGCGCATTATGGCCTAGTCGCACATTCGCCATAAAACCCAAAACAACCAACCATCAGCTAACCTCAGAGTGGTTCTTGACCACACAGAATCATATACAAAACCAGATATTGTATACATTCGAAAGCCGTTTACAAGCAAAGAAAATAGTAGGCCTGCCATTGCATTGAAAAATGGCGCACAGCGGCAAAAAACCTCGCAACAATCATTACAAGCACTAACGTTAGAGCTATAGAAGCTAGTATTGAGTCGTTTTACCTCTGAGCGGCACTTTTTTGCACACCATGGGCTAAATGGCCAGGTCAGATGGACACCGAAGGTTGGGGGAGGGGACCCATTGGAATAGCTGTTGGGAGATAGATGGTAGTCTCCTGTGAAGGCCATCCAGCGTGTTCTTTAACGTTGGGTTGTTTTACCTCTGAGCAGCACTTTTTTGCACACCATGGGCTAAATGGCCAGGTCACATGGACCCCGAAGGCTCAGAGAAGGTTGGGGGAGGGGACCCACTGGAACAGTTGTTGGGAGACAGATGGTAGACTCCCGTCAAGGCCATCCAGCGTGTTCTTTAACGTTGGGTTGTTTTACCTCTGAGCAGCACTTTTTTGCACACCATGGGCTAAATGGCCAGGTCACATGGACCCCGAAGGCTCAGAGAAGGTTGGGGGAGGGGACCCACTGGAACAGTTGTTGGGAGACAGATGGTAGACTCCCGTCAAGGCCATCCAGCGTGTTCTTTAACGTTGGGTTGTTTTACCTCTGAGCAGCACTTTTTTGCACACCATGGGCTAAATGGCCAGGTCACATGGACCCCGAAGGCTCAGAGAAGGTTGGGGGAGGGGACCCACTGGAACCGCTGTTGGGAAACAGATGGTAGCCTCCCGTCAAGGCCATCCAGCGTGTTCTTTAACCATGCACAGGGTATGGCTCTCCCGCACACGGGGCCACGGCTTAACGTCCCATCCGACGGACGGCGACCTTTCCAAGCCCATCGGTGTCCCCTACAGACCGTGGGCAGAGCGGGGAATTTTGCGGAGATAAATCTCAACGCCGACCCAGCTGGGACTCGAACCTGGGAACTACAGATTACGAGCCTGGCACGCTACCGACCCGCCCCTACTTTATGAAGAGTTAGCAGTTAATTTTAGATTATTCTATAATATTCTTATTCAATCTTAAGAATAATTTTACCGATTTTATATGTTATGTAAAAGACATTAAAAAAGGCAAATAATAGTCAGATAAAAACTGAATACTAACATGTCCAAACATTTGGTAAGTCAGTGGAAAATGAAAATTACAAACGAGTGTTAATGGTGGCACTGCCAGCAATGGCATTGAGTCGTTTTTCTGTATTCGTTAGTTAGGGGGGCGGGGGTGGCTCAGTCGGTAGCGCGCCAAGCTCGTAATCTGTAGTTCCCAGGTTCGAGTCCCAGCTGGGTCAGTGTTGAGATTTATCTCCGCAAAATTCCCCGCCCTGCCCACGGTCAGTAGGGGACACCGATGGGCTTGAAAAGGCCGCCGTCCGTCGGATGGGACGTTAAGCCATGGCCCCGTGTGCGGGAGAGACATACCCTGTGCACGTTAAAGAACACGCTGGATGGCCTTGACGGGAGGCTACCATCTGTCTCCCAACAGCTGTTCCAGTGGGTCTCCTCCCCCAACCATCTCTGAGCCTACGGGGTCCATGAGACCTGGCCATTTAGCCCATGGTGTGCAAAAAAGTGCCGCTCACAGGTAAAACAACCCAACGTTAAAGAACACGCTGGATGGCCTTGACGGGAGGCTACCATCTGTCTCCCAACAGCTGTTCCAATGGGTCCCCTCCCCCAACCTTCTCTGAGCCTTCGGGTCCATGTGACCTGGCCATTTAGCCCATGTCGTGCAAAAAAGTGCCGCTCAGAGGTAAAACAACCCATCCCAAATGTAGATACCTCGGGCCTTGGACAATCGTTTAGCAAAAGAAGATTAGATAGGAGGTAAATTTTGATATGCATATACCTTCGGAATAATTGAATAAAACAAAAATTTAACTAAAATCTATTCATTTTACATGAACAAAACATATCATTTACTAATTATGATTATATTAAAATATATATAAATATTTTTTAAAATTAATAATTCTAGATGCATTTAAAAAATTAAAAATTTAAATTTAACCAGCTATATATATTTGAAAAATGAATCTGTTACGACACTGTCCAGGTCGGGTATAATATAGGAGGCTTGGTACGAATGACGCCATTGAAGAATAAGTCACAAAATGTCTTCAGGTTGGGTTGTTTTGCCTTTAAGCTGCCCTTTTCTGTAAGCATTCGACTAAATGGCCAGGCCACAACCAAAAAATGTAGAGGGAGAAGAAGTTAAGCTTCCATAGAGATTAATGTAAAATCGAGTATCGTGCATTTGGCGTAGAGGTGAAACGAACATTACAGGGGACGAACGCTTTTGTAATTACATGTTACTGTCAACTTCCATTCTCTTCGCTTTTCCTATGTAATAATTTCCCATTGATATCCTTGCAGAGTATATTAATATCAATTCTCTTTCCTGTTTCTATGCAACCAAGAAAGTTTCTAATTGTGATAATTTATTCTATAAATTAACGTCAGGCTAATTTCAAATCTTCTCTATCCGTTCAATTTGTAATTGTTGGTTCAACGAAAAATAATTCCAATGGAGAAAATAAACCTTTATTAAAATCATGATATTATTTTTTTCAAATACAAAGTGCAGTTACTTTTTTTCCTTTTTCAAAATATAAATTTTTTTGATGCATAATTCCTTTGCCCCTTATTGTTTGCTTCCCAGCTTAAACAAATGCACGATACGAATCGAAACACCACTTGAGGTCGCCACTTACGCTTTGTCAAAGCTGAACTTTTCTTCCTTATGCGTTCTTTGCCACAAGCATCCGAAGCACTCATTGATGGGGAATGGTGATCTATTGGACAGCTGTTATAAGACAACCGGTATTATCCCGTCGAGGCCATTCATTATGTTCTTTAACATGCACAGGGAATGACTCTCCTGCACTCGGCATCATGGCTTAACGTCGCATCCAACGGTAGGCGTCCCTTTCAATCCCATATGTGTCTCATACTGACAGTATGTAGGGAGTGGAGTTTTGCAGATATATATCTGAACGGTGGTCCACCTGGAACTCGAATCTAGGAAATGCAGACTATGAGCGTGGCGCGATACACCTGTACTTTTAGTGGTGAATTGCTAAATGAAAAATATTCGAATAATAGATATTGAAAATAACCGCTGTTGGATATTTCGGATAACTGGTGCAAGGTAAATCAATTTTTCGCGTAACGGTGATCAGAATATTCAGTTTTCCGTGCTTTGATAACGATTTTCGAGCAGTATTCGAATAATTGATATATTCCGGATAACTGGTAGTCGCATAATAGATGTTTTATAAAGTCAGTTGATGGATAATTCATATGTTACATGATCGCTGTTCGGATAAATTTTATTTCGAACTGTTGGTATTCATTTAAAATTATTATTATTCAACTTCACAAAAATTGGGTGGTCCTTCTTCAGGCTTACCCATTTGGTATTATGGAGAAATATCTTTATTATTTAATACTAGGTTTGTTTTTTGGTTTTCTTCATATAATTTTTTATTCCTTTTTTGTATTTTGATTTTATAATAATTTTTTTATATATATTTTACTTTAGATAGTTTTGAGAATTCTCTCTCTTTAAAATTTTAACCCTTTTTTGTATTTTTAGTTTTATAAGTTTTTTTGAGAATATTTTATATATATATTTTTTTATAATTTATTCCATATATCTGTCTTTTTGAGGAAGTCAAGTATGAAACGAAAAATTTTTAGTTTTGTAGAAAATACAGCAAGGTTAAGAATAGATTCAATATTAAAAGTTCATTTAAAAGGTATTTCCAAATTGTGTCCGGCTAATCGAAATTTTGGACTAACAATGATTTGTTTCGCTTTAAATACTCATTCAGGACATCTTACATAACCAGTCATTTCCTTTTCTAAATGCGTTTTTCAAGTCTTGATATGTAAACATTTCCTAACTTTCATCGAAGCAGATGCCAATTGTTCAGTGAATAAAGTCAATAAATCATTCTTCACATAAATGAAGAAGGAAACGTTTCTGTGTTTTAAGCGGAATTTCTTTAGTTTACAAAAGAAATCAGATGCGCACAACAGCGTAGCCAATCTCTTATTTATCAGAAAATCAGCTAACCGTATGAAATAAAAAATAAGAATAAAATAATCGATGAAGGGTGAATTCAAAAAGAAGATAATCGATACAGAAATAGAAGCAGAAATTAAAAAAGAAAGGAAGAGATGAGGAGAAAAAGGGAAATAATGCCCATTCACGGAGAGGAATGTTAACTGAGACAGAAACAGAAGGTTGGGTTGTTTTACCTCTGAGCGGCACTGTTTTGCACACCATGGGCTAAATGGCCAGGTCACATGGACCCCGAAGGCTCAGAGAAGGTTGGGGGAGGAGACCCACTGGAACAGCTGTTGGGTGACAGATGGTAGCCTCCCGTCAAGGCCATCCAGCGTGTTCTTTAACGTTGGGTTGTTTTACCTCTGAGCGGCACTTTTTTTGCACACCATGGGCTAAATGGCCAGGTCACATGGAACCCGAAGGTTGGGGGAGGAGACCCACTGGAACAGCTGTTGGGAGACAGATGGTAGCATCCCGTCAAGGCCATCCAGCATGTTCTTTAACGTGCACAGGGTATGTCTCTCCCGCACACGGTGCCACGGCTTAACGTCCCAGCCGACGGACGGCGGTCTTTCCAAGCCCATCGGTGTCCCCTACTGACCGGGGATTTTTGCGGAGATAAATCTCAACGCTGACCCAGTTGGGACTCGAACCTGGGAACTACAGATTACGAGCCTGGCGCGCTACCGACTGAGCCAACCCCGTTAACTGAGGCAGAAATAGAAGGATTGAAAATGATATGTAGTAAAAAATATAATCCGAGTGATAGCAGTGGCGAATCTGGGATGCTTGTTTGAGAAGAAAACGAAGTTTTTTTCTTTTTGCACTTTCTGATAATGGAAATTCTAACTACTGGATGGGTAAGGAACTGTAAATAGTAAGGAAATCAGGTGGGCTAGATAAACACTTGTTAGGAGACAGATGGTAGCCTCCTGACAAGGCCATTCAATGTGTTTCTTAAGATGCATAGTGTATGTCTCTCCTGAACACGGAGCCACGGTTTAAAGTCCCATCCCGTGGACGGCGGTCTTTCCAAGCACATCGGTGTCCGCTACTCACCGAGGGCAGGACGTGGAGTTTTGAAGAGATAAAACTTTAACTGCAGATTACCAGTGAAATGGGAGTCCGACTTCCGGTCCAAATATCACAGAGAATATTTAAGTTCAAATCCAAATTTGTGGAATTATTCATTCAAACAAAATACAACACTTGTGAATTCATAGTTTCAGATTTGTGCCAAAAGTATCTGAGTTGTTAACAGTAATACCATAATACTCATAATCATTAAATTGCCGTAGATCATATATTAAGTTTTGATGTGCCCATAACCATCACCATGTAATGCAGGCTTGGGTTGGGTTGTTTTAGCTCTGAGAGGTACTTTTTTTGCACACAATGGGGTAAAGACTCTGAGGGCTCAGAGGAGGTCACCGGACGGGAGACCCACTGAACAGTCTGTTAGGAGGCAGATGGAAGTCTATCGTCAAGGCCATCTTGCTGTTATGCTTTACGTGCACATGGTATGGCTGTGAGGGGTGAAGGTGGCTCAGTCGGTAGCACGCTAGGCTCGTAATCTGTAGTTCCCAGGTTCGAGTCCCAGCTGGGTCAGCGTTGAGATTTATCTTCGCAAAATTCCCCGCCCTGCCCACAGTCAGTAGGGGACACCGATGGGCTTGGAAAGGCCGCCGTCCGTCGGATGGGAAGTTAAGCCGTGGCCCCGTGTGCGGGAGAGCCATACCCTGTGCACGTTAAAGAACACGCTGGATGGCCTTGACGGGAGGCTACCATCTGTCTCCCAACAGCTGTTCCAGTGGGTCCCCTCCCCCAACCTTCTCTGAGCCGTCGGGGTCAATGTGACCTGGACATTTAGCCCATGGTGTGCAAAAAAAGTGTCGCTCAGAGGTAAAACAACCCAACCCAAAGGTATGGCTGTCCTGCACACGGGACCACAGCTTTAAGTCCCATCCGACCGACGAGGGCCTATCCAACCCCATCGATATCCCATACTGATAGATGGGAAGGCATTGCAGGCATATAAAACATAGACCTTAAATCCCCAAAAATGGGGTGTGCAAAAAAGTGCCGCTCAGAGATAAAATAACCCATAACCCAACCCCAAAAATGGTCCCCAAAACGCTAATTTAGTAAGTAATCAGACACACTACAAAAGTTCTAAAACGCAAATATTTTCCTCAGACCGAATAATAGTTTTAGGTCTCTTATATCTGTTCGGAACCTCATGGTTAGAATCCAGGAGAGTTGAAATAATCTCATTTGGATTATTTGAAACTGTCTCGAAAATGCTTTCGAGTAACATTTAATATAAAGGTTTTGATCACTATCTCAGTGAATTTAACAGTTAAGAACAAACCAGGGGGCATTGATGGCAGATCTCACGACTCTCTTTTGAAAACGTTTCAGTTTGCGGAGATAGTGATGCATACAAGATTATTGATCTGATTACAGACTGGTAAAGTGGGGCGGGGGTGGCATAGCCGGTAGTTCCCAGGTTCGAGTCCCAGCTGGGTCAGCATTGAGAGTTATCTCCGCATAATTCCCCGCTCTGCCCACGGTCAGTAAGGGACAACGATGGGCTTGGAAAGGCCGCCGTCCGTCGGATGGGACGTTAAACCGTTGCTCCCTGTGCGGGAGAGCCATACCGTGTGCACGTTAAAGAACACGCTGGATGACCTTGACGGGAGACTACCATCTGTCTCCCAACAGCTGTTCCAGTGGGTCGCCTCCCCCAACTTCCTCTGAGCCTTCGGGGTCCTTGTGACCTGGCCATTTAGCCCATGGTGTGCAAAAAAGTGCCGCTCAGAGGTAAAACAACCCAACCCGAAACCTTAAAATAAATGTTAATATTGTATTTAAAATAATTTTTGCTAAATACATATCCGACATATGAAATCTTTTGGCCAGATATTCCGTCTTAATAGAATCCTAATATAAAAGAAAATAAGTTTGTATTTTTCTCCTAAATAATTTACCTGAGCGATTAAAAAATATCATAACTATTTTGCATAATTAATTATTATTAGAATCTTTGGAATCATTAATCCTGCAATTAAATAACTGACAGGAATCCTATTTATATTTAGCGAAAAAAACAAACAAACAAACAAGCAAACGAAACAAAAGCAAAAAGAAAAACACCAATCTATTTAATTCTATTACATATGATTTTGTAACTTATTGTTATGAGTTTCGAGGTAAAGAGAAATTTCTTTTCTGTTACTTTTAGGTTTTCTGCCAAGTAGGATTTAAATAAAGAAACAATTCATTTAATAGTAAACAAACATCTTTTAATGGCAACATTTCTAGCTCTATAATCAAACATAATAAATATTTACATTGACTAACATCATTGCAATATTGCGATTTGTTTTATCATATGACTTATATGGAAATTACATTTGGTGATTCCATTCATCACCAAATTCACATTCTCTTTACCACCATCCTTTTCCTCCACCTCCACCATACCCACCGCCAAATCCTCCCTTTCCACCTCCATATCCTCCACCACCACCATGTCCGCCTCCATAACCTCCTCCATGGCCGCCTCCACCACCACCGTGTCCGCCTCCAAAACCTCCTCCATGGCCACCTCCACCGCCACCGTGTCCTCCACCATAACCACCTCCATGGCCGCCTCCACCTCCACCACTTCCGGAGATAACTTTCACATGCTCAACTACAGGAACGAGCTTCACAACAGGTACTTGTTTTACGACTGGGATGGTAATGACATGTCCTCCGTCACCGCCATGACCACCACCACCACCACCATATCCGCCACCGTGTCCACCACCACCATATCCACCACCGTGTCCACCGCCAAAAACACCTAGTTTTCCACCTCCTCCAGAACCGTATCCACTTCCGTGTCCTCCGCCACCACCACCTCCATGTCCTCCGCCGCCACCACCTCCGTGTCCTCCTCCTCCACCGAATCCTCCTCCACCGCCGTGGCCTCCTCCTCCTCCTCCTCCACCGTGTCCTCCTCCTCCTCCACCGTGTCCTCCTCCGCCTCCACCATGTCCTCCTCCGTATCCTCCTCCAATGAAACCTCCCCGAGCAACGCTCAGAATAATCAATGCGCTGCACAGAATCAGCTATAAGAGAAAAAAAAATGTAAAATTTAGGCTCGAAAATAAAAGTAATTTTTAAGTAAAAATAACTAGTAAAAGGAAAATAAAAATGCATTTATTTTAATACACATATAATTGTAAAACAGAGAATACGTTTTGCGTGTAACGATAGCATTTTTCATACTTTTAATACAACAGAGTCAAAAACATTTGGTAAAATTGGAAATATTTTTAACTTATTGTTAAAAGTGCGATATTTATAACGACAGAACATGACGCTACAGAACAATAATACTTCTAAGGGGGATATAAAAACATAAAATGCTATTGTTCACAGAAAGCTAATGATGATGTCATAGCTGGAATTTTTGCTAATAGATTAATAATAAATTACAAGTAAGTAAGTACCCCCTCAAGCAGCTGCTTTCCACTGAGGTCTGACAGGAGCCTGTCAGTTTATATGCCATAGTGGAAGGTCTGAGAGGATGACAGGACCTCGGCAGAAAAACGACACATACATCCATCGAACCCAGGTCAAAGAATGTATAAGGAAAAGAAGTTCAGCTTTGACAAAGCGTAAGTGGCGATTTCAAGTGGTGTTTCGATTCGTATCGTGCATTTGTTTAAGCTGGGAAACAAACAATAAGGGGCAAAGGAATTATGCATCAAAAAAATTTATATTTTAAAAAAGGAAAAAAAGTAAGTGCACTTTATATTTGAAAAATATAATATGATTTTAACAAAGGTTTATTTTCTCCATTGGAATTATTTTTCGTTGAACCAACAATTATAAATTGAACGGATAGAGAAGATTTGAAATTAGTCTGAAGTTAATTTATAGAATAAATTATTACAATTAGAAGCTTTCTTGGTTGCATAGAAACAGGAAACAGAATTGATATTAATATACTCTGCAAGGATATCAATGGGAAATTATTACATAGGAAAAGCGAAGAGAATGGAAGTCGACAGTAACATGTAATTACAAAAGCGTTCGTCCCCTGTAATGTTCGTTTCACCTCTACGCCAAATGCACGATACTCGATTTTACATTAATCTCTATGGAAGCTTAACTTCTTCTCCCTCTACATTTTTTGCCCAGGTCCCTTAGATCAGTAGCCAAGCGCGCTAACCACTCGACCACGGGACGGACTAATAAATTACACTGAATAATAAATCTTTAATTACCACCGTTACTGGGGTGGGGATGGCTCAGTCGGTTGCGCGCCAGGCTCGTAATCTGTAGTTCCCAGGTTCGAGTCCCAGTTGGGTCAGCGTTGACATTTATCTCCGCAAAATTCTCCGCCCTGCCCACGGTCAGTAGGGGACACCGATGGGCTTGGAAAGGCCGCCGTCCGTCGGATGGGACGTTAAGCCGTGGCCCCGTGTGCGGGAGAGCCATACCCTGTGCACGTTAAAGAACACGCTGGATGGCCTTGACGGGAGGCTACCATCTGTCTCCCAACAGCTGTTCCAGTGGGTCCCCTCCCCCAACCTTCTCTGAGCCTTCGGGGTCCATATGACCTGGCCATTTAGCCCATGGTGTGCAAAAAAGTGCCGCTCAGAGGTAAAACAACCCATACCACCGTTACTGAAGAAGAAAAGTTGGATTTATTTATCTAATATTCTGTCTCCTAATATCATGTCTATTTAATATTATGTCTCTCCAGGTTGTCTTGTTTCACCTTTCTGGGAAATATTTGTGCACACAATGGGATACATGACAGGTCACAAGAACCCAGGGCATCATTATGGGGTAGGGAGCGGGACTCATTCGTCAGAAAGACGAATTAGGAGGTGGGTTGGGTTGTTTTACCTCTGAGCGGCACTTTTTTTGCACACCATATACTAAATGGCTAGGTCACATGGACCCCGAAGGGTAAGAGAAGGTTGGGGAGAGGACCTACTGGAACAGCTGTTTTGAGACAGATGGTAGCCTCCCATCAAGGCCATCCAGTGTGTTCTTTAACGTTGGGTTGTTTTACCCCTGAGCGGCACTTTTTTGCACACCATGGGCTAAATGGTCAGGTCACATGGACCCCGAAGTCTCAGAGAAGGTTGGGGGTGGGGACCCACTGGAACAGCTGTTGGGAGACAGATGGTAGCCTCCCGTCAAGGCCATCCAGCGTGTTCTTTAACGTGCAGAGGGTATGTCTCTCCCGCACACGGAGCCACGGGTTTAACGTCCCATCCGACGGACGGCGGCCTTCCCAAGCCCATCTGTGTCCCCTACTGACCGTGGGCAGGGCGGGAAATTTTGCGGAGATAAATTTTAACGCTGACCCAGCTGGGACTCGAACCTGGGAACTACAGATTACGAGCCTGGCGCGCTACCGACTGAGCCACACCCTCCCCGAATTAGGAAGTGAAAGCAGGGGAGTAGCGAAGGGATTATTGTTGGGGTTGTTGTTGTTAGGGTGAGGGAGCGAAAAATTTCTAACTCGGAAATCAAATTTTGCCAAATGACAAAATAAGCATTTTACATAAATTTAAATATATCTCTCTTAAGGATTGTCTTAAATGGAGAACTATACTTACCACAGACTTCATTGTTAAATCAGTGTTCACTTGCGTTAGTAGGAAACAAACGAAGAGAACAGAAAGAGAAGTTGTTGTGATTTAGTTCTTTGGATCTCTTCTCCTCCCTTTTATACCCAAATTTCGTAAGAGGATGTTAATCCGTCTGTATCCAAGGCAACGCCCATCTTCCGTTGTGTCTGTCCACCAGTTTGTTCAATCGTGCGTGCATCAGTTCCCTCTCCCCACCTAACACCTCATAGCCCTAAGGCGTTAAAATACTTCGAAAAGTAAAAAGACAGATGGATAAAGCAATCCGGAAAACCCCGCCTAACAGACACGTGTGTAAGTGAAAGTGCAGCAGAAAGTTTTTTTTGTTGGGTGTGGGGATTGTCTAAACTGCTTAGGGGAGACCATAATTAAAGCTCCAGGTGACATCGCTGAGATATACGGAGAGCCTGACGCTTTCATTCCTGAAAGAGTCTTATCCCTACAAATGTTCTTCTTTGTTTAAATTTTGACTTACTTTTGCTAGAAATAGGTTCTGTTTGCTTAGCCTTAGAAGTTAGTAGATACGGATATCGATTATTAGACGTGGTTCGTAATTTTCCGGGCCATTGTTTCGGGATCCGTGATATCAATATCAATGATTATTATGTCATTTCTCTTTATTTTTTCTGTGAATGAGAACGCACTAATTGAAAGTTAGTCCTCTGTCTAATTCTTTCGCTTCCAAGTAACTTAAAATTACTAATTATGTACAATGCCTGGTTAAAAATGTTTCCATTAGCCAGTATTGGATTTCCGATAGGCTTGGAAAGGCCGCCGTCCGTCGGATGGGACGTTAAGCCGTGCCCCGTGTGCGGGAGAGACATACCCTGTGCACGTTAAAGAACACGCTGGATGTCCTTGATGGGAGGCTACCATTTGTCTCCTAACAGCTGTTCAAGTGGGTCCCCTCCCCTAACCTTCTCTGAGCCTTCGGGGTCCATGTGACCCGGCCATTTAGCCCATGGTGTGCAAAAAAGTGCCGCTCAGAGGTAAAACAACACAATGTTAAAGAACACGCTGGATGGCCTTGACGGGAGGCTACCATCTGTCTCCCAACAACTGTTCCAGTGGGTCCCCTTCCCCAACCTTCTCTGAGCCTTCGGGGTCCATGTGACCTGACCATTTAGCCCATGGTGTGCAAAAAATTGTCGCTCAGAGGTAAAACAACCCAACTTCTGTATTAAGTTGCTTTTTTATAAATATGATGGAAGATAAAGATGAAATATATCAATATCTCGATTTTCAACAATATTCGTTCAGTATTTAATGAGTTATGGATATTGGAATATTTAAGAATAACAATGCTGTCACAAAAATTGATTTCGGAATCTGCTTAAAACCTAGAAGAAAGTATTGTATCAAAGTTTTTAATAAAATAAGGATGTAATTTACAAGTTTGTGTAAAGAATTCTTTCACTATTTTCAGTTTTGTATACGTTTCTTTAAACTTGCATTGCTATTGTTAATTATTTAAACTTCCATAACTCATTAAATACTGAACGAATATTGAAAATCCAGATATTGCTTTATTTGCTTGAGATCTTTATCTGCAATCACATTTTTCAAAACAAAAACTTGTTTTAGAAGCTACAGAGCTTTGACGTTAGTTTCCGGGGGCGGGGGTGGCTCAATCGGTAGCGCGCCAGGCTCGTAATCTGTAGTTCCCAAGTTCGAGTCCCAGCTGGCTCAGCGTTGAGATTTATCACCGCAAAATTCCCGCCCTGCCCACGGTCAGTAGGGGACACCTATGGGCTTGGGAAGGCCGCCGTCCGTCGGATGGGACGTTAAGCCCGTGGCCCCGTGTGCGGGAGAGACATACCCTGTGCACGTTAAAGAACACGCTGGATGGCCTTGACGGGAGGCTACCATCTGTCTCCCAACAGCTGTTCCAGTGGGTCCCCTCCCCCAACCTTCTCTGAGCCTTCTGGGTCCTTGTGACCTGGCCATTTATCCCATGTTGTGCAAAAAAGTGCCGCTCAGAGGTAAAACAACCCAACCCATCATCGTAGTTAGTAGATCGTATAATCATATTAGATGTACCGGGTAATAATTTTACCCCTATCATCTCCATCACCATCATAAAGATCCCTAACCATCTCCATCATAAAGATATGCCTATTTGGCATGAGCAAGAACAAAATATATAAGTAAACCACCCTTAGGTGGGCCCCTAAGGGCAAACATAAGAAAAGCTAAAAATAGCAGTAAAATTGTATAAGAAACCTAAAACGGGTAGGTCTCCTCAGAGAACGCTACCGTTTTAGGCCTCTTGTACCTGTTCAAAACAGTAGGATCGTAAAGAATCGGAGAAGAAATAATCTCATTGGGATTATTGCTTACAGCCTCAAAAATCTTTTTGAGGTGCGATTTATATGTGTGTGTATATATATGGTCGATGCCCAGGTCTTTATGGAGTTGCCTATTAGTGACAAACCAGGGGGCATCGACCGCAGTTCTCAAAATCTTGTTCTGTAAGACCTGAATCTTACGAATATTGGTGGGTGTAGTATTCGCCTATATGGGTGTAGCATAGAGAATCACCGGTCTGATGATCATATCATAGAGTAAAAGCTTATGCTCGATCATTAGAATGGAATTTCTCCTAAGGAGTGGGCCTAGCTGGCCCCTCAATGAATTGACTTTGGAGATTGTATTATTTATGTAATAGTCCCACTTTAACCTCTTATGTATAACAACCCCAAGATATTTGACTGAATCACTCCAGTCAATGGGAATATCTTGTAAGTGGAGGCAAGTGGGATTCATAATACGCTTTCTAGTAAAAAAGATGACAGAACTCTTGTCAGAGTTAATCTTTATCTTCCATTTTTCGTACCATGTACCCAGCTCTGTCAAGCTTTTCTGCAGCCTCTTCGCAGCGATAGCATGACCGAGGGAGGGAGATAGTAAGGCAAGGTTATCTGCGTAAAGAGCAAGATGAATACGATCAAAGGAAGATAAATCGTATAAGTATAAAGAGAAGAGTGTAGGACCCAAAAGGGAGCCCTGAGGCACACCCGCGGAGATGACTCTTCTTTTAGACATGGCAGATTTAATTAGGACTTGAAATATCCTATTGGAGAGATATAATTGGATCAGGCAGATGAGTCCAGATGGCACTTCGGTTTGTCCAACCAGACACGGTCAAAGGCTTTGGCCACGTCCAGGAAGACAGCTGCAACGGACTCCATTTTGCTAAGGGATTCGGCGACTTTCTCCACCACCCTAAGGACCTGGTGTTCGGTAGATCGATTCCGTCTGAAACCAAACAGGATCTAAGGCAGAATAGGCTGGCAGCCAAGAAAGTCGTCAATACGATTGAGGAAAATCTTTTCAAAAAGCTTACTAACTGTAGACACCAAGCTGATGGAATGGTAGCTGAATGGAATAGCGGAGTCCTTGCCTGATTTATGTAAAAGCTTAATGATAGCATTTTTCCAGACATCAGGAAATATAAGATTTCGAAGTAAATAATTAACTATCGAACAGAGATGCACAATGGCTTTCTTTGGAAGGTGCTTGAGCATCTTGTTTGATATTTTTTTTACCCGAGGCTTTATTCAATTTTAGGCGTTTGATTGTCAGCTGAATTTCAAGCAGCGATGTAAAATTCACAATGGTCCGACCAACCTGATCGAAATGGAGAAGGGATTCCCTCATCAATCCACAGGTATGATGGTCAGAGAAGTATGAAGTTCTCATGAAATTGCAATTCGAGGGCACCCGCCCCCGCAAAAGCCGGGGGCGGGTGTGGCTCAGTCGGTAGCGCGTCAGGCTCGTAATCTGTAGTTCCCAGGTTCGAGTCCCAGCGGGGTCAGTGTTGAGACCTATCTCCGCAAAACTTCCCGCCCTGCCCACGGTGGGGCGGGGGTGGCTCAGTAGGTAGCGCGCCACGCTCGTAATCTGTAGTTCCCAGGTTCGAGTCCCAGCTGGCTCAGCGTTGAGATTTAAATCCGCAAAAATTCCCCACCCTGCCCACGGTCAGTAGGGGACACCGATGGGCTTGGAAAGGCCACCGTCCATCGGATGGGACGTTAAGCCGTGGCCCCGTGTGCGGGAGAGCCATACTCTGTGCACGTTAAAGAACACGCTGGATGGCCTTGACGGGAGGGTATCATCTGTCTGTCAACAGCTGTTCCAGTGGGTCCCCTCTCCCAACCTTCTCTGAGCCTTCGGGGTCCATGTGACCTGGCCATTTAGCAGGGGCGGGGGTGGCTCAGTCAGTAGCGCGCCAGGCTCGTAATCTGTAGTTCCCAGGTTCGAGTCCCAGCTGGGTGAGCGTTGAGATTTATCTCCGCAAAAATTCCCCGCCCTGCCCACGGTCAGTTGGGGACACCGATGGGCTTGAAAAGGCCGCCGTCCGTCGGATGGGACGTTAAGCCGTGGCTCCGTGTGCGTGAGAGCCATACCCTGTGCACGTTAAATAACACGCTGGATGGCCTTGACGGGAGGCTACCATCTGTCTCTCAACAGCTGTTCCAGTGGGTCCCCTCCCCCAAACTTCTCTGAGCCTTCGGGGTCCATGTGACCTGGCCATTTAGCCCATGGTGTGCAAAAAAGTGCCGCTCAGAGGTAAAACAACCCAACCCATTTAGCCCATGGTGTGCAAAAAACTGCCGCTCAGAGGTAAAACAACCCAACCCGCAAAAGCCTCGGATTTATCTTCATCACTGAAATTTAAATCAGTTTCTCCATGTATAAATCGCTAGATGCTTACGCAGTATCTAGGGCATTAGGTGGTTCAACTTTGTAACTAATGATGAGGTTAGGCAAAGGAGTTTGCAACCTCCTTTGAGCAGCATATTGTGCAGACAGAGACTCCGTTGGTTTCGCCATGTTGTCCGTATGAACAATTATAGATTGGCGAATAGGGTTATGAACAGTGTGCCTAAATGCCTCAGAAAGAGGGGGAGACCAGGGATGCGGTGGGCAGACAATGTCAAACAGGACCTTGTTAGAATTGGTGTGCAGTGGCCAGATGCAGTAGATGTAGCTCAGGACAGATATGCTTGGAGAACTAAATTGCACGGTCTGGTTGGACCTCCGTAGCCCATGGCTGCTTGAGGATGATGATGATGATGAAAAGGGTTATGAACAGTGTGCCTAAAGGCCTCAGAAAGAGGGGGTTACCTAGGATGCGGTGGGCAGACAATATCAAACAGGACCTTGTTAGAATTGGTTTGCAGTAGCCAGATGCAGTAGATGTAGCTCAGGATAGATTTGCTTGGAGAAATAAATTGCACGGTCTGGTTGGACCTCCGTAGCCCAGCTGCTTAAGGATGATGATGGCTGGAAAAATTCTTATAAATTTATTTTTAATTTTATTACTGGTAGGCTGCTATTTAAATTAATGTTTATTAGAAATATGCCTTATTCAGAATAAAAAATATTCCTATTATTAGAAATTTTCATACTGTTAATGCGTAAGAATAATTTTTCATTTTGATATGATGCATTTATAAATAAGCCTTAATATAAATATTTGTACAAAAGATCACCAGTAGTAATATTAGAAATCGATACATAAGAATTTTCTAGATTGCAAATCTACTAAGGCAGACGTCATGACCTTGATCCATCAATCTTCTGTTGTAGGAGGTGTTACTCAGATGGAAGAGCGCAAATTCGTCGATTTTCTCCGCTAACCCCAGTTCTCACCGGTGGAAAGAGGGTTGGGTTGTTTTACCTCTGAGCGGCACTTTTTTGCACACCATAGGCTAAATCAAAAGGTCACATGGACCCCGAAGGCTCAGAAAAGGTTGGGTGAGAGGACCCACTGGAACAGCTGTTGGGAGACAGATGGTAGCCTCCCGTCAAGGCCATCCAGCGTGTTCTTTAACGTGCACAGGGTATGGCTCTCCCGCACACTGGGCCACGGCTTAACGTCCCATCCGAAGGACGGCGGCCTTTCCAAGCCCATCGGTGTCCCCTAGTGACCGTGGGCAGGGCGGGGAATTTTGCGGAGAAAAATCTCAACGCTGACCCAGCTGGGATTCGAACCTGGGAACTACAGATTACGAGCCTGGCGCGCTACCGACTGAGCCACCCCCGCCCCGGTGGAAAAAGGAATATCGATCGCATTACAAAAGAACTGTTGCAATGGAATGTGCATGTAATACGAATTACATATGTATATTATGGCTTATGTCAGGTACATACTCCGGGGGCGGAGTGGCTCAGTCGGTAGCGCTCCAGGCTCGTAATCTGTAATTCCCAGGTTCGAGTCCCAGCTGGGTCAGCGTTGAGATTTATCTCCGCAAAATTCCTCGCCCTGCCCACGGTTAGTAGGGGACATCGATGGGCTTGGAAAGGCCGCCGTCCGTCGGATGGGACGTTAAGCCGTGGCCCCGTGTGCGGGAGAGCCATACCCTGTGCACGTTAAAGAACACGCTGGAAGGCCTTGACGGGAGGCTACCATCTGTCTCCCAACAGCTGTTCCAGTGGGTCCCCTTCCCCAACCTTCTCTGAGCCTTCGGGGTCCATGTGACCTGGCCATTTAGCCCATGGTGTGCAAAAAAGTGCCGCTCAGAGGTTAAACAACCCAACCCATGGCTTGTTATTCTCAGATTAGTTAATTCACAGCAAACATAGCGCTGGAAACTTCGAACGGTCGAACTCGGATGACTTCGTCAAAATATTCACACGCTAACTGCAATTCCCCAAACGGAACACCGAGAACGGCGCTTGATGACAGCTCATCATTAACTGTCACTTAATTTTTCTGCTTCCAATAATAGTTTAATGACGTCTCACACTGAGGTTGCGAAATGCACTGTTTGCTTACTCGCAGGAAGTGA
Source organism: Ryuthela nishihirai (assembly GCA_038380435.1). Taxonomy (NCBI): domain Eukaryota; kingdom Metazoa; phylum Arthropoda; class Arachnida; order Araneae; family Heptathelidae; genus Ryuthela; species Ryuthela nishihirai. Next base: position 49,846,856 of record JAWZYU010000032.1, read on the forward strand.
GACTTTAACAATGTGTCCTATTCGCAACAGACATGTCTCTGTTTACTTTTCCTCCTTTCGCCATTTTCCCTACCTTGTGTAATTAAATTACCTTTTTCGAATGAAAATCAAACGCATTTCTTTTAATGTAGGACTCTCCCAAATGTTTTTTTTTTTCGTATTAACGATAAGTATTACTTTTTTAGGATGTTAAATAATTATTTTTAATGGGAGGTAATTATTTCTTATGTAATTATTTGTTTTTAATGGGGGGTAAGGAAACGTAAAGAGTTTCCAGCCATGACATTGATTCCTAGTTTCTCCCCAACAAATCGGCATGTAGATCAAAATATCGTGGTACCATAGTACTAAATTCTATCTTTCGTTACGTTTTACGCTGTTAAAGGCAGGAACACACAAAAAAACGACAGCCATCACTAGTAGGATCTTCACGTCAGAAACATGTCATTCACGTGATGTATCCGCCACCACACTGTCACTACATGGTGAAAACAGTTTTTTTTTCCAATTAAAACCATAGGTATTTTTCGTGTTCCATTTCATTTTATACTTTTTTCTTCCGTGTAAAAATTAAAGACATATCCCTTTAAAAGAAAAGTGCGTAGAGGCGAAAACGAATGTAGTCAACGAAAATTTTACGACCTCACCATTTAGCAACAAAAAGTACCGACATCGCCAACGAATATTGATTCGTTGGTGATGTAATTAAATTACCAACGAATATTGATTCGTTGGTAATTTAGCAACTTTGAAATTTTTCTACCATTCACGGTGCAATCAGAATTATAGTGAGATATCGCAATATTTCAAAACTTTAAAGCATAACAATAGTATAACAGTAGTGTAGCATCCTCCCCTCTGTCGGTATGCGGGGCGGGGGTGTCTCAGTCGGTAGCGTACCAGGCTCGTAATCTGCAGTTCCCAGTTTCGAGTCCCAGCTGGGTCAGCGTTGAGATTTATCTCTACAAAATTCCCCGCCCTGCTCACGGTCAGTAGGGGACACCGATGGGCTTGGAAAGGCCGCCGTCCGTCGGATGGGACGTTAAGGCGTGGCCCCGTGTGTGGGAGAGCCATACCCTGTGCACGTTAAAGAACACGCTGGATGGCCTTGACGAGAGGCTACCATCTCTCCCAAGAGATGGGAGAGATCTGTCTCTCCCATCTCTTGGGAGTCTGTCTTGGGAGTCTTGGGAGTCTGTCTCCCAACAGCTGTTCCAGTGGGTCCCCTCCCCCAACCTTCTCTGAGCCTTCTGGGTCCTTGTGGCCTGGCCATTTAGCCCATGGTGTGCAAAAAAGTGCCGCTCAGAGGTAAAACAACCCAAATCTGTCGGTATGCGACACTACTGTTGTAGGAAACGCTTCTTGTGTTGCGATGTGTTCTTTACCAAAATGATATGTTAGTTAGCTGAAACGAATGGCCAAATGGTCTCGCTCATTTATTTTTGGTACACCCTGTACATCAGTTGAACAAAAGAAAGGGACAGTATTAGAATATTGTTGAATAATCAATATTTTGATACACGAAATATTTGAAATTTACACTTTCAGAAACAATCGTTCTGTGGTACCAAAATTTTGAACTAATGTGTTTTATATATTAAGGAATATGCAAATTTCAAATATCGCGTGCATCCATGGATATCGATTGTTCAAAATTGATCTAATTTTGTCACTTCCTTTATTTAACCTGAATAAAAAAAATTAAGTGATAGTTTAGTAAAAATAATGTTATTTAATTTTGAAAGCAGACAGGGAAATAGTGAGCAATTTTCCTAACATTTTGCTTAATTTTAAAAGAGTTTAGATTTTTTAGTTAATTTTGAAACAAATGAGTAAAACCTTTTATTAAATATTTTAATTATAGAAAATAATTAATGAATGAGTGCAAACGACTACCACTGCATATCTTAACATATTTAATATGTAATTTAAATTTTCGTTCAATATATATATTAAGAAATCCATTGCTATTGCCCTTCTGGTTCAGTGACCTACGGTGTAAGGTCGCTAAAAATTAATAACATATAATCATTTAAATAACTAGATGTCATTCATAATAAATTTCGCCAGACTAACCCTTTCAGGACCATAAGGTTTCTAAGAGAAAATATTAGTATGTAACTGTTTATTTTAGTTTGTTTAGACGGAAAATAAATAAAAATCATAAGAAAAATATATAACAATGTGTAGTTTTTTTGGAATTTTATGGGAAATATTTTTCCCAATGGACTATAAAGGTAACACAAATTATAGTTAGGCTTATTATGCAATCTCTTTTATTTATTGGTTTATTAGAGCAAAATGTTAACTAAAATAATACAAAATTATGAAATAAAATTACTATACAAAATGATGTGCTAATTATGATATTCTGCGAAGCAATTTCTTTTGGTAGTGAGGCAAAGATGGACATTGCACATAGTACATATATTATGCGTCCTGACAGTTCTGTTTTTGTTTTCTAAACGTTCCCGTTTACGTAATTGCGTTCGGCATACGTTCTATTTTGACATTCTGTATAAAAAATGCAGATAAGGTTATAATTAAATACGACAATCACCAATTTTAAAATGGGAAAAATGTTTCCCTTAGTCGTGAAAGGGTTAAAGAACACGCAGGATGGCCTTGACGGGAGGCTACCATCTGTCTCCCAACAGCTGTTCCAGTGGGTCCCCTCAACCAACCTTCTCTGAGCCTTCAGGGTCCATGTGACCTGGCCATTTAGTCCATGGTGTGCAAAAAAGTGCCGCTCAGAGGTAAAACAACCCAACCCAGGTACATACTCCAGGATTTAGTTTCAGTGGAGTGTAAATGGTAGCTAGGCATAAAGTGGAAGGAGAGCTCTGATGATCCCCAGTGATGATGCACAGAAGCGACCAGGTCTAGCACCTAATGTCCGACCCGCCTTCTCGTGGTGCAACCGTTAGTACCTTTCAAAAGAGATATTTTTTTGGAGATTCTCCTTTTGGAAAGGAACGGAATGGAAGGGCTGCCAGATAAGTGTGGTCTACGGATCTGGTCATCTATGTCCACGTTTTCTTTTTTTTACCCTGCGGAGGAGTGGTCAACTTCACAGGGTCTTGGTGCTGACCATTTATACCCAGTAGACTGGACTGGTTTATGGATTTGAGCTTGATTACGTATCCTGGACCTGCTGTAACGGTGGCCTCTGTCGATGGAGAATCTACCCCTATGTTTTCTGTTTGCTTGTGGGTTGCCAGCCCCAAGTGGACAGAGGCATAGGATACCTTATATCAGCTGGTTGATGGATAATCCTGATCAGATGCCATCGCAGATATCTGAACCCTCACTTAGCTAGTTAGGCATCGTCAATCTTAAATTGGAGTAATATGTCTCAGACAGGCTATATGTTGATGCCATAGGAGAAAGCACTGTGCGTGGGGGGGATATTCTGGAACTATACACTGGAAAATCCAGCTAGGTGAAACTCTGAGCAAAAGTCTCAAATTATCGTTTATATCATGGGTTCAGGGTGTTGTAAATATGGTGAAATTAGCCTCAGAATAAGGGGCTACCTATACCAGTCCCATGGCCGAGAGGTTAGTGGGCTTGGCTACTGATCTAAGGGACTTGGGTTCGAGTCCCGATGCCGTCCCATGGCCGAGTGGTTAGCGTACTTGGCTACTGATCTAAGGGACCTGGGTTCGAGTCCCGGGTAACGCATGGATGTATGTGTCGTTTTTCTGCTGAGGTCCTGCCATTCTCTCAGACCTTCTACTGTGTCATATAAACTGACAGACTCCTGTAAGACCTCTGTGGCAAGCAGCTGCTTGAGGGGGTATTTCATTTTTTATACCAGTCAAAACAGAAGTGCGAGATAGCGGGTGCAGAAGTTGTTTTCCTTCGCACGTAGGGGCGGGGGTGGCTCAGTCGGTAGCGCGCCAGTCTCGTAATCTGTAGTTCCCAGGTTCGAGTCCCAGCTTGGTCAGCGTTGAGATTTATCTCCGCAAAAATTCCCCGCCCTGCCCACGGTCAGTAGGGGACACCGATAGGCTTGGAAAGGCCGCCGTCCGTCAGATGGGATGTTAAACCATGGCGCCGTGTGTGGGAGAGCCATACCCTGTGCACGTTAAAGAACACGCTGGATGGCCTTGACGGGGGGCTACCATCTGTCTCCCAACAGCTGTTCCAGTGGATCCCCTCCCCCAACCTTCTCTGAGCCTTCGGGGGTCTATGTGACCTGGCCATTTAGCCCATGGTGTGCAAAAAAGTGCCGCTCAGAGGTAAAACAACCCAATCCAATCTATAGTTCGCATCAACTACTTCAAAGTGACTTGCGACTCGGCTTGAGTAGACGATACTTAAGCGACCTGTGCAAAATATGTTTCACCGATGAGCGACCGTAGTAGCTACGCGGCTGACTAACCATTGACTGGCGGCATCGCTAGAGCGGAAGTGTTCGTCGATCTACCGTGAGTTCGGAAAGGAGACTAGGGCTAGCAAAGTTAAGGTTTGATTTTCCATTTCTTTAAACTTTGATATTTTTTATTAGCTCCTATTAATGTAGTTCCTTTTGCTATTTTTGTTATTTTGAGAGCGGGGTGGCTCAGTCGGTAGCGTGCCAGGCACATAATCTGCAGTTCCCTGGTTCGAGATGGCACTTGGCCAGCATTGAGATTTAAATAAATAAATAAATAAATACCCCCTCAAGCAGCTGCTTGCCACAGAGGTCTGACAGGAGCCTGTCAGTTTATATGCCACAGTAGGAGATCTGAGAGGATGGCAGGCCCTCAGCAGAAAAACGACACATACCTCCATGCCTTACCCGGGGCTCGAACCCAGATCCTCGGCAAAAATTCATCGCTCTTCCTCCATCAATAGGGGACATCAATAGGCTTGGAAAGGTTGTTGTCTAACGGATGGAACGTAAAGCCATCACCCCGTGTGAGGGAGCGCTATACCTTGTTCATGCTAATAAATAAGCTGGATGTACTTGAGGGGAAGGGGCGGGGGTGGCTCAGTCGGTAGCGCGCCAGGCTAGTAATCTGTAGTTCACAGGTTCAAGTACCAGCTGGGTAAGCGTTGAGATTTATCTCCGTAAAATTCCCCGCCCTGCTCACGGTCAGTATGGGACACCGATGGGTTTGGAAAGGCCGCCGTCCGTCGGATGGGACGTTAAGCCGTGGCCCCGTGTACGGGAGAGCCATACCCTGTGCACGTTAAAGAACACGCTGGATGGCCTTGACGGGAGGCTACCATCTGTCTACCAACAGCTGTTCCAGTGGGTCCCCTCTTCCAAACTTCTCTGAGCCTTCGGGGTCCATGTGACCTGGCCATTTAGCCCATGGTGTGCAAAAAGTGCCGCTCAGAGGTAAAACAACCCAACGTTAAAGAACGCGATGGATGTCCTTGACGGGAGGCTACCATCTGTCTCCCAACAGCTGTTCCAGTGGGTCCCCTCTCCCAACCTTCTCTGAGCCTTCGGGGTCCATGTGACCTGGCCATTTAGCCCATGGTGTGCGAAAAAGTGCCGCTCAGAGGTAAAACAACCCAACGTTAAAGAACACGCTGGATGGCCTTGACGGGAGGCTACCATCTGTCTCCCAACAGCTGTTCCAGTGGGTTCCCTCCCCCAACCTTCTCTGAGCCTTCGGGGTCCACGTGACCTGGCCATTTATTCCATGGTGTGTAAAAAAGTGCCGCTCAGAGGTAAAACAACCCAACGTTAAAGAACACGCTGGATGGCTTTGACGGGATACTACCATCTGTCTCCCTACAGCTGTTCAAGTGGGTCCCCTCCCCCAACCTTTTCTGAGCCTTCGGGGTCCTTGTGACCTGGAGATTTAGACCATGGTGTGCAAAAAAGTGCCGCTCAGAGGTAAAACAACCCAATCTTTCTTAGTATTGCTTTTGATTTTTCATTTATCGCACTATATTTCAACTTCATTAATGCATTTTTGCAATGTATTAATAGTAAAAGAGGGCCTAGGGAGAGTAAATTAAGGGCAAAATCATCAGCATATGAAGCAAATATCATAAGGTAAACGGTTAGTATATCATAAACAATGAGAGATAAAAGAGTAGGGCCAGGAAAGAGCATTTTGCTATCCCCGCGGCCACCTCTTTTTTGGGTGAAAATGATTTTTTTTCCTGAATCAGAAAGGTTCTTTTTGATAATTAACACTTCATTATTATTTATGATCCACAACAAGTACCTCAATCGGTTTTCATGTAATTAGAAATTTATTTGTAGTATTTCTAAAGTATTACAGATATCTTGGAAAGTTTAAAAGACAAAGATTCAAAGAAATCAAATTTTTTGAGAAGAAACAATATCGTGATTCAGTCAACCATTCTAATTGTGCAGTGACATATGTCTCTTTTTTCTGTACCTTGTCACCGAATCCTTAGGGGCGGGGGTGGCTCAGTTGGTAGCGCGCCAGGCTCGTAATCTGTAGTTCCCAGGTTCGAGTCCCAGCTTGGTCAGCGTTGAGATTTATCTCCGCAAAATTTCCCCGCCCTGCCCACGTCAACAGGGGACACCGATGGGCTTGGAAAGGCTGCCGTCCGTCGGATGAGACGTTAAGCCATGGCCCCGTGTGCGGGAGAGCCATACCCTGTGCACGTTAAAGAACACGCTGGATGGCCTTGACGGCAGGCTACTATCTGTCTTCCAACAGCTGTTCCAGTGGGTCCCCTCCCCCAACCTTCTCTGAGCCTTTGGGGTCCATGTGACCTGGCCATTTAGCCCATGGTGTGAAAAAAAGTGCCGCTCAGAGGTAAAACAACCCAACCCGAAACCTTAAAATAAATGTTAATATTGTATTTAAAATAATTTTTGCTAAATACATATCCGACATATGAAATCGTTTGGCCAGATATTCCGCCTTAATAGAATCCTAATATAAAAGAAAATAAGTTTGTATTTTTCTCCTAAATAATTTACCTGAGCGATTAAAAAATATCATAACTATTTTGCATAATTAATTATTATTAGAATCTTTGGAATAATTAATCCTGCAATTAAATAACTGACAAGAATCCTATTTATATTTAGCGAAAAAAACAAACAAACAAACAAGCAAACGAAACAAAAGGAAAAAGGAAAACACCAATCTATTTAATTCTATTACGTATGATTTTGTAACTTATTGTTATGAGTTTCGAGGTAAAGAGAAATTTCTTTTCTGTTACTTTTAGGTTTTCTGCCAAGTAGGATTTAAATAAAGAAACAATTCATTTAATAGTAAACAAACATCTTTTAATGGCAACATTTCTAGCTCTATAATCAAACATAATAAATATTTACATTGATTAATATCATTGCAATATTGCGATTTGTTTTATCATATGACTTATCTGAAAATTATATTTGGTGATTCCATTCATCACCAAATTCACATTCTCTTTACCACCATCCTTTTCCTCCACCTCCACCATACCCTCCGCCAAATCCTCCCTTTCCACCTCCATATCCTCCACCACCACCATGTCCGCTTCCATAACCTCCTCCATGGCCACCTCCACCGCCACCGTGTCCGCCTCCAAAACCTCCTCCATGGCCACCTCCACCGCCACCGTGTCCTCCACCATAACCTCCTCCATGGCCGCCTCCACCTCCACCACCTCCGGAGATAACTTTCACATGCTCAACTACAGGAACGAGCTTCACAACAGGTACCTGTTTTACAACTGGGATGGTAATGACATGTCCTCCGCCACCGCCATGACCACCACCACCACCATATCCGCCACCGTGTCCACCACCACCATATCCACCACCGTGTCCACCGCCAAAAACACCTAGTTTTCCACCTCCTCCAGAACCGTATCCACTTCCGTGTCCTCCGCCACCACCACCTCCATGTCCTCCGCCGCCACCACCTCCGTGTCCTCCTCCTCCACCGAATCCTCCTCCACCGCCGTGTCCTCCTCCTCCTCCTCCTCCACTGTGTCCTCCTCCGCCTCCACCATGACCTCCTCCGTATCCTCCTCCAATGAAACCTCCCCGAGCAACGCTCAGAATAATCAATGCGCTGCACAGAATCAGCTATAAAAGAAAAAAAATGTAAAATTTAGGCTCGAAAATAAAAGTAATTTTTAACTGAAAATAACTAGTAAAAGGAAAATAAAAATGCATTTATTTTAATACACATATAATTGTAAAACAGAGAATACATTTTTTGTGTCACGATAGCATTTTTCATACTTTTAATACAACAGAGTCAAAAACATTCGGTAAAATTGGAAATATTTTTAACTTATTGTTAAAAGTGCGATATTTATAACGACAGAACTTGAGGCTACAGAACAATAATACTTCTAAGGGGGATATAAAAACATAAAATGCTATTATTCACAGAAAGCTAATGATGATGTCATAGCTGGAATTTTTGCTAATAGATTAATAATAAGTTACAAGTAAGTAAGTACCCCCTCAAGCAGCTGCTTGCCACTGAGGTCTGACAGGAGCCTGTCAGTTTATATGCCATAGTAGAAGGTCTGAGAGGATGGCAGGACCTCAGCAGAAAAACGACACATACATCCATCGAACCCAGGTCAAAGAATGTATAAAGAAAAGAAGTTCAGCTTTGACAAAGCGTAAGTGGCGACCTCAAGTGGTGTTTCGATTCGTATCTTGTATTTTTTAAGATGGGAAGCAAACAATAAGGGGCAAAGGAATTATGCATCAAAAAATTTATATTTTAAAAAAGGAAAAAAAGTAACTGCACTTTATATTTGAAAAATATAATATGATTTTAACAAAGGTTTATTTTCTCCATTGGAATTATTTTTCGTTGAACCAACAATTATAAATTGAACGGATAGAGAAGATTTGAAATTAGCCTGAAGTTAATTTATAGAATAAATTATTCCAATTAGAAGCTTTCTTGGTTGCATAGAAACAGGAAACAGAATTGATATTAATATACTCTGCAAGGATATCAATGGGAAATTATTACATAGGAAAAGCGAAGAGAATGGAAGTTGACAGTAACATGTAATTACAAAAGCGTTCGTCCCCTGTACAGTTCGTTTCACCTGTACGCCATGTGAACGATACTCGATTTTACATTAATCTCTATGGAAGCTGAACCTCTTCTCCCTCTACATTCTTTGCCCAGGTCCCTTAGATCAGTAGCCAAGCGCGCTAACCACTCGACCACGGGACGGACTAATAAATTAAACTGAATAATAAATTTTTAATTACCACCGTTATTGAAGAAGAAAAGTTGGATTTATTCATCTAATATTCTGTCTCCTAATATCATGTCCATTTAATATTATGTCTCTTCAGGTTGTCTTGTTTCACCTTTCTGGGAAATATTTGTGCACACAATGGGCTACATGACAGGTCACAAGAACCCAGGGCATCATTGTTGGGTAGGGAGCGGGACTCATTCGTCAGAAAGACGAATTAGGAGGTGGGTTGGGTTGTTTTTCCTCTGAGCGGCACTTTTTTGCAGACCATGGGCTAAATGGCCAGGTCACAAGGACCCCGAAGCCTCAGAGAAGGTTGGGGGAAGGGACCCACTGGAACAGCTGTTGGGAGACAGATGGTAGCCTCCCGTCAAGGACATCCAGCGTGTTCTTTAACGTTGAGTTGTTTTACCTCTGAGCGGCACTTTTTTGCACACCATGGGCTAAATGGCCAGGTCACATGGACCCCGAAGGCTCAGAGAAGGTTGGGGGAGAGGACCCACTGGAACAGCTGTTGGGAGACAAATGGTAGCCTCCCGTCAAGGCCATCCAGCGTGTTCTTTAACGTGCACAGGGTATGGCTCTCCCGCACACGGGGTCACGGCTTAACGTCCCATCCGACGGACGGCGGTTTTCAATTGGGGTGAGAGTGAAAGTCTGAAAGGTTTGGATAGAGAATGTTGACACACGACCGGTCATACAACGAGATTCTACATGAAACCGGGAAGGGAAAACTTGAAGGAGATTAGAGCAATGCTTGTTCAACTTTTCAAATATCTTTAATAGTTGGGATATACCCGTAGATTTGCTCCCAATTATATCATATATCAAATTTTTGAATATGATCTATTATTGGGCTTATGTCTTCATCGCCTAGTTGGGCCCTTCTCATTTCTATTGAGCTGCAGATGTTAGGAGTATCACTGTTGCTTTGTATCTATATTAACTGTCTTATTGGCATTATATTTTTAGTTTCATAATTTTAACTCTTCATTACAGCAATTCTCTGAGCCCGAAGGCTCAGAGAAGGTTGGGGGAGAGGACCCACTGGAACAGCTGTTGGGAGACAAATGGTAGCCTCCCGTCAAGGCCATCCAGCGTGTTCTTTAACGTGCACAGGGTATGGCTCTCCCGCACACCGGGCCACGGCTTAACGTCCAATCCGACGGACGGCGGACTTTCCAAGCCCATCGGTGTCCCGCCCCGTGGCCGAGTGGTTAGCACGCTTGGCTACTGATTTAAGGGACCTGGGTTCGAGCCCCGGATTAGGCATGGATGTGTGTGTCGTTTTTCTGCTGAGGTCCTGCCATCCTCTCAGATCTCCTACTGTGGCATATAAACTGATAGGCTCCTGTCAGACCTCTGTGGCAAGCAGCTGCTTGAGGGGGTATTTATTTTATTTATTTATTTAAATCTCAACGCTGACCCAGCTGGGACTCGAACCTGGGAACTACAGATTACGACCCTGGCGCGCTACCGACTGAGCCACCTCCGCCCCGAATTAGGAGGTGAAAGCAGGGGTGTAGCGAAGGGACTATGGTTGGGGTTTAGGGTGAGGGAGCGAAAAATTTCCAACTCGGAAATCAAATTTTGCCAAATGAGAAAATAAGTATTTTACATAAATTTAAATATATCTCTCTTAAGGATTATTATCTCTCTAAAGCATTGTCTTAAATGGAGAAGTGTACTTACCACAGGCTTCATTGTTAAATCTGTGTTCACTTGCGTTAGTAGGAAACAAACGAAGAGAACTGAAAGAGAAGTTGTTGTGATTTAGTTCTTTGGATCTCTTCTCCTCCCTTTTATACCCAAATTTCGTAAGAGGATGTTAATCCGTCTGTATCCAAGGCAACGCCCATCTTCCGTTGTGTCTGTCCACCCGTTTGTTCAATCGTGCGTGCATCAGTTCCCTCTCTCACCTAACACCTCATAGCCCTAAGGCGTTAAAATACTTCGAAAAGTAAAAAGACAGATGGATAAAGCAATCCGGAAAACCCCGCCTAACAGACACGTGTGTAAGTGAAAGTGCCGCAGAAAGTTTTTTTTTTGTTGGGTGTGAGGATTGTCTAAACTGCTTAGGGGAGACCATAATTAAAGCTCCAGGTGACATCGCTGAGATATACGGAGATCCTGACGCTTTCATCCCTGAAAGAGTCTTATCCCTACAAATGTCCTTCTTTGTTTAAATTTTGACTTTCTTTTGCTAGAAATAGGTTCTGCTTGCTTAGCCTTAGAAGTTAGTAGATACGGATATTGATTATTAGACGTGGTTCGTAATTTTCCGGGCCATTGTTTCGGAATCCGTGATATCAATATCAATGATTATTATGTCATTTCTCTTTATTTTTTCTGTGAATGAGAACGCACTAATTGAAAGTTAGTCCCCTGTCTAATTCTTCCGCTTCAAAGTAACTTAAAATTACTAATTATGTACAATGCCTGGTTAAAAATGTTTCCATTAGCCAGGATTGGATTTCCGATGGACTTGGAAAGGCCGCCGTCCTTCGGATTGGACTTTAAGCCGTGGCCCTGTGTGTGGGAGAGCCATACCCTGTGCACGTTAAAGAACACGCTGGATGGCCTTGACGGGACGCTACCATCTGTCTCCCAACAGCTGTTCCAGTGGATCCCCTTCCCCAACCTTCTCTGAGCCTTCGGGGACAATGTGACCTGGCCATTTAGTCCATGGTGTGCAAAAAAAGTGCCGCTCAGAGGTAAAACAACCCAACCTAGGGATGAGGGTTATGCAATTTAAAACTTAGCCCTATAGGCCATTTTTAATTTTAACGAAATTTGAAGATTTTTTTTCCTTCTTACTAAAATCTTTTCTGCGCAAAATTTCAATTTTTGTGATCAATGGATTTAGAAAAATGGAAGCACGAAAAACACAAAATGTTCGCAATCAGGCTCTCATTGGAAAAGCAATATGAACCTGAATAATATACACTGGTTTCCATAAATTAGGGAGCAACCCTATATTATGTCAATGGGAAGGAAATGTCGAAGAAGTACGACTTCTAAAATAAGTTGCTTTTTCATAAATGTGATAGTATATAAAGATAATAATAAAACAAATAATAAATACCCCTTCAAGCAGCTGCTTTCCACAGAGGTCTGACAGGAGCCTGTCAGTTAATATGCCATAGTAGAAGGTCTGTGAGGATGGCAGGTGAAATATATCAATATCTCGATTTTCAACAATATTCGTTCAGTATTTAATAAGGGACCTGGGTTCGAGCCCCGGGTAAGGCATGGCTGTTTGCGTTGTTTTTCTGCTGAGGTCCTGCCATCCTCTCAGACCTACTACTATGGCATATAAACTGACAGGCTCCTGTCAGACCTCTGTGGCAAGCAGCTGCTTGAGGGGGTATTTATTATTATATATTATTTAATGAACTATGGAAGTCTGAATGAGTTATGGAAACAATGTGTTATGAGAACTAATTAGTTATGCAACAATAACAATGCCTGTCATAAAAATTGATTTCACAAGTTGCTTAAAACTTAGTAATAGGCAGTGCTAGATTAACATTAAGGAAAATAAACACGTGCTTAGGGCACCAAGGGAAGGGGGCACCACACAGTTTTTCCCCCTAGCTATCGTGCCCTTAACTCTCAACTGTTTTGGGGCGGGGGTGGCTCAGTCGGTAGCGCGTCAGGCTCGTAATCTGTAGTTCCCAGGTTCGAGTCCCAGCTGGGTCAGCGTTGAGATTTATCTCCGCAAAATTCCCCGCCCTGCCCATGGTCAGTAGGGGACACTGATGTGCTTGGAAAGGCCGCCGTCCGTCGGATGGGACGTTAAGCCGTGGCCCCGTGTGTGGGAGAGCCATACCCTGTGCACGTTAAAGAACACGCTGGATGGCCTTGACGGGAAGCTATCATCTGTCTCCCAACAGCTGTTCCAGTGGGTCCCCTCCCCCAACCTTCTCTGAGCTTTCGGGGTCCATGTGACCTGGCCATTTAGCCCATTGTGTGCAAAAAAGTGCCGCTCAGAGGTAAAACAACCCAACCCAATCCTAGCTGCTGTGGGTCAGGAGTAACTTCTCGCTAATTGTCTAAAATTCTGGGAGTGCTGTCGTCGTCCACTTTATGAATGAAGTATTACGTTGTAAATATTACGCTAACGGTGGAAAGCTGTGAATGAAGTGACAGCTATCAATGAATATATGTTCAGCGCCAAATTTTTTGGCGGGATTTAACTAGCATTACTATATTTTTTTGATGAATTTGTAAAGAGATCGACTTGAAAACTGTTTCGGGATCGACTGGTTGGCCTCAAATGATATATTTGAAGATTTTCCAATCATATACTTCACAGTTTGACGTCCATCTTCAATTCTTAACAATTGCACAGTGGCAGTAGCAAATTTAATAAATTTCTTTAAACGAATGTAAAAATATTTTGGAAATATTTTTAGTCGCATGACATTCATGGGGGGAGAGAAGGGGAGAAAAATGCAGTTGAAACACCCTGGATAAATTGATAAATATATATATATTAAATAATTCATGTATTCCAAAAATTTATGATTTTTCAGCTCGAATTGAGAAAAAAACGAACTAATCTTTTCACTTAGTCGTCTGCCTGTTTGTTTGTTTTTAAACATCTAACATTTTAAATTTTAGATGTTTTTAAACATCTAACATTTTAAATTTTAGAGATAAATAAAAAAAATTCTTTTTCGATTGGATAGGTATTAATGAAATATTAAGATTCGCTTTTTCGGAATCTCCCAGAAGCTATAATCGCGACCTCTAACGGTGTAAGGGGCAGGGGTGGCTCAGTCGGTAGCGCGCCAGGCTCGTAATCTGTAGTTCCCAGGTTCGAGTCCCAGCTGAGTCAGCGTTGAGATTTATCTCCGCAAAATTCCCCGCCCTGCCCACGGTCAGTAGGGGACACCGTTGGGCTTGGAAAGGCTGCCGTCCGTTGGATGGGACGTTAAGCCGTGGCCCCGTGTGCGGGAGAGCCATACCCTGTGTACGTTAAAGAACACGCTGGATGGCCTTGACGGGAGACTGCCATCTGTCTCCCAACAGCTGTTCCAGTGGGTCCCCTCCCCCAACTTTCTCTGAGCCTTCGGGGTCCATGTGGCCTGGCCATTTAGCCCATGGTGTGCAAAAAAGTGCCGCTCAGAGGTAAAACATCCCAACCGAACTCTAACAGTGTAAATTTTTGAAAATGCAAAATGTAAAAACTAATGTTGCATGCGATGTAATTATATTAAACTTTTGAAATTTGGTTGTGAAATGGAAGGTCACGAAGTCTTCGTTAACAATAATTTTCAACTTTACCCCCAGGAGGAGTGGCAAACGCATTTTTTTGTATATAAGAGAAATTGGGTTTTCGATAATAATATCCCCTTCCAAAATTATTTATTTCTGTATATTATTTGTTTCATCAGCCGCTGTTTCAACGGACCTAGAAAAAAAATTAAATTTAGCTATATTTTGTTTAATTCTTTGATGATTCCCTTGGGAACCACAGATCCAGATTCTGCTCCACCGTAAAGCAGATGACAAAGGATTAAACGGAAGCCAAGTCTTAATTAAGAGTTATTTTTATTTGAAGTGGTAGTTTCTTTTCCAAATTTATTAATAATAAAAATAATTAATAATAATAACTTTTTTATGCATAAGTATGGTTATATTCCTAGATTACCCTGCTAAGCTTTATGGCTTATCAGTAGGATTCCTTTCAATAACATAACAGGTTAATTAAAGAATAAGACATGTATAATGGAAAATAAACACATAATTAAAAACAGGAAATAAAACAGCAACAACAAAAAGAAAAAAACAGAAATTAAAGCACAAACATGAAAAATTAAACACATTTAGAAAAATAAGAATATACAATTACGGATTATAACACGCATTGCAGAAAAATATCACGTATTGTACAAATCATCATTTTACATTAATATTGCAGTTGCTTTAAACAGTACCACATACAGGATATGATTTTTTAAACACTACTTTTCAAATATTTTCATCTAATATCCATTTCAAAATTTTAGTTTTTATTTCTGAATAAGTGCTTAGGCATATCGTATCTCTCGGCAGAGAATTCAAAACTTTGGGTATTTGATAAGATTCCTGGCTTTACCATAATTATTGTGAAAACTGGTTCGACAACCATGGTTCTTTTAAAAAAAAAATCAGCTCTTACAAACGCAGAAGCCAAGTTAGAAAAATTGTCTTTCATACTTGTGACATACGTTTCAAAAATATAATATGCTACATAGAAATTCAGTTTTATCTTTTTATAGGTTTATATATCAAATTTGAAATAATAAGCGTCCTTGGCTACATATTCCGTGGGGCGGGGGTGGCTCAGTCGGTAGCGCGCCAGGCTCGTAATCTGTAGTTCCCAGGTTCGAGTCCCAGCTGGGTCAGCGTTGAGATTTATCTCCGCAAAATTCCCCGCCCTGCCCACGGTCAGTAGGGAACACCGATGGGCTTCGAAAGGCCGTCGTCCTTCGGATGGGACGTTAAGCCGTGGCCCCGTGTGCGGGAGAGTCATACCCTGTGCACGTTAAAGAAAACGCTGGATGGCCTTGACGGGAGGTTACCATCTGTCTCCCAACAGCTGTTCCAGTGGGTCCCCTCCCCCAACCTTCTCTGAGCCTTCGGGGTCCTTGTGGCCTGGCCATTTAGACCATGGTGTGCAAAAAAGTGCCGCTCAGAGGTAAAACAACCCAACCCAACCTACATATTCCGCCAATCCATTGGATTCGAAATTTCATTCTTTTTCTCCCATTTCATCGAACATCGATTTGGTTATGGCCAGTTACGGATCTACCTTTTATCCATTTTGTTTTCCTCTTCTGAATAGTCCAACATTCCCTTCTATCCAAGAAATTCTTTTCCATACTAATATTCAATACTAAACATATAAATTTAATTCTACTTTTCCTAAGAAAACCGTTGTGCAAAAGCGCTATATGTATTTAGCGCCAAAATATTTAAGTTTTCCGGGATATCTTAAAGAAGAAATAAACTTTCAATATTTTAAATGGAAATTGAAAATTTGTATCACTGAACTAAATGATACTAATAAACTTAAAAAAATATGTTAATTGTCAATTTTATAGCAGCTGTACAGTCGCTTAAAAAAGTATCCGAACACCACGGTTGATTACAGAATTCAGAAAAAATATCTGGCAACGATTTTCTTAGAAATTAGTGATCTGGCAACCTTCGTGTCACGTGACCTGGCCATTTAGCCCATGGTGTGCAAAAAAATGCCGCTCAGAGGTAAAACAACAACCCAACACTGGCAGCTGTCCAGTGGGTTCCCTCCCCTCAAACGTCTCTGAGCCGTCGGGGTCTTTGTGACCTGGACATTTAGTCAATTGTTTGGAAAAACGTTCCCCAACTCCCTTCACTAAGCCTCCCAATACTTTTGCTTAAGTACTGTGTGTGCAGACCTAGATTTGCATGAGGCCTTCGCATCTCCCCATTGCGCAATATAAAGGTAATTAATATTGGTTCGCCTTTAACTATATTACTTATTTATCTGAATGAGTGTATATACTCTTAGATATAGTTTGGTTTTGAAATTTCTTCTCATATTCAGGTGGGTAGCAAAAGTATCGAAATTAGCATTTTTCTAGAATTCATTATAGGAATTATGCGTACAAAAAATTTATTATTCTAAAGAGGAAATATTAATTTACCTGTTAATTTTTGCAATATGCGTTTGGTATGAATTGTAGTATTCATTTTTTTAATAATCAAATATTTGCTTTTATTTAGTAATCTGGTATGAGGTTGAGCTATGGCTACGGCTTTTTCAATTAGTATGATAAATTAAAGTTTTAAATCTCTGCTTTTAATGCGAGGCTCCGCTACCGCAATTCCAGAACACACGAGACAGTTCCTTATTCTGCGGGAACTGAAATTTCGCAAAATGTCGAAATAACAAAATTAATGAAATATGAAATTAGAATGGAAACATATCGCCACTTGTAAATACGGGATACTCGTTCTGTTACATAGCTCCCAAGATAATTAAACATTGACACCTGCTCAAGACTACAACCATTCAGATTCCATTAAAATATGGTTTTGCATTGTGTTCTGTTCTCAGTAATTGAAATATTTAAAAAATAAATCTCAGAATCTAATGTTATATATTTGCCAACTGTGTGAATGTTCTGACTTCCAACCATATAAATGAAAAATATAACTTATGCGTACTGTACTACTTTGAAATGCAATTAATGAATATTCCTTGATTATGGATAGATATTGATTTTATTTGATTGTCTGAAAAACAACTTACACTGTTTTATTCTAACCTATTTGTTTCAGTTCATTTTAAAAGCTAATTATATATATATGTGTCAGAAATAGTGCATTCAAACTGATTAGAAATTCAGTAATCTATCTTATTTTGATCATTTTCTCTAAGGCCAGAAATTCCTTATCCGTACTGATTATGCTATACTCAGGTGGCTACTAAACTTTAAAAACATAGAATGACAAATTGCTAGGTGGATACAGAGGTTGCAAGAGTATAATTTCTCCATCGAACGTCGAAGTGGCAAACGGCATAGTAATGCAGATGCCCTTCCCTGACGTCCATGTATTGACGACGGTAAGCATTGTTATAATGCAGAGTTGAAATATGGTATTAAAGATATAATGCCCATAAGACAAATAACATCGAAACAAGAAAACAGTGATACTCCTAACATCTGGAGCCCAATAGAATTTAGAAAGGCCTAACTACACGATGGAGATATAAGACCAATAATGGATTTGATTGAAATATGTGATATAAGACTTAAATGGGAGCAAATCTAGAGATATAGCCCAACTACCAAAAGTTACTGGGCACCATGGGACTCCTTAGAGGTGAAAGACGGTGATTATAGAGAAGATGGGAGAATCCCACTGGACGACTGATCCGTTGGCAGATAATCCTTCCTCGCTCCCAAGTGCAACTAGCGATGAAAGATGTGTACGATAGTGCCACTGGAGGACACTTTGGTATTAATAAGACATTAGCGAAAGTCATGAAACGATTTCATTAGCTGAAAAGTAGGGCAGACGTCGAAAGATGGTGTAGGCAATGTGAGGTCTGTGCAGCAAAGAAAGGCCCTAAGAAATCGGAATAATCTGCAGACGTATAACGTTGGTGCCCCTTTTGAGAGAACAGCCATTAATGTAATGGATCCGTTTCCTAGGACTGACGATAGAAATCGCTATTTATTGCGCTATTTATTAGAAAAAAGAAGAAATTTTTATTTTGATTAGAAGAAATTTAGAAATCGTTATTTATCAGTGGTAATGGATTACTTCACGAAGTGGTATGAAGGCTACCCCCATCGAAGATCAGGAGGCAACAACAGTTGCAGAGATGATAGTGAATAACTCTATTAGTAGGATTGAGTACCTTTGCAATTCCACTCAGACCAAAGACGGAATTTTGAATCAAATGTGTTCAAAGGTATCTGTCAACTACAAAGGCATTCAGAAAAAAAGGACAACTCATCTTCAGCCTCAGTCGGATGGTATGGTTGAGAGATTTAATAGAACCAATGCATGACATCTAGCATTGTTTGTCGATGACCATCAATTGATGGGATCGCCGTATACAGTCGCTCAAAAAAGTATCCAAACACTATGGTTGATTACAGAATTCAGAAAAAAATATCTGGCAAAGATTTTTTTAGATATTAGTGATCTGGCAACCTTCGTGTCACGTGACACGAAGGTATATTATTTCAGAAACCTAAAAAAATACGTTATACAGGGTGATTCGAAACTCTTGGACCAAACTTTAAGGGGTGATAGAACACACCTAAACAAGCACTTTTCGTCATACAATGCAAGCGGTGAAGCGCTAGGGGTTAGCAGTTAGTGTGTCAGGAAATGAAACATGAGAATGACAGAAGAGGTTTGAAACAATTGCAGAAATTACAAAACAGAAAGTACAGAATTTTATTGAACAAATTACAGAAACTGCTCAAAAGAGCGACCGTCAACATTAATGCAGGCTTCACACCTTCGACGTAGTGATCGGCGTACATGGGTAAAAACACCAGGCATTTCTCGTACAGCGGCAGCAGCAATAGAAATCCTGGCAACAAGGTCCTCATTGGAATCGATGGGGCCATCGTAGATGAGGCTTTTCATATGGCCCCATAGGAAAAAGTCCAGACATGAGAGATCGGGCGATCGTGGCGGCCAAGCGATGGGATCACCCCGACCAATCCATCGTCCTGGAAATGTTGCATCCAAGGCGTTCCGCACATCCACGCTGAAATGGGGTGGCGCTCCGTCGTGTTGGAACCACATACATGTTTGAATGTTTGCTGGAACAGGGTTCAGTAATTCTGGCAAGACTTCTTGTATAACTACGAGGTACGTTCTCCCTTTCAGTCGGGCTGGCAAAAGGTATGGGTCAATCAAATGGTCATGAAGGATTACAGCCCAAACATTTATGGAGAAACACCGCTGGTACGAATGTGGGCGTGTGGTGTGCGGATTACTGGTGGCCCACACATGTCAATTGCTGGTATTAAAAATGCCTTCACGTGTAAAGGTGCATTCTTCAGTGAATAAGACGTGCATCAAAGTCCGGTTGCGCTGCAGTCTGCTGCAGAAACCACTGTACAAAATCCACACGGGGCCGATAATCTGCAGGTGTCAAGGCGTGCACCCTCTATGCATGGCAGGGTGTAATCGTTCGTCTCGTAGAACTCGCCACACCGTCGATTGGGGCACACTTACGGCATGAGAAAGTGCTCGTTAGGGATAATCTCGATTACATTAGGGGACAATCTCCAACCCTACGTAGGATAGGTATATTAAGGACAATCTCCAACCCTACGTAGAATTTCCTCTGTAACACATGGCGTCCTCACACTCCTTGCACGCCCTGTATCCTGCAAGCCGCTGACAAAGGAGCCCGTTTCGCACAGATACCAGTACAATCGCTGAAAGGTTTTACGATCAGGCACGCGTCTGGTCGGAAGGCGCTCCTGGTATAGTCTTTGGGCTTCCCTCTAATTCTCGTCCGCAGCTCCTTACGTGAAATGCAAGTCCGCCTTCTCCTGATTCTTGAAACAATCCATCCGTTCTGCAATCCACGGTAGAAATGCCGAAAAGTGCGAAAACCAGCGCTTATAAGTGTTCATTGGAAAGCGCCCTCTAGCGCTTCACCGTTTGAGTTCCGACCATGCATTGTATGACGAAAAGTGCTTGTTTAGGTGTGTTCTATCACCCCTAAAAGTTTGGCCCAAAAGTTTTGAATCACCCTGTATGTAACTGATATGTTGAAACAATTTATTAAACAAATTCTTCACGTCTACTTAACGTTTCTTCGTAAAAGAAAATGAGCATACAAACACGCACAGCAAGTAACATTAACATCTTATTTTTAAGATGAACAGATCCATAACTTAAAATAAGTGATAAGTCAAGGTAATTTCTTAAAAGATTGCGTAATCAAATAAGCTGGTCCTTATTAACCCCTGGGGAGAGGGTGGCTCAGTCGGTAGCGCGCCAGGCTCGTAATCTGTAGTTCCCAGGCTCTCCCGCACACGGGGCCACGGCTTAACGTCTCATCCGACGGACGGCGGCCTTTTCAAGTCCATCGGTGTCCCCTACTGACCGTGGGCAGGGCGGGGAATTTTGCGATTTTGCGGAGATAAATCTCAACGCTGACCCAGCTGGGACTCGAACCTGGGAACTACAGATTACGAGACTGGCGCGCTACCGACTGAGCCACCCCCGCCCCTGCCATCCGTAGGATGGGACATTAAGCTTTTGTTCCATGTGAGGGAGAGATTCCATGTGTGTTAAGAGACTGGACTACCGATGCAGTATAACATCCCCCCCCCCACTCCGTTTAACAGGTCTTTAAAGTGTTTCTTGAAAAAATGCATGGAATGAAAATATTTTTTTTTTATTTTTTTGTCTCTATAACCCTTACTAGCATTTTGACAGGGGGGTGCATGACCCCATTATTCCTCCTCCCTCTTATATTCGGCCCTGGTCCAGCACCGGGGACTGAAAATAGACGTCAAACAGAAGTGTGTTTTTAAATATACTGTACCGAAAGCAAAATGTGCAACATTGAAGGCCGGACTATGGTGTTACGAGGAACTCGAGCTATAAGAAGGAGAACTTGTTCTCAGCTGGCCGGTAATAGTTGAATGGGTTGTTGGGTTGTTTTACCTCTGAGCGGCACTTTTTTGCACACCATGGGCTAAATGGCCAGGTCACATGGACCCCGAAGGCTCAGAGAAAGTTGGGGGAAGGGACCCACTGGAACAGCTGTTGGGAGACAGATGGTAGCCTCCCGTCAAGGCCATCCAGCGTGTTCTTTAACGTTGGGTTGTTTTACCTCTGAGCAGCACTTTTTTGCACACCATGGGCTAAATGGCAGGTCACATGGACCCGAAGGCTCAGAGAAGGTTGGGGGAGGAGACCCACTGGAACAGCTGTAGGGAGACAGATGGTAGCCTCCCGTCAAGGCCACCCAGCGTGTTCTTTAACGTTGGGTTGTTTTACCTCTGAGCGGCACTTTTTACACACCATGAACTAAATGGCCAGGTCACATGGACCCGAAGGCTCAGAGAAGGTTGGGGGAGGGGACCCACTGGAACAGCTATTGGGAGACAGATGGTAGCCTCCCGTCAAGGCCATCCAGCGTGTTCTTTAACGTGCACAGGATATGTCTCTCCCGCACACGGGGCCACGGCTTAACGTCCTATCCGACGGACGGCGATCTTCAATTGGGGTGAGAGTGAAAGTCTGAAAGGTTTGCATAGAGAATGTTGACACAGGGCATGCCATACAACGAGATTCTACATGAAACCGGCAAGGGAAAACTTGAACGAGATTAGAGAAATGCTTGTTCAACTTTTCAAATATCTTTAATAGTTGGGATAAACGTGTAGATTTGCTCCCAATTATATCATATATCAAATTTTTTAATAAGATCTATTATTGGGCTTATGTCTTCATCGCCTAGTTGGGCCTTTCTAATTTCTATTGAGCTGCAGAAGTTAGGAGTATCACTGTTGCTTTGTATCTATATTAACTGTCTTATGGGCATTATATTTTTAGTTTCATAATTTAACTCTTCATTACAGCAATGCTTACAGTTTTCAATGCATTGAAGTCTATGAAGGGTATCCGCATTCCTGTGTAGCTTGCCACTTCGATGCGCAATAGAGAAATTGTACTCTTGTAACTGTTATATTCATCTGGAAAAATTCCAAGGTTCGAGTCCCAGCTAGGTCAGCGTTGAGATATATCTCCGCAAAATTCCCCGCCCTGCCCACGGTCAGTAGGGGACACCGATGGGCTTGGTAAAGGCCGCCGTCCTTCGGATGGGACGTTAAGCCGTGGCCCCTTGTGCGGGAGAGCCATACCCTGTGCACGTTAAAGAACACACTGGATGGCCTTGACGGGAGTCTACCCTCTGTCTCCCAACAGCTGTTCCAGTGGGTCCCCTCCCCCAACCTTCTCTGAGCCTTCGGGGTCCTTATGACCTGGCCATTTAGCCCATGGTGTGCAAAAAAGTGCCGCTCAGAGGTAAAACAACCCAAAGTTAAAGAACACGCTGGATGGCCTTGACGGGAGGCTACCATCTGTCTCCCACAAGCTGTTCCAGTGGGTCCCCTCCCCCAACCTTCTCTGAGCCTTCGGGGTCCTTTTGACCTGGGCATTTAGCCCATGGTGTGCAAAAAAGTGCCGCTCAGAGGGAAAACAACCCAACGTTAAAGAACACGTTGGATGGCCTTGATGGGTGGCAACCATCTGTCTCCCAACAGCTCTTACAGTGGGTCCCCTCCCCCAACCTTCTCTGAGCCTTCGGGGTCCATGTGACCTGGCCACTTAGCCCATGGTGTGCAAAAAAGTGCCGCTCAGAGGTAAAACAACCCACAACCCACAACTCACCCCAATTACCTTATCTCTTCTGAAATTTAGACATCTGTGTTCAATTAAAATCAATAAAATATTTTGATTTTAAAGACTGAAATTTAAATTGCAATTTTCGAATTTTAAAATATTAGTTATTTGCTTGGTCATAATTTGACAACAAAATCAAATTTATGCCTCAGGTGTTACGTAATCTGATTTTTTATTTGAATATTTAGGTTTCTGAAAATGCAGAAACGCATTCTTGAACTTCATTACTGAAAGCAAAATACGGATATTAATTAAACGGACTAAATATTGTTATATAAAATTTTTAAATATTGTTGGTGGTAGGTTCATCAAATAAGTAATTATTACGCAAATGTGCAAAACTAATAAAATCTGTTTCATTAAATAGGAAAATATATATTTCCGTTTATTTGAGAAAAGAATTTCTCTTTGTCAAAAAGGTGATTAAGATGTAACGATAAAGCGAAAATTGCCACTAAAATTTCCGATTCATTTTTGCTTATGTTTGTTGTATGGGGAATTTAGGTGCTCGTTCTGACGAATGTGGCAATAACAAATTTCTTTTTGGATTGAAAAACTAGCTGTCTAGTGTCTGCTGAATAGATTACTTTTTCTTCTGAATAAATTAGCGATTGGTTATTTAGTTTCAACATACCTTGACTTGCGTAAATCAAAATATTCTGAAATTCGACCTTTTCTCTATATTTTTATCTTTTCCAACCCTCTGTCCAAGGTGACCTTGATACAACAGGTTGAAGTCGTTGAGCAAAAAAAGAGAACTAAAGAAGGAAATGAAATATGCATAAAAATTTTATAAATAAATAATAAATACCCCCTCAAGCAGCTGCTTGCCACAGAGGTCTGACAGGAGCGTGTCAGTTTATATGCCACAGTAGAAGGTCTGAGAGGATTGCAGAACCTCAGCAGAAAAACGACACATACATCCATGCCTTACCCGGGGCTCGAACCCAGGTCCCTTAGATCAATAGCCAACTTTAGGCGATTTAATTTGTTTAAAACTTAAACTTAAATCTCTGCTTAATCTCTCTCTTTAATCTCTCTGCCATCAATCTTACATTGACACGTACCGTAATCAGAGTGTGTTCTTACTATTGACCCTTTTACGTGGGTTGTTGGGTTGTTTTACCTCTGAGCGGCACTTTTTTGCACGCCATGGGCTAAATTGCCAGGTCACATGGACCCCGAAGGCTCAGAGAAGGTTGGAGGAGGGGACCCACTGGAACAGCTGTTGGGAGACAGATGGTAGCCTCTCGTCAAGGCCATCCAGCGTGTTCTTTAACGTGCGCAGGGTATGGCTCTCACGCACACGGGGCCACGGCTTAACGTCCCATCCGATGAACGGCGGCCTTTCCAAGCCCATCGGTGTCCCCTACTGACCGTGGGCACGGCGGGGAATTTTGCGGAGATAAATCTCAACGCTGACTCAGCTGGGACTCGAACCTGGGAACTACAGATTATGAGCCTGGCGCGGTACCGACAGAGTCGCCCCCCTTTTACGCGGATAAAGGTTCACGTGATGTGTTAGATATGAAGAGCTCAGAAAAAGTTTGTTTTTATATAGTTGTCAAATGACACGAGATATTAGTTTCTCTTTGTCGTCTGTTTGTCTGTCCGTCTGTAGACATTATACTTTTTTGTTTACAGAGATATATTAAACATTCTTTTTCCTGTTGGATAGGAATTGATGAAATATTACGAGATGCACTTTCTGAATCTCTCTAAAGCTAAAACTATGCCCTCTAGCGGTGAAAAAATTTTCAAATTTCCAAATTTTAACCCTTTCAGGACCATAAGGTTTCTAAGAGTAAATATTAGTATGTAACTGTTTATTTTAGTTTGTTTGGACGTAAAATAAATAAAAATTATAAGAAAAATACATAACAATGTGTAGTTTTTTGGAATTTTATGGGAAATATTTTTCCCAATGGACAATAAAGGTAACACAAATTATAGTTAGGCTTATTATGCAATGTCTTTTATTTATTGGTTTATTAGAACAAAATGTTAACTAAAATAATACAAAATTATGAAATAAAATTACTATACAAAATGATGTGCTAATTATGATATTCTGCGAAGCAATTTCTTTTGGTAGTGAGGCAAAGATGGACATTCCACATAGTACATATATTATGCGTCCTGACAGTTCTGTTTTTGTTTTCTAAACGTTCCCGTTTACGTAATTGCGTTCGGCATACGTTCTATTTTGCTATTCTGTATAAAAAATGCAGATAAGGTTTTAATTAAATACGACAATCACCAACTTTAAAATGGGAAAAATGTTTCCGTTAGTCGTGAAAGGGTTAAACGATTATTACAAACGATATATTTATAATAGAAATTTAAAATTTTGGTAGTGGAATGTGAAGGTCACGAAGTTTCCATTGCGAACAGTGGGTTGACCCATTAGACCCAGAAGGGGTTGGAAACACATATGAATTTTACTTTCACAATATTTGGTTTCTTTTAGAGATAAATGGAGAATTCTTTCTGGGTTAGATAGGAATTGATAAAATATTATGTTTCACTTTTTAAATCTTGCAAAAACTATAAATGCGCCCTGTAACTTTGCAAAAATTGTGCAAAGAGTTGAGACCTAAGATGCGGTGGGCAGACAATGTCAAACAGGACTTTTTAGAATTGGTGTGCAGTGTCCAGATGCAGCAGATGTAGCTCAGGAGAGATACTATACTTGAGGAACTAAATTGCACTTTCTGGTTGGACCTCCGTAGCCAATGGCTGCTTGAGGAGGAGGAGGATGATGATGAAAATTGCTCTCATAGTAAAAACATTTGTTAATTCATTAATTTAGACACAATAATCATATGGACTGTGGCAGACTAACAAACATTTTCTTACAGATTTTAAAATCAATAATGACTGACAATTGCTGGAACGGTGACTTAGGAAATGAATCATTTGGGGGCTTACATATTCGATTGCCACAATTGTGGCATCCTCGATCGTCTCTCCCAGTTCCAGGTATCTTAGACACACAGGGTATCATGGGTTGGGTTGTTTTACCTCTGAGCGTCACTTTTTTGCATACCATGGGCTAAATGGCCAGGTCACAAGGACCCCGAAGGCTCAGAGAAGGTTGGGGCAGGGGACCCACTGGAACAGCTGTTGGGAGACAGATGGTAGCCTCCCGTCAAGGCCATCCAGCGTGTTCTTTAAACTTGAGTTGTTTTACCTCTGAGTGGCACTTTTTTGCACACCATGGGCTAGTGGTGCTTAACGTCCTATCCGTCCGTCGGATGGGACGTTAAGCCGTGGCCACGTGGGAGGGAGAGCCATACCCTGTGCACGTTAAAGAACACGCTGGATGGCCTTGACGGGAGGCTACCATCTGTCTCCCAACAGCTGTTCCAGTGGGTCCCCTCCCCCAACCTTCTCTGAGACTTCGGGGTCAATGTGACCTGGCCATTTAACCCATGGTGTGCAAAAAAAGTGCCGCTCAGAGGTAAAACAACCCAACCGAACCACTTGACAGGATGTTACTTTGTATTAGCAACAGGTAGGATTCTAGACACGTTTTCTGAGGCCATAAATATAACCGATAGCCAAAAGCACTGGTCACCTAGAATTTTCAGAAAATGGTTCTCAAATCTCGGCTCTCGCAATGCTGAACAGAGTTGAGATTTTGATATGGTTCTACGTGGGTGTGAAAACTCTACACAGAACATTTGAGGTCGACGGCATTCAGTTGGTTTGGGTTGTTTTACCTCTGAGCGGCACTTTTTTGCACCCCATGGGCTAAATAGCCAGGTCACATGGACCCCGAAAGCTCAGAGAAGGTTGGGGGAGGGGATCCACTGGAACAGCTGTTAGGAGACAGATGATAGTCTGCCGTCAAGGTCAACCAGCGTGTTCTTTAACGTGCACAGGGTATGGCTCTCCCGCACACGGGGCCACGGCTTAACGTCGCATCCGACGGACGACGGCATTTCCAAGCCCATCGGTGTCCCCTACTGACCGTGGGCAGGGCGGGGAATTTTGCGGAGATAAATCTCAACGCTGACCCAGCTGGGACTCGAACCTGGGTACTACAGATTACGAGCCTGGCGCGCTACCGACTAAGCCACCCCCGCCCCTGTTGCGTAGAGAAGGGGATGGAAGGGTGAGTTGTAATATAATGGTAAAATGATAAACATATCTCTCCATTTAGACATTGTTTTAATGTGTTCAGAAGAGAGAGAGTGATTTTTTCTGATGATAGAAATTACTACTGCTACGGTAATTCCAATGCAGAAAGTGAAAAGTTCCTGCAAAGCAGGGGCGGGGGTGGCTCAGTCGGTAGCGCGCCAGGCTCGTAATCTGTAGTTCTCAGGTTCGAGTCCCAGCTGGGTTAACTTTGAGATTTATCTCCGCAAAATTCCCCGCCCATGGTCAGTAGGGGACACTGATGGGCTTGGAAAAGCCGTCCATCCGATGGGACGTTAAACCGTGGCCATGTGTACTGGAGAGCCATACCCTGTGTACGTTAAAGAACACGCTGGATGGCCTTAACTGGGGGCTACCATCTGTCTCCCAACAGTTGTTCCAGTGGGTCCCCTCCCCCAACCTTCTCTGAGCCTTCGGGGTCCATGTGACCTGGCCATTTAGCCCATGGTGTGCAAAAAAGTGCCGCTCAGAGGTAAAACAACACAACCTGCAAAGCTTTATGATGGGTAGCCTAAAGGCGTGGATTTAAAATTCGGATTAATTAGTCATACGAAATTTATTATGAATGACATCTAGTTATTTAAATGATCATATTTTATTAATTTTTAGCGACCTTACACCGTAGGTCACTGAACCAGAAAGTCAATGGTAGAACAACTGTCAACGTTGATTGAACGAAAATTTAAATTACATATTAAATATGTTAAGATTTGCAGTGGTAGTCATTTGCACTCCTTCATAAATTATTTTCTACAATTAAAATATTTAATAAAAAAGTTTTACTCATTTGTTTCAATAATTAACTAAAAAATTTAAACTCTTTTAAAATTAAGCAAAATGTTAAGAAAATTGCTCACTATTTCCCTGTCTGCTTTCAAAATTAAATAACATTATTTTTGCTAAACTATCACTTAATTTTTTTATTCAGCTTAAATAAAGGAAGTGACAAAAATAGATCAATTTTGAACAATCAATATCAATGGATGCACGTGATATTTGTAATTTGCATTCTCCTTAATATATAACACATTAGTTCAAAATTTTGGTACCACAGAACGATTGTTTCTGAAAGTGTAAATTTCAAATATTTCGTGTATCAACATATTGATTATTCAACAATATTCTAATACTGTCCCTTTCTTTTATTCAACTGATGTACAGGGTGTACCAAAAATAAATGAGCGAGACCATTTGGCCATTCGTTTCAGCTAACTAACATATGATTTTGGAAAAGAACACACCGCAACACCAGAAGCGTTTCCAAGAACAGTAGTGTCGCATACCGACAGATTTGGGTTGTTTTACCTCTGAGCGGCACTTTTTTGCACACAATGGGCTAAATAGCCAGGTCACATGGACCCCGAAGGCTCAGAGAAGGTTGGTGGAGGGGACCCACTGGAACAGCTGTTGGGAGACAGATGGTAGCCTCCCGTCAAGGCCATGCAGCGTGTTCTTTAACGTGCACAGGGTATAGTTCTCCTGCACACGGGGCCACGGCTTAACGTCTCATCCGACGGACGGCGGCCTTTCCAAGCCCATCGGTGTCCCCTACTGACCGTGGGCAGGGCGGGGAATTTTGCGGAGATGAATCTCAACGCTGACCCAACTGGTACTCGAACCTGGGAATTACAGATTACGAGTCTGGCGCTCTACCGATTGAGCCACCCCCGCCCCGCATACCGACAGAGGGGAGGATGCTACACTACTGTTATGCTATTGTTATGCTTTAAAATTTTGAAATATTGCGATATCTCACTATAACTCTGATTGCACCTTGAATGGTAGAAAAATTTCAAAGTTGCTAAATTACCAACGAATCAATATTCGTTGGTAATTTAATTACATCACCAACGAATCAATATTCGTTGGCAATGTCGGTGCTTTTTTTTGCTAAATGGTGAGGTTGTAAAGTTTTCGTTGACTACATTCGTTTTCGCCTCTACGCACTTTTCTTTTAAAGGGCTATGCCTTCGATTTTTACACGGAAGAAAAAGGTATAAAATGAAATGGAACACGAAAAATACCTATGGTTTCAATTGGCAAAAAAAAAACTGTTTTCACCATGTAGTGACAGTGTGGTGGCAGATACATCACGTGAATGATATGTTTCTGACGTGAAGATCCTACTAGTAATGGCTGTCTTCTTTTGTGTGTTCCTGCCTTTAACAGCGTAAATCGTAACGAAAGATAGAATTTAGTACTATGGTACCCCGATATCTTGATCTATTTGCCGATTTGTTGGGGAGAAACTAGGAATCAATGTCATGGCTGGTAATTCTTTACGTTTCCTTACACCCCATTAAAAACAAATAATTACATAAGAAATAATTCATCATCATCCTCAAGCAGCCAAGGGCTACGGAGGTCCAACCAGACCACGCAGTTTAATTCTCCAAGCATATCTGTCCTGAGCTACAACTGCTGCATCCGGCCACTGCACACCAATACTAACAAGGTCCTGTTTGACATTGTCTGCCCACCGCATCCTAGGTCTCCCCCTCCTTCTGAGGCCTCTAGGCACACTGTTCATAACCCTATTCGCCAATCCATAATTATCCATACGGGCAACGTGGCCAAACCAGCGGAGTCTCTCTCTGCACAATATGTTGCTTAAAGGAGGTTGCAAACTCCTTTGCCTAACCTCATCATTAGTTACAAATTTAAACCACCTAATACCCAAGATACTGCGTAAGCATCTAGAATCAAAAGCATCTAATTTTCTGTTATCTTGTTTACACAGCGTCCAAATTTCACTACCATAACTAACCCTAGAAAGAACCAAACTATTATACAGCCTAATTTTAGTCTTTAGGTGTATACGCCTATTTCTCCACACTCTCCATAGGTTCTTAAAAGTCCCGGCAGCAATCC
Source organism: Ryuthela nishihirai (assembly GCA_038380435.1). Taxonomy (NCBI): domain Eukaryota; kingdom Metazoa; phylum Arthropoda; class Arachnida; order Araneae; family Heptathelidae; genus Ryuthela; species Ryuthela nishihirai. Next base: position 49,876,988 of record JAWZYU010000032.1, read on the forward strand.
CTATTCGTCTGTTAATCTCATGCCGCACATCACCATTATCTGTTACATAGCTCCCAAGATAATTAAACTATGACACCTGCTCAAGACTGCAACCTTTCAGATGAACTGAATCACAGTCTGCCTGACCAATTTTCATCACTTTAGTTTTCTCTCTGTTTAAAACCAAACCTACTCTACTACCAGTCTCATCAACAGCTCGAATGAAAGAGTTCATCTCATCAACATCATTTGCCAAAAGGGCTAAATCATCAGCATAATCTAAATCAGAAATTTTCGTATCTCCAGCCCATTTAAGGCCAAAATCTTTCCCTCGAAGTGAATTTCGCATAACATAATCAACAACCAAACTAAAGAGAAAAGGAGACAAAATGCACCCTTGTCGAACACCAGACGTAATGCTAAACCAATTGCTACAAGACTTACCAACTCTCACACATGACTTAGTGTTATTATAGAGAGCTTTCATTATGTTAACTAACTTATCTGGTATACCATATGATCTCACAATCAACCACAAATTATGACGATCAACAGAGTCGAAAGCCTTTTTGAAATCAACAAAGCTAGCAACCAAAGGTTTCTGAAACTCTAAACATTTCTCAAGAATCTGCCTAAGTGAAAATATCTGATCTACACATCCCCTACCACTTCTGAATCCACATTGCTCATCACGCAATTGCCTGTCAACCAGATTCTTAATTCTATTAAGCAGAATCATGGAAAGAACTTTACCTGGAACAGAGAGTAGGCTGATACCCCTATAGTTATCACAAGAACTGCGATCACCTTTTTTGAAAATAGGGATAATAATAGCACTGGTAAAATCTTTAGGAACCATGCCTTTATCATAAAAGTTATTCAAAATTTCAGTCATCCAAGTGGTAACTGAAACATTCCCAGCTCTGAGCATTTCTGTAGTAATTTCATCTACACCTGGGGATTTATGAAGTTTAAGTTTAGAAAGAGCCAAAATAACTTAAGATTGTGTTATAGGGTCAACATTAATGCCACCAATGCATCTATCATCATCACAAACAATGGGAGTAGAATTAACCGCATTGTTTAGAACATCACTGAAATGCTCAGCCCACCTAGCCATGAGAGAATCCTCACTTTCTATAACCTTACCTTGTTTATCCTTCAATCCCTGTATGCCTGTCCGTTTTCTACTACACAAAACATTAACTATCTGGTACAGCTCTCTGCTGTTGTGCTGTCTAACTGCTTCCTCGGCTTTGTCAGCCAAACCATCAAGCCAAAGATTCTTATCAGCAGCTAACTGATCCTTTACAAGTTTATTAAGGTCTCTGTAATGCTTTCTATTAGGACTAGTAGGGTATTGATTAAGGGCATTCCTGCAGTTCTTTCTTTCCGAAATAAGCTCAAGTGCCTTATCACTCAGATAATTTTGCCTCTTCTGCTCCTTTTTTCCTAAAAGAGTACTGTTAGTGTCCAAAAAAGCCTGTTTAAAATGATCCCATTCTTCCTCAACTTCAGTAGTAAGGAAACCATGACTGTCATAATGTCTAAGTAACCTATCATGGTAAGCTTTGGCTATAACTGGATCTTTCAGAGCTTCAGTATTAAAAGTAAATTTTTTAACCCTAGCACAACACTTTTTAAGTTTACGTTGCAACACACTTTTAACAAGGTAATGGTCAGATCCAATTTCAGCTCCCCTATATGCCCTGGTATTTCTAACAGAAATACCAGGCTATCTTTCTAGCCCATTTGCTGTTAATTAATATATAATCAATCATTTTCCTATGCAGCCCATCAGGTGAAACCCATGTGTACTTATGTATGTCGCGGTGTTTGTAATATGTGTTAGTTATTCTGAAACCATTGAGTTTACTTACCTGTAGGAGACGTTGCCCATTGCCATTGCAGCTACCAATACCAAAAGGGCCTATCACCCCTCCCCAAAGGTCAGAGTCAGTACCAACTTTGGCATTGTAGTCACCAAGAACAAGGGTAATATCTCTTTTCTTGACAGAATTCAAAATATCCTGAAGTTGTCCGTAAAACCTATCCTTCTCATCCTCATCAGCATCCTCAGTGGGGGCATAACAGCAGATAACATTCAAGTTTACCATTCAAGTTATCTCCCATTAAAAATAGATATTTAACATCCTGAAAAAGTAATACTTACCGTTAATACGAAAAAAAAACATTTGGAAGAGTCCTACATTAAAAGAAATGCGTTTGATTTTCATTCGAGAAAGATAATTTACTTACACAAGGTAGGGAAAATGGCGAAAGGAGGAAAAGTAAACAGAGACATGTCTGTTGCGAATAGGACACACTGTTAAAGTCTCACTTCCTGCGAGTAAGCAAACAGTGCATTTCGCAACCTCAGTGTGAGACGTCATTAAACTATTATTGGAAGCAGAAAAGTTAAGTGACAGTTAATGATGAGCTGTCATCAAGCGCCGTTCTCGCTGTTCCGTTTGGGGAAATACAGTTAGCGTGTGAATATGGTGACGAAGTCATCCGAGTTCGACCGTTTGTAGTTTCCAGCGCTATGCTTACTGTGAACTAACTAATCTGAGTATAATAAGTCATAGGCAAGGTTTGTGAGATACAAGAAAACGTGACTATACAAATATCCACACATCTTCATCCCCTTCATTTCTAATCAAGTACTCGGCTAGTGGAAAAACTCCGGGAAAATCAAGTTAATCATTCTTCTTTAAATGCTTCGTGTTTGTTTAAAGTTTCCGTTATGTAAGTAACTTAATAATAATAAATAATGATAATAATAATTTATTCGGTAAAATGTCATTACAGTGTAGTAGTATAAAACAAGAAATTAGAAACCTTTTTTTTTCTAATTTACAAGAATATTACACTTTATGTTACAGGTAGCATTGCAAATAAAAATATAAATTTAGTACGATTTCACACAGAATGCAGGGGGTGGGTGTGGCTCAGTCGATAGCGCGTCAGGCTCGTAATCTGTAGTTCCCAGTTTCGAGTTCCAGCTGGGTCAGCGTTGAGATTTATCTCCGCAAAATTCCCCGCCCTGCCCACGGTCAGTAGGGGACACTGATGGGCTAGGAAAGACCGCCGTCCGTCGGATGGGACGTTAAGCCGTGGCCCCGTGTGTGGGAGAGCAATACCCTGTGCACGTTAAAGAACACGCTGGATGGCCTTGACGGGAGGCTACCATCTGTCTCCCAACAGCTGTTCCAGTGGGTCCCCTCCCCCAACCTTCTCTGAGCCTTCGGGGTCCATGTGACACAGCCCATGGTGTGCAAAAAAGTGCCGCTCAGAGGTAAAACAACCCAACACAGAATGCAGTGTTCAAAATATTAGTACATTTGACCAGGAGTCACAGCAAAAGGCTGTTTGTGCAGCCTGACTAGTCTACGACCTCTGTTTAAAGGTGATATACAAATTAATTTGTAATAGATGCTAAATTTATATATATAATTATAATATATATATAAGTTAATTTATTATCAACGTAGTATACACTTTGATAGAGAAATATCTGGAATAATTTCAATGGGTACATAATGGCAACGTAACCATCCATGTATTGGAATGGCAAAAACCGAAATTAATATTCCCAAATCCTATGTAAGAAGTTTATTTCAAACATGCCCCAAAAGAAAACATTTATTTTTTTTAAAGTTAGTCTTAATTCGTAAGAAGTTGCAGATCCGATGATCAGGTATTCCACGCTTTTGGCCTTGTCGTGTTTATGTTATTTTGCATTATATATGTTCTCGTTTTAACAGGAAGGAATTTTTTTTACAACGTGTAGTATATTGTGTTCAAAAGTTAATAAACTTAAGATATCTTTGAATATTTGATGAATTCCGTCAAACATAAGAAGGGATATTTTGTACGAATAAAATTTATGAACAGGTAAAATATTATTTGCCTGATTATGATTTACATTAATTTTGTTTGACAATCCTGTAACTCTAAAATTTTTTTTATTAAAATACCTATTTTTTGAGGTTAAATTCAGTCGTCTTTTTCCAGACAATAGTTTACATGTGACACAACTCTAAAAATAAAGATAAATAAATGCCCCCTCAAGCAGCTGCTTGCCAGAAAGATCTGACAGGAGCCTGTCAGTTTATATGCCAGAGTAGGTCTGAGAGGATGACAGGACCTCAGCAGAAAAACAAAACAAACGTCCATGCCTTATCCGGGGCTCGAACCCTGGTCCCTTAGATCAGTAGCGAAGTGCGCTAACCAACTCGGCCATACACAACTAAGGTATGAAAAAGTAGTAGCTTAAAATTTACTGGTAAGACTTGATTCAGTTTGCTAATTACTCGAATACCTTGTTTTTTACAGACATGGTTTATATTCGAATTCTATCTCAAATTATCCGTCAAAGTTCCTGAAAGAAATTTAATTTCATTTACAATGGTTATCTGTTGGTTACGGACAGAAACATTTTGGTTTATATTTATAATTTGAGATGCGAATGAAAAATGATTCCCTTAGTTTTCGTATGATTGAGTGTCAAAAGATTACACTGAAACCAGTTTACGTGTTTGTTGATTTCAATATTCGCGATTTCTATTGCATTTTTTAAGAATACATTTTTCATTCATATGAGTAAGAATACAGATATATTAACCATTTGACCAGTAAAGCTAAATAGGTTATCTGCTGTAAAATTAATATTTATTAACTTTACTAAGGATAAAGAATAAACTAGTGTCACCTGAATATAGTATGGGGCTAGAATTCCTGCTAATATTAAAAATGTCATTAACATAAATTTAAAAGAGAAATGGAACCAAAGTAGAACCTTGTGGCATACCATGCTCATTAATAAATAAGCTACAATTTAGATTATTGATTTTAACATATTACTTTCTATTAGTAAGATAGCATTTAAACAAGGTTTGAATAGTACCCCTCATACCTATGCGGTATAACTTGTCTAGCAATAAAGCATGAGATATTGGGTCAGTAGTCTTGGATAAGTCAAATCATATGCCAAGCATTGTTAAAATCTTGTCAAATTTGGTATGTAATATGTTAAGTGCTTTCAGTATAGCTGTTTCGGAGGATTAATTTTTTTCGAAAACCATGCTGAATATCATATAGACATTTGTTTATATCAAAAATGTTTAAAAAGGGAATACTTATTAATTTCTACAACACTTTTCTGAAAACTGATAATATGGATATTAGTCTATAATTAGAAATTTCTGTTTTATCTCCAGGTTTGGGAATAGCTGTTATTTTGCTAATCTTTAAAGTGTTTCTGGAAAAATGCATGAAATGAAAATATTTTTTATATTTTTTTGTCTCTATAACCCTTATTAGCATTCTGACAGGGGGGTGCATGACCCCATTCTTCCTTCTCCCTCTTATATTCGGCCCTGGTCCAGCACCGTGGACTGAAAATAGACGTTAAACAGAAGTGTATTTTTAAATATACTGTACCGAAAGCAAAATGTGCAACATTGAAGGCCGGACTATGGTGTTACGAGGAACTCGAGTTATAAGAAGGAGAACTTGTTCTCAGCTGGCCGGTAATAGTTGAATGGGTTGTTGGGTTGTTTTACCTCTGAGCGGGACTTTTTTGCACACCATGGGCTAAATGGCCAGGTCACATGGACCCCGAAGGCTCAGAGAAGGTTGGGGGAGGAGACCCACTGGAACAGCTGTTGGGAGACAGATGGTAGCCTCCAGTCAAAGCCACCCTGCGTGTTCTTTAACGTGCACAGGGTATGGCTCTCCCGCACACGGGGTCAAGGCTTGACGTCCCATCCGACGGACGGCGGCCTTTCCAAGCCCATCGGTGTCCCCTACTGACCGTGGGCAGGGCGGGGAATTTTGCGGAGATAAATCTCAACGCTGGAACCTGGAACTACAGATTATGAGCCTGGCGCGCTACGGACTGAGCCACACCCGCCCCAATATTTGAAAGAGCTAGTGCGAAGTAGAAATCTCGGAGATTGTTCGCGATAATTTAGGAAGAAATATTTTAGATGTATATAATGTAAATTTTAGATGAATATTAGGAATAATATTTTTGATGTATATAATGGCAAGTTGGTATACATCCTGAATATTCTGTGAAAACAGCTTTAACTATAGGAAATAGACTGACAGTTTAAGGTGATGCCATTTGGATTCTGCAAAGCACCTGTAAAGTTTGAACGACTAAGGGATTCGATTCTCAAAGGTTTGTCTTGGGAGGTCTGCCTTGTGTACTTGGACGACATCCTCGTTCTTGGAAAGACTTTTCAGGAACATTTGAAGAATATTCGTCAAGTGTTTGAAAACCTTAGGGTAGCCAAGTTAAAATTGCGACCGACTAAGAGTTGGGTTGTTTTACTTCTGAGCGGCACTTTTTTGCACACCATGGGCTGAATGGCCAGGTTACATGGACCCCGAAGGGTCAGAGAAGGTTGGGGTAACAGCTGGAACAGCTGTTGGGAGACAGATGGTAGCCTCCCGTCAAGGCCATCTTGCGTGTTCTTTAACTTTGGGTTGTTTTATCTCTGAGCGGCACTTTTTTGCACACCATGGGCTAAATGGCCAGCTCACATGGACCCCGAATTCTCAGAGAAGGTTGGGGGAGGGGACCCATTGGAACAGCTGTTGGGAGACAGATGGTAGCCTCCCGTCAAGGCCATCCAGCGTGTTCTTTAACGTTGTGTTGTTTTACCTCTGAGCGGCACTTTTTTGCACACCATGGGCTAAATGGCCAGGTCACATGGATCCCGAAGTGTCAGAGAAGGTTGGGGTAGAGGACCCACTGGAACAGCTGTTGGGAGACAGATGGGAGCCTCCCGTCAAGGCCATCTTGCGTGTTCTTTAACGTTGGGTTGTTTTACCTCTGAGCGGCACTTTTTTGCACACCATGGGCTAAATGGCCAGCTCACATGGACCCCGAATTCTCAGAGAAGGTTGGGGGAGGGGACCCACTGGAACAGCTGTTGGGAGACAGATGGTAGCCTCCCGTCAAGGCCATCCAGCGTGTTCTTTAACGTGCACAGGGTATGGCTCTCCCGCACACGGGGCCACGGCTTAACGTGCGATCCGACGGACGGCGGCCTTTACCTAGCCCATCGGTGTCCCCTACTGACCGTGGGCAGGGCGGGGAATTTTGCGGAGATAAATCTGAACGGTGACCCAGCTGGGACTCGAACCTGGGAATTTTCCAGATGGACATAGCAGTTGCAAGAGTACAATTTCTGCATTGCGCATCGAAGTGGCAAGCTATACAGGAATGCGGATACCCTTTATAAACGTTAATGCATTGAAAACTGTAAGCATTGCTATAATGAAGAAATAAATTATGAAACTAAAAATATAATGCCCATAAGACAGTTAATATAGATTAAAAGCAACAGTGATACTCCTAACATCTGTACCCCTACCTGGTGTAGTGGTTACTGTTACTTTTCGGCCGGGGGTGGCTCAGTCGGTAGCGCGCCAGGCTCGTAATCTGTGGTTCCCAGGTTCGACTCCCAGCTGGGTCGGCGTTGAGATTTATCTCCGCAAAATTTCCCGCCCTGCCCACGGTCAGTAAGGGACACCGATGAGCTTGGAAAGGCCACCGTCCGTCGGATGGGACGTTAAGCCGTGGCCCCGTGTGCGGGAGAGCCATACACTGTGCACGTTAAAGAACACGCTGGATGGCCTTGACGGGGGGCTACCATCTATCTCCCAATAGCTGTTCCAGTGGGTCCCCTCCCCCAACCTTCTCTGAGCCTTCGGGGTCCATGTGACCTGGCCATTTAGCCCATGGTGTGCAAAAAAGTGCCGCTGAGAGGTAAAACATCCCAACCTAATATCTGCAGCTCAAAACATATTAGAAAGGCCCATTCTAGGAGATGAAGACATAAGCCCAATAATAGATCTTATTAAAAATTTTGATATATGATATAACTGGGAGCAAATCTACGGGTATATCCCAACTATTAAAGATATTTGAAAAGTTAAGCAAGCATTTCTCTAATCTCGTTCAAGTTTTCTCTTGCCGGTTTCATGTAGAATCTCGTTGTATGGCATGCCCTGTGTCAACATTCTTTCTTTATCCAAAGCTTTCAGTCGTTGTCTCTCACCCCAATTGCTTTATCCCTTCTGAAATTTAGACATCTGTGTTCAATTAAAATCAATAAAATATTTTGATTTTAAAGACTGAAATTTAAATTTCAATTTTCGAATTTTAAAATATTAGTTATTTGCGTGGTGATATTTTGACAACAAAATCAAATTTAAATCTCAGGTATTACGTAATCTGATTTTTTTTTTGAATATTTAGGTTTCAGAAAATGCAGAAACGCTTTCTTGCACTTCGTTGGAAATATTTCGCAGATATTAATTAAATGGACTAAATAGTAGTTATATAAAATTTTTAAATATTGTTGGTGGTTGGTTCATCAAATAAGTAACTATTATGGAAATGTGCAAAACTAATAAAATCTGTTTCATTAATAGGAAAATATATATTTCCGTTTATTTGAGAAAAGAATTTCTCTTTGTCAAAAAGGCGATTAAGATGTAATGATAAAGCTAAAATTGCCACTAAAATTTCCGATTCATTTTTGCTTATGTTTGTTGTATGGGGAATTTAGGTGCTCATTCTGACGAATGTGGCAATAACAAATTTCTTGTTGGATTGAAAAACTAACTGTCTAGTGTCTGCTGAATAGATTACTTTTTCTTCTGAATAAATTAGCGATTGGTTATTTAGTTTCAACATACCTTGATTTGCGTAAATCAAAAAATTCTGAAATTCGAAGTTTTCTCAATATTTTTCTCTTTTCCAACACTCTGTCCAAGGTCACTTTGATACAACAGGCTGAAGTCGTTGAGCAAAAAAAGAGAACTAAAGAAGGAAATGAAATTATGCATAAAAATTTTATAAATAAATAATAAATATCCCCTCAAGCAGCTGCTTGCCACAGAGGTCTGACAGGAGCGTGTCAGTTTATATGCCACAGTAGAAGGTCTGACAGGATTGCAGGACCTCAGCAGAAAAACAACACATACATCCATGCCTTACCCGGGGCTCGAACCCAGGTAACTTAGTTCAATACCCAACTTTAGGCGATTTAATTTGTTACGTAATGTGATTTTTTATTTGAATATTTTACCCAGGTGTGAGCAGTCAAATACAGATAAAGGAAACCAACGCTCCCTGGTTGACAAATGTTGTGGAAATTGTTCTAAATCACTATAGATGTCGTTTCACAGATGGGCGGGGGTGGCTCAGTCGGTAGCGCGCCAGGCTCGTAATCTGTAGTTCCCAGGTTCGAGTCCCAGCTGGTTCAGCGTTGAGATTTATCTCCGCAAAATTACCCGCCCTACCCATTGTCTAGGGGACACCGATGGGCTTGAAAAGACCACCGTCCGTCGGATGGGACGTTAAGCCGTGGCCCCGTGTTGTGGGAGAGCCATATCTTATGCACGTTAAAGAACACGCTGGATGGCCTTGACGGGAGGCTACCATCTGTCTCCCAACAACTGTTCCAGTGGGTCCCCTCCCTCAACCTTCTCTGAACCTTCGGGGTCCATGTGACCTGGCCATTTAGCCCATGGTGTGCAAAAAAGTGCCGCTCAGTGGTAAAACAACCCAACTCAACTTACTATTGACCCTTTTACCCACGTAAAACGTGCATAATTTATGGCTTAACGTCATTTATGGCTTAGCTTATTAATTTTATGGCTTAACTTTAACGTGCATAAGATATGGCTCACGTTATGTGTTAGATATGAAGAGTTCGAAAAAAGTTTGTTTTTATATAGTTGTCAAAGGACACGATATATTACTTTCTCTTTGTCGTCTGTTTGTCTGTCCGTTTGTAGACATTAAATTTTTTTGTTTACAGAGATAAACATTTTTTTTCTGTTGGATAGGAATTGATGAAATATTACGAGATGCACCTTCTGAATCTCTCTAAAGCTAAAACTATGCCCTCTATTGGTGAAAAAAAATTTCAAATTCCCAAATTTCAAACGATTGTTACAAACGATATATTTATGATGGAAATTTAAAATTTTGGTAGTGGAATGTGAAAGTCACGAATTTTGCATTGCGAACAGTGGGTTGACCCATTTGGCCCAGAGGGGGTTGGAAATACATATGAATTTTACTTTCACAAATATTTGTTTTTTTTTTAAAGATAAATGGAGAATTCTTTCTGGGTTAGATAGGAATTGATAAAATATTATGATTCACTTTTTAAATCTTGCAAAAATTATAAATGCACCCTGTAACTGTACAAAAATTTGCAAAGAGATATATTTGCAAAGAGACCTAAGATGCGGTGGGCAGACAATGTCAAACAGGACTTTTTAGAATTGGTGTGCAGTGTCCAGATGCAGCAGATGTAGCTCAGGAGAGATACTATACTTGAGGAAATAAATTCCACTTTCTGGTTGGACCTCCGTAGCCAATGACTGCTTGAGGATGATGATGATGATGAAACATTGCTCTCAGAGTAAAAACATTTCTTATTCATTAGTTTAGACACAATAATCATGTGGTGACAATTGCTGGAACGGTGACTTAGGAAATGAATCATTTGGGGGCTTAAATATTCGATTGCCACAATTGTGTAGGGGCTGGGGTGGCCCAGTCGGTAGCGCGCTAGGCTCGTAATCTGTAGTTCCCAGGTTCGAGTCCCAGCTGGGTCAGCGTTGAGATTTATCTCCGCAAAATTCCCCGCCCTGCCCACGGTCAGTAGGGGACACCGATGGGCTTGGAAAGGTCTCCGTCCGTCGGATGGGACGTTAACACGTGGCCCTGTGTGCGGGAGAGCCATACCCTGCGCACGTTAAAGAACACGCTAGATGGCCTTGACGGGAGGCTACCATCTGTCTCCCAACAGCTGTTCCAGTGGGTCCCTTCCCCCAACCTTCTCTGAGTCTTCGGGGTCCATGTAACCTGGCCATTTAGCCCACGGTGTGCAAAAAAGTGCCGATCGGAGGTAAAACAACCCAACCACTTGACAGGAAGTTACTTTGTATTAGCAACAGGTGGGATTCTAGACACCTTTTCTGAGACCATAAATGTAACCGATAGCCAAAAGCACTGGTCACCTAGAATTTTCAGAAAATGGTTCTCAAATCTCGGCTCTCGCAATGCTGAACAGAGTTGAGATTTTGATATGGTTCTAGGTGGGTGTGAAAACTCTACACAGAATATTTGAGGTCGACGGCATTCAGAATATTCCTTTGGATGCATTGTGCTAAACCAGAGAAGGCATAATAGGCATCATATGTGTATATCTCACAGGGATTAAGAGTATTTAAGCTTCCTAAGTTATATGGTTTTAGTTTTTTAGAGTTTTAAGTTTTATAGTTTTAATTATTAGAGAAGTTAGGTTGTTTAATTGCTATGCTTTTACATCTGAATCTTTATTTCTTTACTGTAAGTGAATAAATATCCAAGTCATATTGACCCAGTGGATAACAAGAGTTACTAAAAACACTTCGTTGGACAACCTTTTTAGGAGAAACCGCCTTTTTAATTACCTGTATATTTATACACGTATCTTCATGATATACTTAATCCCAAGGAAAAGCTGAGTAAGTGATTCTGTTTTATCCTGTTGCGTAGAGAATGGGAGGTGGGTTGTAATATAATGATAAAAACAATTGATTGTGATTTTTCCTGATGATAGAAATTACTACTGCTACGGTAATTCCAATATAGAAAGTGAAAGGTTCCTGGAAAGCGTTTTAATGGGTAGCCTAAGGCAAAGAATATAGAGGGAGAAGAAGTTAAGCTTCCATAGACATTAATGTAAAATCGAGTATCGTGCATTTGGCCTAGAGGTGAAACGAACATTACAGGGGACGAACGCTTTTGTAATTACATGTTACTGTCAACTTCCATTCTCTTCGCTTTTCCTATGTAATAATTTCCCATTGATATCCTTGCAGAGTATATTAATATCAATTCTGTTTCCTGTCTCTATGTAACCAAGAAAGCTTCTAATTGTAATGATTTATTCTATAAATTAACTTCAGGCTAATTTCAAATCTTCCCTATCCGTTCAATTCATAATTGTTGGTTCAACGAAAAATAATTCCAATGGAGAAAATAAACCTTTATTAAAATCATGATATTATTTTTTTCAAATACAAAGTGCAGTTACTTTTTTTTCCTTTTTTAAAATATAAATTTTTTGATGCATAATTCCTTTGCCCCTTATTGTTTGCTTCCCGGCTAAAACAAATGCACGATACGAATCGAAACACCACTTGAGGTCGCCACTTACGCTTTGTCAAAGCTGAACTTCTTTTCCTTATATGTTCTTTGCCAAAGGGCGTGGATTTAAAATTCCAATTAATTAGTCATACGAAATTTATTATGAATGACATCTAGTTATTTAAATGATAATATGCTATTAAATTTTAGCGACCTTACACCGTAGGTCACTGAACCAGAGAGACAATGGTGATAAATATTACTCCTGTGGAAAGAACGAAAATTTAAATTACACATTAAATATGCTAAGATTTGCAGTGGTGGTCGTTTGCAATCCTTCATTAATTTTTTTCTACAATTAAAATATTTAATAAAAAAGTTTTACTCATTTGTTTCAATAATTAACTAAAAAAATCTAAACTCTTTTAAAATTAAGATAAATGTTAGGAAAATTGCACACTATTTCCCTGTCTGCTTTCAAAATTCAATAACTTTATTTTTAGTAAACCACCACTTAATTTTTTTATTCAGGTTAAATAAAGTAAGTGACAAAATTAGATCAATTTTGAACAACCGATATCCATGGATGCACGTGATATTCGAAATTTCCATTTTCCTTAATATATAAAACACATTAGTTCAAAATTTTGGTACCACAGAACGATTGTTTCTGAAAGTGTAAATTTCATATATTTTGTGTATCAACATATTGATTATCCAACAGTATTCTAATACTGTCCCTTTCTTTTATTCAACTGATGTACAGGGTGTACCAAAAATAAATGAGCGAGACCATTTGGCCATTCGTTTCAGTTAACTAACATATCATTTTGGAAAAGAACACACCGCAACACAAGAAGCGTTTACAAGAACAGTAGTGTCGCATACCGACAGATTTGGGTTGTTTTACCTCTGAGTGGCACTGTTCTGCACACCATGGACTATATGGCCAGGTCATATGGACCCCGAAGGCTCAGAGAAGTTTGGGGGAGGGGACCCACTGGAACAGCTGTTGGGGGACAGATGGTAGCCTCCCGTCAAGGCCATCCAGCGTGTTCTTTAAGGTTCACAGCGTATAGTTCTCCCGCACACGGGGCCACGGCTTAACGTCCCATCCGACGGACGTCGGCCTTTCCAAGCCCATCGGTGTTCCCTACTAACCGTGGGCAGGGCGGTGAATTTTGCGGAGATAATAATAATCTTTATTTTATTCCGCCAGTCAATACAATATACATTTACATAGCATAATTATCTAATAACAATTAATATATACATGAAAAAAATTGAGAAGTGAAATAGCTGAGAAATATCAATTGCATCAGAAAAAGTAAATAACAATCATATTAAATATTGGTGTTTAATAGGAAAGGCGAAACAAAAAAGGAGAGCATAGTAAGCTGACGCTTATTTTTAGTTAATGCTCCCTATTTCCTTCAAAGTTCAATTATGACAACAGTAAAGTGTACAATAATTCAAATAGCACAATAATTCAATAGTATAAAAGGTCAAATGGTTATGAGACAATTACACTGATACATAGAAGGTTTCATTGCTTTGTAAGAAGAAACGTTCTACATTTGATTTTAAAAAATTTTAAAGATTTTGCATTTTTAACATCATCAGGAAATTCAGACCAAATTTTTACTGCATTGTATTTGATAGATCTCTGCCCAATTGACAATCGACACAAAGGTATACTCAGATCCTCTCTATGACGTGTTTCATAATTATGAAAATTCGAAAGACTGAAAATAGTCTTTAAATCTATCCTATTTAATCAATCTCATTGTAATCGAATACACAAAGTTTCCTGATATCAGTTTGTAATTATTATAGACATTAAGAATTTTAACCTCAGAAAATAAATGTGCCACGGGATCATAATATCTTTTACCAACAATATATCTAACAATTCTTTTCTGAAGACGATATATAGCATTCAGATTATAGTCAAAAGTATTATCCCAGACTAAGATTCCATATGTTATATAAGAATAAATGAAAGAGTAGTATAAATTTGTCAAAATTTGTTTGATAACCAGATGACGCATTTTACCAATCATACCAATATTCCTTGACAGAGTGATTCTCAGCTGCTTTACGTGAAATGACCAGTTCAGATTTTCATCGATCCATATTCCTAAGAATTTATATTCAGTGCATCTCTTTAGCTTAATTTCATTAATCTTCACATCGAAACATTTCTCATCGATATTTTTGTTTTTATTTTTATAAATCATGTATTTGGATTTCTTGACATTTATTAATAAATTGTTATGTCTGCACCATTCAGATATAATATTTAGAGAGTAGTTAACACTGCTAATCAGGCTTGCAGAATCTTGGTTGAAATCGACAATGCTTGTATCATCAGCATATAATAACATCTTTGAATTAATGTGTAACTTTGCTAAGTCGTTAATGTAAAGTAGGAAAAGGATCGGACCAAGAATCGAACCTTGAGGCACACCTCTGTAAATAAAATGTTCATCTGATATACTACCATTTACTTCTACAAGAGCTTTCCTCTGAAATAAATAGCTTCTTAACCAGTTATTTATTTTACCTCTCTAGCCATAAAATTCAATTTTCTTTAACAAAATTTCATGGTTAATACTGTCAAATGCTTTCGTAAAATCAAGATATACAGCTAATCCAATGTGACCTGCATCCAAATGATTGACAATATGCTCATATAAATCTGCAATGGCTGTCTGAGTAGATTTTTTATTTTGAATACCATATTGTTGTTGTGTGATAATTTTCATATTATCTAGGAATTTAGTCATACGTGTACAAATTAGCTTTTCAAAGATTTTCGAGAAGATTGGCAAAATTGAAATTGGTCTATAGTTTTCTATGTTTTCTTTATCACCCGATTTATGTATGGGAAGAATTCTGGCAATTTTCAGTTTATCCGGGAATACTTCGTTTATTATTGATAAATTAAATATATAGCACAAAGGTTCTTTCATTGTATGTATAATCTTTTTAATTACATTAATATTTATGTCATCTATACCTGGTGACTTATCAGCTCCTAGATCATTCACAATGTTACTGATCTCTTGAGTAACAATTGGCATGACATAAAATGTCTGGTCTATGCACTCAATTTGATATTTATATTTGCCATGAAATTTTTCAGTTTGGTTCAGTATCAATTCGTTAACGGTATCATGAAAATAGCTATTGAAGGCATTGGACTTCGCATAGTCATCAGCAATAATTGCATCATCAGAACGCTGACCTAGCTGGGACTCGAACCTGGGAACTACAGATTACGAGCCTCGCGCGCTACCGACTGAGCCACCCCCGTCCCTACCCTGGCCAGGGCGGGAATTTTCGGAGATAAATCTAAACGCTGACAAAGCTGGGACTCGAACCTGGGAACTATAGATTACGAGCCTCGCGCGCTACCGACTGAGCCACCCCCACCCCTACCGTGGGTAGGGCGGGGAATTTTCGGAGATAAATCTAAACCTGAGCTAGCTGGGACTCGAACCTGGGAACGCTCAGTAGATGTCAGCGAGGGAGTTGCGGTTAGTTGCCGTAACGGATGAAGGGCACGCTGATCGAGGTCAAGGTCACTGTCAACTGCCAACTAAATCAAAGAAGATTTAAGCAGAAGTCGAGCTCCCCACAAGAGTAAGTGGCGCCGCTCTGCGGAATTTTGCCGAAGCTGAACGTGGCAAATTGGTGTGCAGCAACAGAAACAACGGTAAGGCGCCATCTGCTCATGCGCAGTGCAATCGTTTTAGCATGCTGCAACTATGGTTGGTCGTACTCATCAAATATTTAATGAATATTTAATGTGATTTAATTAGTGTTTCAACCTGTTTAACGATCATGACTATTTGCCTACGTT
The DNA here is from genome assembly GCA_038380435.1 of Ryuthela nishihirai. Taxonomy (NCBI): domain Eukaryota; kingdom Metazoa; phylum Arthropoda; class Arachnida; order Araneae; family Heptathelidae; genus Ryuthela; species Ryuthela nishihirai. The sequence continues at coordinate 49,893,010 of JAWZYU010000032.1, forward strand.
GCGTTGTTTTACGTCTAAGCGGCAGTTTTTTGCGCACCATGGGCTAAATGGCCAGGTCACATGGACCCCGAAGGCTCAGAAAAGGTTGGGGCAGGGAACCCACTGGAACAGCTGTTGGGAGACAGATGGTAGCTTCCCGTCAAGGCCACCCAGCGTGTATTTTAACGTTGGGTTGTTTTATCTCTGAGCGGCACTTTTTTGCACACCATGGTCTAAATGGACAGGTCACATGGACCCAGAAGGCTCAGAGAAGGTTGGGGGAGGGGACCCACTGGAACAGCTGTTGGGAGACAGATGGTAGCCTCCCGTCAAGGCCATCTAGCGTGTTCTTTAACGTTCACAGGGTATGTTTCTCCAACACACGGCTTAACTTCCCATCCGACGGACGGCGGCCTTTCCAAGCCCATCGGTGTCCCCTACAGACCGTGGGCAGGGCGGGGAATTTTTGCGGAGATAAATCTCAACGCTGACTCAGCTGGGACTCGAACCTGGGAACTACAGATTACGAGCCTGGCGAGCCACCGTACTGAGCCAACCCCGCCCCAACTCTATGCCTACAGTTGTAGCTTAGGGTAAAGTTATTCAATGAGTATTTTATCTCGTTCAGGAGTGCATTTTGCGATAACTGAAAAAGCCGTCGTATGTTATATTTTGAGTAATTTTGCAGAAGTTTTAAAAATATATGTGAATTAATACATTTAATCATCTTACGAATATATAAGTCAATGTATGTTGCGGGTTTATGTTCCATGGAGCTTATCGATGTATATAGGCTTCTTCACTTTGCCCTTACAGTGTAATTTTTTTTTATGGTTAATGCAGGAGGTGCCTGCTGCCATCTGTTGGACGTTTATAAAAGTATGAAACTCGATATGATATTTATTGAAAATGTGAAAAATTGTGTAAAATATAATTATATTGAACATGTTATTGTACATTAAGACATAAATCTCAGTTTATTATAATATATTAAATATGGTAGAGTGTCCAAAATATTAAAATTTTCTTGTTGACCAGAGCTACTACCTGTTTTACAAAACAGAATTTTATTGATTAAAATAAATTTGATCGATCTTTGCTATTTTCTCTCTAAACGAAATGCAAATTGTGATGGTGCCTCATGAAGGAGAAATTTTCGAAATGAATATTTTCCAGAGTTAGAGTGTATGTAAAATTAGTCATGTGATGTAAGCCATTGAAAACCTTGCTTGACAGTGAAATAATAACGCAGGGAGGCAGTGAAAAAATAACGCAAGGAACTCGCTACTCTCCCTGGTAAGGTGGCCTCACTGCAATACACGAATTTGCCATGTTTAGAGGGCGCTGCAATCGAAAGTTTACATTACGCCATGGACAGTCCTTGACAAAACGACGCTTCACGGTGACAATGGTGTCGCTTTGTGACAAAGAAACAGATCGTCCTCCTTTTAAGAAGTTTAAATATAAAGCAACGAGGCACGTTTATAATATTAAAGTCTTATTAGGCTACTCCTTGAAGCTTCATGAATCTTCACTCCAAAATTTCGAAAGCCACAATAAACACTTTTAAAATAAGGAATTTTAGAGAGCAAAAATTCTACGTGCAGCCTCTAAATACTCAAACATCATAATGCTAATTAACACAAAAATTTTTTTCCTAAATAAAACATATTTGTAGATAAACATTAATATAAAGATTAGCCCAATAATACACCAGAAAAAATATAATCAAATAGAGGTTCGAGTCCCAGCTGGGTCACCGTTGAGATTTATCTCCACAAAAATTCCCCGCCCTGCCCTCGGACAGTAGGGGACACCGATGGGCTTGGAAAGGCCACCGTCCGTCGGATGGGACGTTAAGCCTTGATCCCGTGTGCGGGAGAGCCATACCCTGTGCACGTTAAAGAACACACTGGATCGCCTTGACGGGAGGCTACCATCTGTTTCCTAACAGCTGTTCCAGTGGGTCCCCTCCCCCAACCTTCTCTGAGCCTTCAAGGTCCATGTGACCTGGCCATTTACCCATATTGTGAGAGTGCCGCTCAGAGGTAAAAGAATCCAACCCAAAAAGCCGGGGGGTGGGGAAGAAAAAGTCTGAGCTTTTATTGCCTTTGTAGGCTGGGCGCCACACCCTGCTCAAACGTGTGGCCCCCCCAGCCGTAGTCAGGCTGGCTTTTAAGTTAATCCAGCCCATTTCTTTCCATTTCTTTGATTTCGATGACCGGTGTCTCTAAATGAATATAATGATGCTCACTTTACGGCAAAACAATTTTGTCATATTTATCCCTGCATTCAACTGATGATTACTGCGTTACGCATGCTTGGAACATCATTTGCTGCGATCTACAACACCACTACGGTAAAAAAGGAAATTTGCGATTTCCAGTCTACACCCACCGATAAGACGACTTTCATTTTTTTTCCTTCTCCTATAATTTTCGACTTATCCGAAGCGCATTCTGTTTTTCAATAGCGTGTAATAATAACTGAACGTATTGTAATATTAACTGAAGAAATATATACTTTAATCTAAAATGACATGAAATTTAACAAATCACTATATATAAACAATATATATAATCACTATATATCATAATGATATAATTAAAAATTAACTTAAGGATTGGGTTGTTTTACCTCTGAGCGGCACTTTTTTGTACAACACGGGCTAAATCGCCAGGTCACATGGACCCCGAAGGCTCAGAGAAGGTTGGGGGAGGGGACCCACTGGAACAGCTGTTGGGAGACAGATGGTAGCCTCCCGTCAAGGCCATCCAGCGTGTTCTTTAACGTGCACAGGGTATGACTCTCCCGCACATAGTACCACGGTTTAACGTTCCATCCGACGGACGGCGACCTTTCCAAGCCCATCGGTGTCCCCTACTGACCGTTGGCAGGGCGGGGAATTTTGCGGAGATAAATCTCAACGCTGACCCAGTTGGGACTCGAACCTGGGAACTACAGATTACGAGCCTGGCGCGCTACCGACTGAGCCACTTCCGCCCCACTTAACTTAGGAATTAAGGGTGACTTTATGTCAAATTTATATGAACGAACCCAATAATGTTGCTACTTCCATTGTACTTAATGTAAATATTTATTTTTCAGCTACATTCTATATATGTTAGAAGAGATTAAAAGAGAGAAGTAGCCAAACGGAAAGCTAGTGTTTCTCGCCAAATTTCAGGGCCATTATGTAACTGATTGCAAATGTTTACTGCAAAATGTACAATCTTGTGTGAGAAAAAAATTAATTACTTTGATATACAATACCTAAATACGCCAAGTGTATAGAGCATTCAAATTTCTATTTTTGCTTATTTATTGAGTATCATACTATAATTACCGCAAAAAATATTAAATAATTTATTTAATTAAAATTAATCCGCTTTAATTGAATACTGATTATTTTCACTCAAGAGAAAACTCTAGGTAAGATTCTGCAAATGCAGGATCTAAAGTGTTTAATACAAAAATCAATCAATAGTAAAGACCCATATTACCTGTTGACGTGGCGTTAAAGAAAATCGTTTAAGTGAAAAATTAGTTTCGCAGTGAATGGTACTTGAACCCATGTCAAATGTGATGACAACTACACCATCCACTATTAGCAAAAGCCTTCCGTTTTTATGGTATTTACGAATATTACGTATTTTTTAATTCCATAAATAAAAATATTTACATTTCTACTTACATACTCTACATGTCCATTGGCAAACCAAAGATACTGCAGAGGACAGCCGCATAGTGTTACCTCACGCAGAAGTATTTTACATTCAGATCCAGCTAAATTATATTTCCTGTTTCTCCAGGCTGTACTTCTAGGATTATATAAATTTAATCTTTTGCTTCCGCAAGAAAGGGAATACATTCACAAATAACACTCAAAAATTTCTGTGTTTCTACGTCAACTTTTTTACAAAGTTATGTTCAGTTCGGCAACAATGAGGAATGCGACATCACAGCAAGAAAATCATTTCTCAGATGCAGGTTGGGTTGTTTTACCTCTGAGAGGCACTTTTTTGCACACCATGGGCTAAATGTCCAGGTCATTGGGACCCCGAAGGCTCGGAGAAGGTTGCGGGAGGGGACCCACTGGAACAGCTGTTGGGAGACAGATGGTAGCCCCCCGTCAAGGCCACCCAGGGTGTTCTTTAGTGTTGGGTTGTTTTACCTCTGAGCGGCACATTTTTTGCACGCCATGGGCTAAATGGCCAGGCCACAAGGACCGCGAAGGCTCAGAGAAGGTTGGGGGAGGGGACCCACTGGAACAGCTGTTGGGAGACAGATGGTAGCCTCCCGTCAAGGCCATCCAGCGTGTTCCTTAACGTGCACAGGGTATGGCTCTCCCGCACACGCTGCCACGGCTTAACGTCTTATCAGACGGACGGCGGCCTTTCCAATACCATCGGTGTCCCATACTGACCGTGGGCAGGGCGGGGAAATTTTGCGGAGATAAATCTCAACGTTGACCCAGCTGGGACTCGAACCTGGGAACTACAGATTACGAGCATGACGCGGTACCGTCTGAGCCACCCCCGCCCCAATGGTGTGGGGTGCTTTCTCGTACAATACATTCGGTGCAGTCATTCTTATATAAGGCAAGGTTAATGCCAATCGCTATTTGATAGTCTGAGTGATAATCAAATGGTACAGCATTTCTTTCATGAAGAGAGAGCTGTTTTTCAATATGCACTTTTTCTGCACACCATGGGCTAAATGGCCAGGTCACAAGAACCCCGAAGGCTCAGAGAAGGTTGGGCGAGGGGCCGCACTGGAACAGCTGTTGGGAGACAGATGGTAGACTCCCGTAAAGACCATCCAGCGTGTTCTTTAACGTTGGGTTGTTTTACCTCTGAGCGGCACTTTTTTGCACACCATGGGCTAAATGGCCAGGTCACAAGAACCCCGAAGGCTCAGAGAAGGTTGGGGGAGGAGACCCACTGGAACAGCTGTTGGGAGACAGATGGTAGACTCCCGTAAAGGCCATCCAGCGTGTTCTTTAACGTGCACAGGGTATGGCTCTCCCACACACGGAACCACGGGTTAACGTCCAATCCGACGGACGGCGGCCTTTCCAAGCCCATCGGTGTACCCTACTGACCGTGGGCAGGGCGGGGAATTTTTGTGGAGATAAGTCTCAACGCCGACCGAGCTGGGACTCGAACCTGGGAACTACAGATGCAGGAATATTCATTAGACACAAAACACAAAGTGCGCTTGAAATTTGAAGCTGGAGCTGGCAAACACTTCCTGAGATGTCATTCCAGAAAGTCCCATAGATTCTCCAGCTGGTTTATATCTGGTGACTGCGATGACCATGGTATGTGAAAATTTTCAGGTTCATGCTCCTCAAGCCATTGGCTCAAACAACAAAAAATGCGTTATGCGGAGGAGAGCACTGTCATATTGAATTATCTCCACAAAATTCCCCGCCTTGCCCTCGGTCAGTAGGGGACACCGATGGGCTTGGAAAGGCCACCGTCCGTCGGATGGGACGTTAAGCCGTGGACCCTTGTGGGGGAGAGACATACCCTGTGCACGGTAAAGAACACGCTGGATGGCTTTGACGGGAGGCTACCATCTGTCTCCCAACAGCTGTTCCAGTGGATCCCGTCCCCCAACCTTCTCTGAGCCTTCGGGGTCCATGTTACCTGGCCATTTAGCCCTTGGTGTGCAAAAAAGTGCCGCTCAGAGGTAAAACAACCCAACGTTATGGAACACGCTGGACGGCCTTGACGGCAAGTTACCATCTGTCTCCCAACAGCTGTTCCAGTGGGTACCCTCCCCCAACCTTCTCTGAGCCTTCGGGGTCCATGTGACTTGGCCATTTAGCCCATGGTGTGCAAAAAAGTGCCGCTCAGAGGTAAAACAACACAACGTTAAAAATCACGCTGGATGGCCTTGACGGGAGGCTACCATCTGTCTCCCAGTAGCTGTTCCAGTGGGTCCCCTCCCCCAAACTTCTCTGAGCCTTCGGGGTCCATGTGACCTGGCCATTTAGCCCATGGTGTGCAAAAAAGTGTCGCTCAGAGGTAAAACATCCCAACGTTAAAAAGCACGCTGGATGGCATTGACGGGAGGCTACCATCTGTCTCCCAACAGCTGTTCCAGTGGGTCCCCTTCCCCAACCTTCTCTGAGCCTTCGGGTCCATGTGACCTATCCATTTAGCCCATGGTGTGCAAAAAAGTGCCGCTCAGAGGTAAAACGACCCAAAGTCATATTGAAAAACAGCTCTCTCTTCATGAAAGAAATGCTGTACCATTTGATTATCACTCAGACTATCAAATAGCGATTGGCATTAACCTTGCCTTATATAAGAATGACTACACGAATGTATTGTACGAGAAAGCACCCCACACCATTGGGGCGGGGGTGGCTCAGGCGGTAGCGCGTCAGGCTCGTAATCTGTAGTTCCCAGGTTCGAGTCCCAGCTGGGTCAGCGTTGAGATTTATCTCCGCAAAATTTCCCCGCACTGCCCACGGTCAGTAGGGGACACCGATGGGCTTGAAAAAGCCGCCGTCCGTCGGATGGGACGTTAAGCCGTGGCTCCTTGTGCGGGAGAGCCATACCCTGTGCACGTTAAAGAACACGCTGGATGGTCTTGACAGGAGGCTACCATCTGTCTCCCAACAGCTGTTCCATTGGGTCCCCTCCCCCAACCTTCTCTGAGCCTTCGGAGTCCATGTGACCTGGCCATTTAGCCCATGGTGTGCAAAAAAGTGCCGCTCAGAGGTAAAACAAACCAACCCAACCACCGAGGTCTGAAAGGAGCTTGTCAGTTTATTTGCGACAGTAGAAGGTCTGTGAGGATATCAGGAACTCAGCAGAAAAACAGTACAAAGAACCATACCTTAACCAGGGCTCAAACCCAGGAACTTTAGATCAGTATCCAAGCGTGTTAACCACTCGGCCACGGGTTTTACGTTACAAACCACGGGTCATATATTACAAATAAAAAAGGACGTAAAATACCCTCTCTACAGTCAGGAACAAACAAACATCAGAAAAGACCCTTTAATTAAGATTGTACAATAAACTTTGTGCTGAAGATTTCACTTTGACCACTATTTCATATTTTTTTCATCAAACTCTTAAATGAATCTGAAAATTTTCCGGAATTTAGAAATTTTCTCTACCCAAAACTCGAATCACTGTACATCGAATCATCGTTCATTGCCCAAAAAGATTTGGTATCTAAAGAAAGTGATCTTTCTCAAAGAATATAATATCGAGCTTTATTTGATAACAAAATCATTTTCTTAGAGTTTGATGCAGCTCATTTTCTTACCTGTGAATTGGAAACACTGTCTAAGGTAAAAGACGTTGAAGGCATCTGTTCAAAATAATTGTTAAATATAGCTGAAAATTTAATAATCATAGGGATCTGATTGAACTACTTGAAATTTCACTGCTGGCCAGTGGTCTCCTTTTTAGATTCCTCCGCCAATATCTGCCTCTGATATATTCTACACTTCGCCCTCATTATTTTCAAAAGTTCATTTCAACGTAATGATCTCTACTTTTCACCATCTTCCGATACTTTTAAGCTCGTAACTTCTGAGTTTGCCACAATGTTTTTTCCTCTCATATCTTCTCAAAGAGTTGACCTCAAGTAACGAACTACTATGATATTAAAATGCTATATTTATTTTTGCGATTAGTACTTTTTAGTGTGTTTCGATTTATAAAAATGAGTTTCTTTATATAACAGATTTGGAATTAATACTCACTTGGTACATATGTTGATACTCGTAGAAAAGTAAAGATTCTTACACAAACTACATGAGGTAAAATGAAGAGACGGTCCCGCTATGCACTGCCTGTGGGGGTGAAGTGTTAAAACCTTCTGATACGTTATATAAATTAAAGACGTGTAAATCGTACGCTTTTGTTATTAACTTTTAGCGCCTTACACTGCAAGACACTGGACTAGAAAACGAGATATACTTCATTGCACTAATTTGTAATTAAACGATTACATAATACTTCACTAAAATATACCAAAATTTATAGTGGTAGCTGTTTTCGTTTTTCCTTAAATTACTTTTATTTAGATAAAACATGATAAAAAAATAAGTATTTAATAAACCGTTGAAATAATATCTTCATTAAAACACTGACTGCTTTCAGAATAAAATAAATATTTCTACATTTTCTAAACGAAGTATATTAATTTTTATATACGAGGTACGACATAAAAATATCGTAAATTAAACTGACAATAGTGATGTAAACTTGTAGGGATTACTCAGCTAATCTAAGTAATATTTAAAATTTGCACATTTCAGATAATTGTTGAAGCACAATGTAAGTAACCATCATGATTCAGCAGGCATCACGATTAAAAAATGAAAGTAGCGTAATGTTCAATATTAGAAAAGCTCAGAAAATGTGGTGTAAACATGAACCTCATCGCAACTAGCTCAGCTGCTATATCTAGAAATTGCTGTCAGCCATCATCTTCAATTATATTTAAAGCAACTTCCAATGACTGACTCCTTGATATCAAAGAGCCATCAAATGCAGAGATCTCGATCGGAAGAATGGTAGCTCATCGTTTATAGTACCAGACATGCCATCAATAGGTCGCAGGTTTGTATCCCAAAATGATGAGAATCGTCCGGATGGGATACACACACCTACGACCTCCATCTCCATTCTAGCTTGAATGAGTTGATCCTTAATATTAGAGACCATATCTTTAAATTTCCTGGAAACTGTGTCATTTGCGAAAGGAATGATTCTGACAAGGTTTACCATTTTTTTTACTAAACATACAAGAAGCCATTTCTTCTGTTGCTGGAAGAATGAGTGACTCGCCTATTGTGTGAGTCTTTTCGGCTTTTGCAGTTGGAAGGCTTCATTTGTAAGACGCTTTAACCCTTTCAGGACCATAAGGTTTCTAAGAGTAAATATTAGTATGTAACTGTTTATTTTAGTTTGTTTAGACGTAAAATAAATAAAAATCATAAGAAAAATACATAACAATGTGTAGTTTTTTTGGAATTTTATGGGATATATTTTTCCCAATGGACTATAAAGGTAACACAAATTATAGTTAGGCTTATTATGCAATGTCTTTTATTTATTGGTTTATTAGAACAAAATGTTAACTAAAATAATACAAAATTATGAAATAAAATTACTATACAAAATGATGTGCTAATTACGATATTCTGCGAAGCAATTTCTTTTGGTAGTAAGGCAAAGATGGACATTGCACATAGTACATATATTATGCGTTCTGACAGTTCTGTTTTTGTTTTCTAAACGTTCCCGTTTACGTAATTGCGTTCGGCATACGTTCTATTTTGACATTCTGTATAAAAAATGCAGATAAGGTTATAATTAAATACAACAATTACCAATTTTAAAATGGGAAAAATGTTTCCGTTAGTCGTGAAAGGGTTAAACGATTATTACAAACGATATATTTATGATAGAAATTTAAAATTTTGGTAGTGGAATGTGAAGGTCACGAAGTCTCCATTGCGAACAGTGGGTTGACCCATTAGACCCAGAGGGGGTTGGAAACACATATGAATTTGACTTTCACAAATATTTGGTTTCTTTTAGAGATAAATGGAGAATTCTTTCTGGGTTAGATAGGAATTGATAAAATATTATGTTTCACTTTTTAAATCTTGCAAAAACTATAAATGCGCCCTGTAACTGTGCAAAAATTTGCAAAGAGTTGAGACCTAAGATGCGGTGTGCAGACAATGTCAAACAGGACTTTTTAGAATTGGTGTGCAGTGTCCAGATGCAGCAGATGTAGCTCAGGAGAGACACTATACTTGAGGAACTAAATTGCACTTTCTGGTTGGACCTCCGTAGCCAATGGCTGCTTGAGGAGGAGGAGGATGATGATGAAAATTGCTCTCATAGTAAAAACATTTGTTAATTCATTAATTTAGACACAATAATCATATGGACTCTGGCAGACTAACAAACATTTTCTTACAGATTTTAAAATCAATAATGACTGACAATTGCTGGAACGGTGACATAGGAAATGAATCATTTGGGGGCTTACATATTCGATTGCCACAACTGTGGCATCTTCGATCGTCTCTCCCAGTTCCAGGTATCTTAGACACACAGGGTATCATGGGTTGGGTTGTTTTACCTCTGAGCGTCACTTTTTTGCATACCATGGGCTAAATAGCCAGGTCAACAAGGACCCCGAAGGCTCAGAGAAGGTTGGGGCAGGGACCCACTGGAACAGCTGTTGGGAGACAGATGGTAGCCTCCCGTCAAGGCCATCCAGCGTGTTCTTTAAACTTGAGTTGTTTTACCTCTGAGCGGCACTTTTTTGCACACCATGGGCTAGTGGTGCTTAACGTCCCATCCGTCCGTCGGATGGGACGTTAAGCCGTGGCCACGTGTGCGGGAAAGCCATACCCTGTGCACGTTAAAGAACACGCTGGATGGCCTCGACGGGATGCTACCATCTGTCTCCCAACAGCTGTTCCAGTAGGTCCCCTCCCCCAACCTTCTCTGAGCCTTCGGGGTCCTTGTGATCTGGTTATTTAGCCCATGGTGTGCAAAAAAGTTCCGCTCAGAGGTAAAACAACCCAACGTTAAAGAACACGCTGGATGGCCTTGACGGGAGGCTACCATCTGTCTCCCAACAGCTGTTCCAGTGGGTCCACTCCCCCAACCTTCTCTGAGCCTTCGTGGTCCATGTGACCTGGCAATGTAGCCCATGGTGTGGAAAAAGTGCCGCTCAGAGGAAAAACAACCCAACATCTCCTGCTGAGAGAATGAGTGACTCGCCTCTTGTGTGAGTCTTTTCGGCTTTCGCAGTTTGAAGGCTTACTTTGTAAGACGCTTTAAGTGCACTTTAATTTTCTTCTACACCAGAAAAATGCTTAATTAAGGTTTTTCTAGTACTGAAGTCTTCCAAAAGACGTTCAAAATAGCTTAAGGGCTTATGTTTTAAATGCTCATATTTTGTTTCAAAGTGTCGTCGTAACAGTGTCGGTTTCATAGAATTTTGTGACAGGACTTCAGAGCAAACAAGGCATGCAAAGTTTTTGTACTTTTCTTTGTAAATTTGTACAGAGGTCGTAACTTAAACACTGAATGGATTAAACATTATAATTAAATATAAGTTGGGTTGTTTTACCTCTGAGCGGCACTTTTTTGCACACAATGGGCTAAATGGTCAGGTCACATGGACCCCGAAGGCTCAGAGAAGGTTGGGGGAGGGGACCCATTGTAACAGCTGTTGGGAGACAGATGGTAACCTCCCGTCCAGGCCATCCTGTGTGTTCTTTAACGTTGGGTTGTTTTACCTCTGAGCGGCACTTTTTTGCACACAATGGGCTAAATGGCCAGGTCACATGGACCCCGAAGACTCAGAGAAGGTTGGGGGAGGGGACAAATTTTAACAGCTGTTGGGAGACAGATGGTAACCTCCCGTCCAGGCCATCCTGTGTGTTCTTTAACGTTGGGTTGTTTTACATCTGAGCGGCACATATTTGCACATCATGGGTTAAATGTCCTGGTTGGGTTGTTTTACCTCTGAGCGGCACTTTTTTGCACATCATGGGTTAAATGTCCAGGTTGGGTTGTTTTCCCTCTGAGCGGCACTTTTTTGCACACCATGGGCTAAATGGCCAGGTAACATGGACCTCGAAGACTCAGAGAAGGTTGAGGGAGGGGACCCATTGGAACAGCTGTTGGGAGACAGATGGTAGCCTCCCGTCAAGGCCATCCAGTGTGTTCTTTAACGTTGGGTTGTTTTACCTCTGAACGGCACTTTTTTGCACACCATGGGCTAAATGGCCAGGTCACATGGACCCCGAAGGCTCAGAGAAGGTTGGGGGAGGGGACCCATTGGAACAGCTGTTGGGAGACAGATGGTAGCCTCCCGTCAAGGCCATCCAGCGTGTTCTTTAACTTGCACAAGGTATGGCTCTCCCACACACGGGGATACGGCTTAACGTCCGATCCGACGGACGGCGGCCTTTTCAAGCCCATCGGTGTCCTCTACTGACCGTGGGCAGGGCGGGGAAATTTTTTGCGGAGATAAATCTCAACGCTGACCCAGCTGGGACTCGAACCTGGGAACTACAGATTACGAGCCTGGCGCGCTACCGACTGAGCCACCCTCCCTCCCCTCCCCCCCAAAAAAGAGGAATTCAACCTACAATGTGCAATATTGATTATTCAAGAAAAGTGTGTTTTACATAAATTTTGTCTAGTGGAAAGCATCTCAAGTGACAACCTCACAGTCAATTTTGGTGGTAGCACTGAAGAAAAAACTGACTCTGTTACTTGTTATACCTTATTTAATCTGTTTATCTTTTGTTTTTAACGACTATTTTGGTATACAGAAAGGAGAGGAAATTGGGATCCAAGATCATTAGACCACAGGAAGATTTACTCTGCACAGGTGGAAACTTTTAAAAATTCAGAAAAACTTAAATTTTATTTTTCTTTATTCCTTTACTGTGATTTACGCGTCCTATTCTTTGTTAGGGATAGCACGAAGCCCAAATTTGAAAGGTGTGTAACGTACCCATCGCATTTTAATTTCATCTATCTACCGCTAAATAGGGGCGGGGTGGCTCAGTCGGTAGCGCGCCAGTCTCGTAATCTGCAGTTCCCAGGTTCGAGTCCCAGCTGGGTCAGCGTTGAGATTTATCTCCGCAAAACTCCCCGCCCTGCCCACGGTCAGTAGGGGACACCGATGGGCTTGGAAAGGCCACCGTTCGTCGGATGGGACGTTAAGCCTTGGCCCCGTGTGCGGGAGAGCCATACCCTGTGCACGTTAAAGAACACGCTGGATGGCCTTGACGGGAGGCTACCATCTGTCTCAAAACAGCTGTTCCAGTGGGCCCTCTCCTAAACCTTCTCTGAGCCTTCGGGGTCCATGTGACCTGGCCATTTAGCCCATGGTGTGAAAAAAAGTGCAGCTCAGAGGTAAAATAACCCAACATTATAGAACACGCTGGATGGCCTTGACGGGAGGTTACCATCTGTCTCCCAACAGCTCTTCCAGTGGGTCCCCTTCCCCAACCATCTCTGAGTCTTCGGGGTCCATGTGACCTGGCCATTTAGCCCATGCTGTGCAAAAAAGTGCAGCTCAGAAGTAAAATAACCCAACGTTATAGAACACGCTGGATGGCCTTGACGGGAGGTTACCATCTGTCTCCCAACAGCTGTTCCAGTGGGTCCCCTCCCCCACCCTTCTCTGAGCCTTCGGGGTCCATATGACCTGGCCATTTAGCCCATGGTGTGCAAAAAAGTGTCGCTCAGAGGTAAAACAACCCAACTCAACTGTTGCGTAGTCTACGATACAGAAACGAAATATTTGATTTGACCGTTTCGCAAACAAAAACGTCGATAAATAAATGGGCTAAAGGTATTTCCGGTGGGTGCAAACCGTCTGGATGTCGTGCGATGTCCAACTGAAGTTTGACACACGAACAAGGGTCTTCGCACTGATTTGTCATAAACACAGCAATCACAAAATTCACTTCCTGTCTGGTCTGCGATTGTTTGTGATTCACTTCTGCAGAGAATAACTCAATGCACGTCAGTTAAGGAGAGTTATCATTTCGTGGGAATTCTGATGAATTTCCGGTAATGCTTTCATTGCTATTTAATCTTTCTTTGCTCGTAGGGAACGGTTATACAGAAAACAGTTTGAGAGATTTTATATCTATCAACGTTGGGATGATGAGGATTTACGATTTTCAAGTCTTTAAAGCCAATTTTAAACAAAGTGGTGAGAAATCTTTCATTAGTGCATCATCCCAAAATATCATCACTGAAATTTTTGCTTAGAAACATAGCTATACTTTGTAGATTTGGGTTAGGTTGTTTTACCTCTGAGCGGCACTTTTTTGCACATCATGGGATAAATGGCCAGGTCACATGGACCCCGATGGCTCGGAGAAGGTTGGGGATTGGGACCCACTGGAACAGCTGTTGGGAGACAGATGGTAACCTCCCGTCAAGGCCATACAGCGTGTTCTTTAACGTTGGGTTGTTTTACCTCTGAGCGGCACTTTTTTGCACACCATGGGCTAAATGGCCAGATCACATGGACCCCGAAGGCTCAGAGAAGGTTGGGGGAGGGGACACACTGGAACAGCTGTTGGGAGACAGATGGTAGCCTCCCGTCAAGGCCATCCAGCGTGTTCTTTAACGTGCACAGGGTATGGCTCTCCCACACACGGGGCCGCGGCTTAACGTCCCATCCGACGGACGGCGGCTTTTCTAAGCCCATCGATGTCCCCTACTGTCCGTGGGAAGGGCGGGGAATTTTTGCGGAGATAAATCTCAACGGTGATCCAGCTGGGACTCGAACCTGGGAACTGCAGATTACGAGCCTGGCGCGCTACCGACTGAGCCATCCCCGCCCCACTAAAGTAAGTACGCGTACCCCTTGGGTGTACATGGTAAATGTTTTTGGGGTACGTCGTGAGAGCTCAAAAGTCGCTAGATAGGTGTTATATATTTATGTGTGTGTTTTATTTTATTCCCATTGTTTTACTCTAACTATAGTTTTATTTTGCTGTCCCGTGGCCGAGTGGTTAGCGCGCTTGGCTACTGCTCTAAGGGACCTGGGTTCGAGCCACGGGTAAGGCATGGCTGTTTGTGTCATTTTTCTGCTGAGGTCCTGCCATCCTCTCAGACCTTCTAGTTCGGCGTATAAACTGACAGGCTCCTGTCAGACCTCTGTGGCAAGCAGCTGCTTGAGGGGTTTTTTATTTACAATTTATTATAATTTTATTTATTTATAAAGGGGTAGGCCAGTTACATACACATTTCCCGGTAGTACGTGAAGCATAAAAAGGTTGAGAACCACTGGAAAATACCCCCAAATTTAGTTAAAACCTTCTAACAGACTCTAATGTAGAATCAACTGTATCTCTGATTCCTTAACCTGTTTTAATGTTTTAATTATATTTTGGGGTCAAATGTTTCTAGCTGTTAAATATTTCAGTGTTTATAACTCTTTTAATACTGAACAAATATTGCTTAAAATCTAGATTCAGATAGATTTGATTGAGATGTTTAATTTATCTATATACATATTTTACATTAAAAATGATATTAAATAAGATATTGATTTTGAATGAGATAACATGGAACCAGTACCTGTATAAGAATTACCGAGCGGTGGATTGTTGGGTTGGGTTGTTTCACCTCTGAGCGGCACTTTTTTCCACACCATGGGCTAAATGGTCAGGATTGGGTTGTTTTACCTCTGAGCGGCACTTTTTTGTACACCATGGGCTAAATGGCCAGGTCACATGGACCCCGAAGGCTCAGAGAACGTTGGGAGAGGGGACCCACTGGAACAGCTGTTGGGAGACAGATGGTAGCCTCCCGTCAAGGCCATCCAGCGTGTTCTTTAACGTGCACAGGGTATGGCTCTCCCGCACACGGGGCCACGGCTTAACGTCCCATCCGACGGACGACGGCCTTTCCAAGCCCATCGGTGTCCCCTACTGACCGTGGGCAAGGCGGGGAATTTTGCGGAGATAAATCTCAACGCTGACCCAGCTGGGACTCGAACCTGGGAACTACAGATTACGAGCCTGGCGCGCTACCGACTGAGCCACTCCCGCCACATATAAATGGTGAGGGGATCGCGAAACGTTTCATCAATGACAAGGGGATCGCGAATCATTTCATCAATGGTAAGGGGATTGAGAATCATTTCATCAATGGTAAGGGAATTGCGAAACATTTCATCAATGGTAAGGGAATTGCGAAACATTTGGTCAATGATAAGGAGATCGCGAAAAATTCTATCAATGGTAAGAGTGGTCGTGCCTTGAAAAGTTTGAGAACTTCTGCCTTAGGCTGCTTTAAGTTATGATAAGAAACTGAGTACTGAATTTTTTGTGCTCCTGGCTCTTGCCGGTTAGAAAAGCGATTCCTAAAGGATCGACATGGCTTCCTCAGGAGACTTTTACCAATTTCTGGGGACGTTTTCGTTTGGTTCCCTGGAGAAACAGATTATATAGAATATAGAATAGTTCTTGGAGCTAGAAAATGCTGATAGAGATCACCTTTCCTGAAGTTCCCATAGGTTTTATAGTGGGTTGATGTCTGGTGACTGCGGCAGTCATGGTATATGAACAAATTCGGGCTCTTGCTCATCTAGCCACTGGGTGACCTCATGTCAGTCTCTTGCTCATCTAGCCACTGGGTGACCACATGTCAGGCTCTTGCTCATCTAGCCACTGGGTGACCACATGTCAGGCTCTTGCCATCTAGCCACTGGGTGACCACATGTCAGGCTCTTGCTCATCTAGCCACTGGGTGACCACATGTCAGGCTCTTGCTCATCTAGCCACTGGGTGACCACATGTCAGGCTCTTGCTCATCTAGCCACTGGGTAACCACATGTCATTGTCATCCTGAAAGACAGCTCTCTGTCCATTATCGAACCGACAGAACCCTTGACAGTAGGAAACGAGCAATCAGAGTTGTAAGCTTCCTTAGATTAGCGTCACGCGTGAACTCGTTCATTTGGCGAAAACAAAGTGTGGGATGATTCATCAGACCATATTGTATTCCACTGGATACGACGACGTGCATTGACAGGTATGATGGGTTGGGTTGTTTTACCTCTGAGCGGCACTTTTTTGCACACCATGGGCTAAATGGTCAGGTCACAAGGACCCGAATTCTCAGAAAAGGTTGGGGGAGGGGACCCACTGAACAGCTGTTGGGAGAGAGATGGTAGCCTCCCGTCAAGGCCATCCAGCGTGTTCTTTAACGTGCACAGGGTATGGCTCTCCCGCACACGGGGCCACGGTTTAACGTCCCATCCGACGGACGGCGGCCTTTCCAAGCCCATCGGTGTCCCCTACTGACCGTGGGCAGGACGGGGAATTTTTGCGGAGATAAATCTCAGCGCTGACCCAGCTAGGACTCGAACCTGGGAACTACAGATTACTAGCCTGGCGCGCTACCGATTGAGCCACCCCCGCCCCCACCAATTCTGGACTCCGTTTGTACGTCCAATTGCTTTCACCCACTATTCCTTTTGCAGATGTGTCTTCCCTATAGATTCCCATGCAGACATGACCTTGGAAACTATTGCTCGTGGAACATTAGCGAGTTCAACTGTCTTAGTGACCAAAACTCTTGCCAAAAGTTCCAACGATCATGTTCCTTTCGAAATCGCTAAAGTATTCACTCTGCCACATATGTGGGGCGGGGGTGGCTCAGTCGGTAGCGCGCCAAGCTCGTAATCTGTAGTTCCCAGGTTCGAGTCCCAACTGGGTCAGCGTTGAGATTTATCTCCGCAAAATTCCCCGCCCTGCCCACGGTCAGTAGGGGACACCGATGGGCTTGGAAAGGCCGCCGTCCGTCGGATGGGACGTTAAGCCGTGGCCCCGTGTGTGGGAGAGCCATACCCTGTGCACGTTAAAGAACACGTTGGATGGCCTTGACGGGAGGCTACCATCTGTCTCCCAACAGCTGTTCCAGTGGGTTTCCTCCCCCAACATTCTCTGAGCCTTCAGGGTCCATGTGACCAGGGTATTTAGCTCATGGTGTGCAAAAAAGTGCCGCTCAGAGGTAAAACAACCCAACCCAACCTGAAATAACTAAACTTAGAAAGAACCAAACTATTATATAGCCTAATTTTAGTCTTTTGGTGTAAACCTATTTCTCCACACTCCCCATAGATTCTTAAAAGTCTCAGCAGCAATCCCTGTTCTTCTGTTTATCTGACGCAGCACATCATCTTATTTAAACTCCCGGATAAGGGGTTATCCGGGAGTTTAAAATTCGAGATTTATAATAGTTATTGATTAGTTGGAAAATTCACGTTTATTGTAGTTGTTACTTTTAGGGCGAAATCACAGGTTTATGATGTCTAAGTTTCTATGGCATTACTATTGGCACAATTATTCACACAATCTCAAGTTTCCATCGGTGAGCGAAAATTCAAAATTTATATTAGCCATTAGGTTTGAATTCATAACGGACATAATAATATAATAATAATAATAATCTTTATTTTATTCCGCCAGTCAATACAATATACATTTACATAGCATAATTATCTAATAACAATTAATAAATACATGAGAAATATTGAGAAGTGAAATAGCTGAGAAATATCAATTGCATCAGAAAAGGTAAATAACAATCATATTAAATATTAGTGTTTAATAGGAAAGGCGAAACAAAAAAGGAGAGCATAGTAAGCTGACGCTTATTTTTAGTTAATGCTCCCTATTTCCTTTAGTTCAATTATGACAACAGTAAAGTATATAATAATTCAAATAGTACAATAATTCAATAGTGTAAAAGGTCAAATGGTTATGAGACATATTACACTGATACATAGAAGAAGGTTTCATTGCTTTGTAAGAAGAAACGTTCTACATTTGATTTTAAATAATTTAAAGATTTTGCATTTTTAATATCATCTGGAAATTCAGACCAAATTTTTATTGCATTATATTTGATAGATCTCTGCCCAATTGACAATCGACACATAGGTATACTCAGATCCTCTCTAGGACGTGTTTCATAATTATGAAAAGTCGAAAGACTCTGAAAATAGTCTTTAAATCTATCCAATTTAATCAATCTCATTGTAATCGAATACACAAAGTTTCCTGATATCAGTTTGTAATTATTATAGACATTAAGAATTTTAACCTCAGAAAATAAATGTGCCACGGGATCATAATATCTTTTACCAACAATACATCTAACAATTCTTTTCTGAAGACGATATATAGCATTCAGATTATAGTCAAAGGTATTACCCCAGACTAAGATTCCATATGTTATATAAGAATAAATGAAAGAGTAGTATAAATTTGTCAAAATTTGTTTGTTAACCAGATGACGTATTTTACCAATCATACCAATGAACAGAGTATATAAATACTTTGGGTTGTGTTGGGTTGTTTTAACACTGAGCGGCACTTTTTTGCACACCATGGGCTAAATGGCCAGGTCACAAGGACCCCGAAGGCTCAGAGAAGGTTGGGGGAGGGGACCCACTGTAACAGCTGTTAGGAGACAGATAATAGCCTCCCGTCACGGAGCACACGGAGCCACGGCTTAACGTCCCATCCGACGGACGGCGGCCTTTCCAAGACCATCGGTGTCCCCTACTGACCGTGGGCAGGGCGGGGAATTTTGCGGAGATAAATCTCAACGCCGACCCAGCAGGGACCTGAACCTGGGAAGTACAGATTGCGAGCCTGGCGCGCTACCGACTGAGCTACCCCCGCCCCTCTTAACATTGGAACTGAAACAATTATTCATTTTAACCCTTTGTCTTCTACTTATCAAATAGCTAGAAAGCCAAAATAGCATTTCACCTCTCATTCCAGCGTCTTCTAATTTATGTAATAGAATTAAATGTGGGACAGATTCAAATGCTTTTTTAACATCAAAGGAATAAAACAACGACTTTAAAATTTTGATTGATGCTTTTATATATGGTTGATGTCATTTTTAGAATTGCATCCTCTGTTCCCATGTTTTTTCGGAAACCATAATGATTTTTAGAAAAGAAATTATATTTATTCAAAAAATTTAACATTTTGGATTTCACTTTTTTTTGTATTATTTTGGAGAAGTCAGACAAGATGATTATTGCTCTATAATTTTCATTTTCTTGTCACAGCTACCTTTATACACTGAAATAACTGTGGCAGTTTTTAAACAATTAGGGAAACATCCAGAAATTAAAGATTTATTAATTAAAATACTTAAGATGTCTTTAATACTTGGCCCTGTCTTTTTAAGGATGAATACAGAAACGTGGTCTGTGCTAGAGGAATTTGCAGAGTTTAAACTCTTAATTACATCTTCAACTTCATTTTGATGTATTTCCTCAACAAAAGGGGGCGGGGGTGGCTCAGTCGATAGCGCGCCAGGCTCGTAATCTGTAGTTCCCAGGTTCGAGTCCCAGCTGGGTCAGCGTTGAGATTTATCTCCGCAAAATTTCTCGCCCAACACATGGTCTAGGGGACACCGATGGGCTTGAAAAGACCACCGTCCGTCGGATGGGACGTTAAGCCGTGGCCCCGTGTTGTGGGTGAGCCATATCTTATGCACGTTAAAGAACACGCTGGATGGCCTTGACGGGAGGCTACCATCTGTCTCCCAACAGCTGTTCCAGTAGGTCCCCTTCCCCAACTTTCTCTGAGCCTTCGGGGTCCATGTGACCTGGCCATTTAGCCCATGGTGTGCAAAAAAGTGCCGTTCAGAGGTAAAACAACCCAACGTTAAAGAACACGACGGATGGCCTTGATGGGAGGCTACCATCTGTCTCCCAACAGCTGTTCCAGTGGGTCCCCTCCCCAACCTTCTCTGAGCCTTCGGGGTTCATGTGACCTGGCCATTTAGCCCATGGTGTGCAAAAAAGTGACGCTCAGAAGTAAAACAACCCAACTTTAGTTCTTTTCTCTTTCCCAACGACTTCAGCCTGTTGAGTCAAGGTCACCTTGGACAGAGTGTTGGAAAAGAGTAAAATGTTGAGAAACCGTCGAATTTCAGAATTTTTTGATTTACGCAAATCAAGGTATGTTGAAACTAAATAACCAATCGCTAATTTATTCAGAAGAAAAAGTAATCTATTCAGCAGACACTAGACAGTTAGTTTTTCAATCCAACAAGAAATTTGTTATTGCCACATTCGTCAGAATGAGCACCTAAATTCCCCATACAACAAACATAAGCAAAAATGAATCGGAAATTTAGTGGCAATTTTAGCTTTATCATTACATCATAATCGCCTTTTTGACAAAGAGAAATTCTTTTCTCAAATAAACGGAAATATATATTTTCCTATTTAATGAAACAGATTTTATTAGTTTCAAGAATGCGTTTCTGCATTTTCAGAAACCTAAATACATATGTAATATTAAGATGAAAAATTATTCTTCTGTATTAGTACGTTATGAAAATTTCTCATAATATAAACAATTTTTATTCTTAATATATTGATAAATGATCATTATTTTAAATAATACCTTACCAGTAATAAAATTAGAAATAAATTTTTAAGTATTTTTCGAGACATAGCACTAACTACGATTGCGACCTAACTTGGTCTATTGACCTTCTGTCACAGGATGTGTGGATCTGAGCTGTCACCACCCCTGTGTAGTTGATTTCTCTGTATACATTTTTATGCTGGCCCCATCTGTTTAGAAACTCACGAGTCGCCACTGCATAAGTTTCACATTGTTTTGCTCCTGTTACTTCTCTGCTAGCATTCCCAAACGGAGCGGAAGTGGGGGACATAGCCTTGTTGAACCCTCTCTTCTCCTAGATGCGTCCGGGGCGGGGGTGGCTCAGCCGGTAGCGCGCCAGTCTAGTAATCTGTAGTTCCCAGGTTCGAGTCCCAGATGGGTCAGCGTTGAGATTTATCTCCTAAAAATTCCCAGCCCTGCCCACGGTCAGTAGGGGACACCGCTGGGATTGGAAAGGCCGCCGTCCATCGGATGGGACGTTAAGCCGTGACCCGCGGGGAGAGCCATACCCTGTGCACGTCAAAGAACACGCTGGATGGCCTTGACGGGAAGCTATCATCTGTCTCCAGTGGATCCCGTCTCCAACCTTCTCTGTGCCTTTGGGGTCCATGTGACCTGGCCATTTAGCGCATGGTGTGCAAAAAAGTGCCGCTCAGAGGTAAAACCACCCAACCCAACTTTAGTTCTATTCTCTTACTCAACGACTTCAGCCTGTTGTATCAAGGTGACCTTGGACAGAGTGTTGGAAAAGAGAAAAATATTGAGAAAAAATCGAATTTCAGAATTTTTTGATTTATGCAAATCAAGGTATGTTAAAACTAATTAACCAATCGCTAATTTATTCAGAAGAAAAAGAAATCTATTCAGCAGACACTAGACAGTAAGTTTTTCAATCCAACAAGAAATTTGTTATTGCCACATTCGTCAGAATGAGCACCTAAATTCCCCATTCAACAAACATAAGCAAAAATGAATCGGAAATTTTAGTGGCAATTTTAGTTTTATCATTATATCTTTATCGCCTTTTTGACAAAAGAAATGCTTTTCTCAAATAAACGGAAATATATATTTTCCTATTTAATGAAACAGATTTTATTAGTTTTGCACATTTGCATAATATTTACTTATTTCATGAACCTACCACCAATAATATTTAAAAGTTATCTATAACCAATATTTAGTCCGTTTAATTAATTTTCCCAATTTTTCTTCAATGAAGTTTAAGAATGAGTTTCTGCATTTTCAGAAACCTAAATATATAAAAAAATCAAAATCAGATTACGTAACACCTGAGGCATAAATTTGATTTTGTTGTCAAAATATGACCACGCAAATAACTAATATTTTAAAATTCGAAAATTGCAATTTAAATTTCAGTCTTAAAATCAAAATATTTTATTGATTTTAATTGAACACAGATGTCTAAATTTCAGAAGGGATAAAGCAATTGGGGTGAGTTGTGGGTTGTGGGTTGTTTTACCACTGAGCAGCACTTTTTTGCACACCATGGGTTAAATGGCCAGGTCACATGGACCCCAAAGGCTCAGAGAAGGTTGGGGGAGGGGACCCACTGGAACAGCTGTTGGGAGACAGATGGTAGTCTCCCGTCAAGGCCATTAAGCGTATTCTTTAACGTGGAAAGGGTATGACTCTCCCGCACACGACGGCCTTTCCAAGCCCATCGGTGTCCCCTACTGACCGTGGGCAGGGCAGGGAATTTTGCGGCGATAAATCTCAACGCTGACTCAGCTGCGACTCGAACCTGGGAACTGCAGATTACCAGCCTGGCGCGCTACCAACCGAGCCACCATCGCCCCTGTTGCGTAGAGAAAGGGAGGGAAGGATGGGTTGTAATATAATGCTAAAATGATAAACATATCTCTCCATTTAAAAATTGTTTTTATGTGTTCAGAAGAGAGAGAGTGATTTTTTCTGATGATAGAAATTACTACTGCTACGGTAATTAAAATGTAGAAAGTGAAAAGTTCCTGCAAAGCGGGGGCGGGGGTGGCTTAGTCGGTAGCGCGCCAGTCTCGCAATCTGTAGTTCTCAGGTTCGAGTCCCAGCTGGGTCAACATTGAGATTTATCTCCGGAAAATTCCCCGCCCATGGTCAGTAGGGGACACTGATGGGCTTTGAAGAGCCGTCCATTGGATGGGACGTTAAGCCGTGGCCATGTGTACTGGAGAGCCATACACTGTGCACGTTAAAGAACACGCTGGATGGCCTTGACGGGGGGCTACCATCTGTCGCCCAACAGCTGTTCCAGTGGGTCCCCTCCCCCAACTTTCTCTGAGCCTTCGGGTCCATGTGACCTGGCCATTTAGCCCACTGTGTGCAAAACAGTGCCGCTCAGAGGTAAAGCAACACAACTTGAAAAGCGTTATGATGGGTAGCCTAAGGGCGTGGATTTCAAATTCCGAGTAATTAGTCTTACGAAATTTATTATGAATGACATCTAGGTATTTAAATGATCATATTCTATTAATTTTTAGCGACCTTACACCGTAGGTCACTGAACCAGAAAGTCAATAGGAATGGATTCCTCATAATGGATTGAACGAAAATTTAAATTACGTATTAAATATGTTAAGATCTGCAGTGGTAGTCGTTTGCATTCTTTCATTAATTATTTTCTACAATTAAAATATTTAATAAAAAAGTTTTACTCATTTGTTTCAATAATTAACTAAAAATTCTAAACTCTTTTAAAATTAAGCAAAATGTTAGGAAAATAATTCACTATTTCCCTGTCTGTTTTCAAAATTAAATAACATTATTTTTCCTAAACTATCACTTAATTTTTTTATTCAGGTTAAATAAAGGAAGTGACAAAATTAGATCAATTTTGAACAATCAATATCCATGGATGCACGTGATATTTGTAATTTGCATTTTCCTTAATACATAAAACACATTAGTTCAAAATTTTGGTACCACAGAACGATTGTTTCTGAAAGTGTAAATTTCAAATATTTCGTGTATCAACATATTGATTATTCAACGATATTCTAATACTGTCCCTTTCTTTTATTCAACTGATGTACAGGGTGTACCAAAAATAAATGAGCGAGACCATTTGGCCATTCGTTTCAGCTAACTAACATATCATTTTGGAAAAGAACACACCGCAACACAAGAAGCGTTTCCAAGAACAGTAGTGTCGCATACCGACAGATTTGGGTTGTTTTACCTCTGAGCGGTACTTTTTTGCACATAATGGGCTAAATGGCCAGGTCACATGGACCCGAAGGCTCAGAGAAGGTAGGGGGAGGGGACCCACTGGAGCAGCTGTTGGGAGACAGATGGTACCCTCCCGTCAAGGCCATCCAGCGTGTTCTTTAACTTGCACAGGGTATAGTTCTCCCGCACACGGGGCCACGGCTTAACGTCCCATCTGACGGACGGCGGCCTTTCCAAGCCCATCGGTGTCCCCTACTGAACGTGGGCAGGGCGGGGAATTTTGCGGATATAAATCTCAACGCTGACCCAGCCGGTACTCGAACCTGCGAACTACAGATTACGAGCCTGGCGCGCTACCGACTGAGCCACCCCCGCCCCGCATGGCAATTGGTAAATTGGTAAAAAAAAAACTGTTTTCACCATATAGTGACAATGTGGTGGCAGATACATCACGTGAATGACATGTTTCTGACGTGAAGATCCTACTAGTGATGGCTGTCGTTTTTTTGTGTGTTCCTGCCTTTAACAGCGTAAAACGTAACGAAAGATAGAATTTAGTACTATGGTACCACGATATTTTGATCTACATGCCGATTTGTTGGGGAGAAACTAGGAATCAATGTCATGGCTGGAAACTCTTTACGTTTCCTTACCCCCCATTAAAAACAAATAATTACATAAGAAATAATTACCTCCCATTAAAAATAATTATTTAACATCCTAAAAAATAATACTTACCGTTAATACGAAAAAGAAAACATTTGGAAGAGTCCTACATTAAAAGAAATGCGTTTGATTTTCATTCGAAAAAGGTAGTTTAATTACACAATGTAGGGAAAATGGCGAAAGGAGGAAAAGTAAACAGAGACATGTCTGTTACGAATAGGACACATTGTTAAAGTCTCACTTCCTGCGAGAAAGCAAACAGTGCATTTCGCAACCTCAGTGTGAGACGTCATTAAACTATTAGTGGAAGTTGAAAAATTAAGTGCCAGTTAATGAGCTGTCATCAAGCGCCGTTCTCGCTGTTCCGTTTGGGAAATTGCAGTTAGCGTGTGAATATGGTGACGAAGTCATCCGAGTTCGACCGTTTGTAGTTTCCAGCGCTATTTTAACTGTGAACTAACTAATCTGAGTATAATAAGCCATAGGCAAGGTTTGTGAGATCAAAGAAAACGTGACTCTACAAATATCCACATATCTCCATCCCCTTGATTTGTAATCAAGTTCTCGGCTAGTGGAAAAACTCCGGGAAAATCAAGTTAATCATTCTTCGTTAAATGCTTCGTGTTTGTTTGAAGTTTTCGTTATGTAAGTAACTTAATAATAATAAATAATGATAATAATAATTTATTCTGTAAAATGTCATTACAGTGTAGTAGTATGAAAGAAGAGATTAGAAACGTTTTTTTTTCTAATTTACAAGAATATTACACTTTATGTTACAGGTAGCATAGCAAATAAAAATAAAAATTTAGTACGATTTCACACGGAATGAAGGGGGCGGGGGTGGCTCAGTTGGAAGCGCGTCAGTCTCGTAATCTGTAGTTCCCAGGTTCGAGTCCCAGCTGGGTCAGCGTTGAGATTTATCTCCGCAAAATTCCCCGCCCTGCCGACGGTCAGTACGGGACACCGATGGGCTTGGAAAGACCGCTTTCCGTCGGATGAGACGTTAAGCCGTGTCCGGGAGAGCCATACCGTGTGCCCGTTAAAGAACACGCTGGATGGTTTTGACGGGAGGCTACCATCTGTCTCCAAACAGCTGTGCCAGTGGGTCCCCTCCCCCAACTTTCTCTGAGCCTTCGGGGTCCATGTAACCTGGCCATTTAGCCCATTCTGTGCAAACAAGTTCCGCTCAGAGGTAAAACAACCCAACCCAACACAGAATGCAGTGTTCAAAAAAATTAGTACATTTGACAAGGAGTCACAGCAAAAGGCTGTTTGTTCAGCCTGACTAGTCTGTGACCCCTGTTTAAAGGTGATATACACATTAATTTGTAATAGATGCTAAATTTAAATATATAATATATAAAAGTTTTAATTTATTATCAACGTAGTATACACTTTGATAGAGAAATATCAGGAATAATTTCAATGGGTTGAAATCATGTATTGAAATCATGTATTGAATTGGCAAAATCATCCATGTATTGAAATGGCAAAAAACGAAATTAATATTCCCAAATCCTATGTAAGAAATTTATTTCAAACATGCCCCAAAAGAAAACATTTATTTTTTTTAAAGTTAGTCTTAATTCGTAAGAAGTTTCAGATCCGATGATCAGGTATTCCACGTTTTTGGCCTTGGCGTGTTTATGTTATTTTGCATCATATATGTCCTCGTTTTAACAGGAATTCATTTTTTTTCAACGTGTAGTTTAGTTGTGTTCAAAAGTTAACAAATTTAAGATATCTTTGAATATTTGATGAATTCCGTCAAACATAAGAAGGGATATTTTGTATGAATAAAATTTATGAACAGGTAAAATATTATTTGCGTAATTATGATTTACATTAATTTTATTTGAGAATCCTCTAACTGTAAAATTTTTGTTATTAAAATACCTATTATTTGAGGTTAAATTCAGTCGTCTTTTTCCAGACTAGATGACAATAGTTTACATGTGACACAACTATAAAAATAAAAATAAATAAATACCCTCTCAAGCAGTTGCTTGCCAGAAAGGACTTATAGGAGCCTGTCAGTTTATATGCCAGAGTGGAAGGTCTGAGTGGATGGCAGGACCTCAGCAGAAAAACTAAACAAACGCCCATGCCTTATCCGGGGCTCGAACCCAGGTCCCTTAGATCAGTAGTAGTAAGTAGCCAAGCGCGCTAACCACTCGTCCATACACAACTAAGGTATGAAAAATTAGTAGCTTAAAATTTACTGGTAAGACATGATTCAGTTTGCTAATTACTCGAATACATTTTTTTTTACAGACATAGTTTATATTCGAATTCCATTTCAAATTATCTGTCAAAGTTACTCAAAGAAATTTAATTTCATTTACAATGGTTATCTGTTGGTTACGGACAGAAACATTTTGGTTTATATTTATAATTTGCGATGCGAATGAAAAATGATTCCCTTAGTTTTCGTATGATTGAGTGTCAAAAGATTACACTGAAACCAGTTTACGTGTTTGTTCATTTCAATATTCGCGATTTCTAATGCATTTTTTAAGAATATATTTTTCATTCATAAGAGTAACAATACAGATATATTTACCATTTGACCAGCAAAGCGAAATAGGTTATCTGCAGGAAAATTAATAATTATTTACTTTACTAAGGATAAAGAATAAACTAGTTTCACCAGAATATAGTATGGGGCTAGAATTCCTGCTAATATTAAAAATGTCATTAACATAAATTTAAAAGAGAAATGGAACCAAAGTAGAACCTTGTGGCACACCATGCTCATTAATAAATAAGCTACAATTTAGATTATTGATTTTAACATGTTACTTTCTATTAGTAAGATAGCATTTCAATAAGCTTTGAATAGTACCCCTTATACCTATGCGGTATAACCTGTCTAGCAGTAAAGCATGAGATATTGGTTCAGAAGTCTTGGATAAGTCAAATCATATGCCAAGCATTGTTAAATTCTTGTCAAATTTGGTATGTAATATGTTAAGTGCTTTCAGTATAGCTGTTTCGGGATTTTAATTTTTTTCGAAAACCATGCCGATTATCATATAGACATTTGTTTATAACAAAGATTTTTAAAAAGGGAATACTTATTAATTTCTACAACACTTTTCTGAAAACTGATAATGTGGATATTAGTCTATAATTAGAAATTTCTGTTTTATCTCCAGGTTTGGGAATAGCTGTTATTTTGCTAATCTTTAAAGTGTTTCTTGAAAAATGCATGAAATGAAAATATTTTTTATATTTTTTTGTCTGTATAATCCTTACTAGCATTCTGACAGGAGGGTGCATGACCCCATTCTTCCTTCTCCCTCTTATATTCGGCCCTGGTCCAGCACCGGGGACTGAAAATAGACGTCAAACAGAAGTGTGTTTTTAAATATACTTTACCGAAAGCAAAATGTGCAATATTGACGCCCGGACTATGGTGTTACGAGGAACTCGAGCTATAAGAAGGAGAACTTATTCCCAGCTGGCCGGTAATGGTTGAATGGGTTGTTGGGTTGTTTCACCTCTGAACGGCACTTTTTTTGCACACCATGGGCTAAATGGCCAGGTCACATGGACCCCGAAGACTCAGAGAGGGTTTGGGGAGGGGACCCACTGGAAGAGCTGTTGGGAGACAGATGGTAGCCTCCCGTCAAGGCCATCCAGCGTGTTCGTTAACGTGCACAGGGTATGGATCTCCCGCAAACGGGGTCACGGCTTAACGTCCCATCAGACGAACGGCGGCCTTTCCAACCCCATCGGTGTCCCCTACTGACAGTGGGCAGGGCGGGGAATTTTGCGGAGATAAATTTCAACGCTGACAAAGCTGGGACTCGAACCTGGGAACTACAGATTACGAGCCTGGCGCGCTACCGACTGAGCTACCCCCGCTCCAGAGGGACAAGAAAGAGTCATTGTATACTTCAGTAAATCTTTTGCAAACCAGAACAAAATTTTTGTGTTATAGGAAAAGATCTCTTAGCAATAGTGAAAGCAATAGAACATTTCTATTATTATCTTTATGGGCAAAGGTTTCTCATGCATACTGATCCTGCTGCCTTCAGGTGGCTACTAAACTTCAAAAACCACGGACAAATTGCCAGATGGGTTGGGTTGGGTTGTTTTACCTCTGAGCGGCACTTTTTTGCACACCATGTGCTAAATGGCCAGGTCACATGGACCCCGAAGGCTCAAAGAAGGTTTGGGGAGAGGACCCACTGGAAGAGCTGTTGGGAGACAGATGGTAGCCTCCCGTCAAGGCCATCCAGCGTGTTCTTTAACGTGCACAGGGTATGGCTCTCCCGCACACGGAGCCACGGCTTAACGTCCCATCCGACGGACGGCGGCCTTTCCAAGCCCATCGGTGTCCCCTACTGACCGTGGGCAGGGCGGGGAATTTTGCGGAGATAAATCTCAACTTTGACCCAGCTGGGACTCGAACCTGGGAATTTTCCAGATGGATATAACAGTTGCAAGAGTACAATTTCTCTATTGCGCATCGAAGTGGCAAGCTACCCAGGAATGCGGATACCCTTTATAAACGTCAATGCATTGAAAAATGTAAGCATTTTTGTAATAAAGAGTTAAATTTTGAAACTAAAAATATAATGCCCATAAGACAGTTAATATAGATACAAAGCAACAGTGATACTCCTAACATCTGCAACTCAATAGTAATTAGAAAGGCCCAACAAGGCGATGAAAACATAAGCCCAATAATAGATCTGCAGTTCCCAGGTTCAAGTCCCAGCTGGGTCAGCGTTGAGATTTATCTCCACAAAATTCCCCGCCCTGCCAACGGTCCGTAGGGGACACCGATGGGCTTGGAAAGGCCACCGTCCATTGGATGTGACGTTAAGCCGTGGTCCCGTGTGCGGGAGAGCCATAATATGTGCACGTTAAATAACACGCTGGATGGACTTGACGGGAGGCTACCATCTGTCTCCCAACAGCTGTTCCAGTGGGTCCTCTCCCCGTACCTTCTCTGAGCCTTCGGGGTCCATGTGACCTGGCCATTTAGCCCATGGTGTGCAAAAAAGTGCCGCTCAGAGGTAAAACAACCCAACGTTAAAAAACACGCTGGATGGCCTTGACGGGAGGCTAACAACTGTCTCCCAAGAGATGTTTGAGTGGGTCCCCTCCCCCAACCTTTTATGAGCCTTCGGGTCCATGTGACCAGGCCATTTAGCCCATGGTGTGCAAAAAAGTGCCGCTCAGAGGTAAAACAACCCAACGTTAAAGAACACGCTGGATGGCCTTGACGGGAGGCTACCATCTGTCTCCCAACAGCTGTTCCAGTGGGTCCCCTCCCCCAACCTTCTCTGAGGCTTCGGAGTCCATGTGACCTGGCCATTTGGCCCATGGTGAGCAAAAAAGTGCCGCTCAGAGGTAAAACAACCCACAACCCACAACTCACCCCAATCGCCTTATCCTTTCTGAAATTTAAACATCTGTGTTCAATTAAAATCAATAAAATATTTTGATTTTAAAGACTGAAATTTAAATTGCAATTTTCGAATTTTAAAATATTAGTTATTTGCGTGGTCATATTTTGACAACAAAATCAAATTTATGCCTCAGGTGTTACGTAATCTGATATTTTATTTGAATATTTAGGTTTCTGAAAATGCAGAAACGCATTCTTGAATTTCAGTGAAATGAATTGCAGATATTAATTGAACGGACTAAATTTTTGTTATATAAAATTTTTAAATATTGTTGGTGGTAGGTTCATCAAATAAGCAATTATTATGCAAATGTGCAAAACTAATAAAATCTGTTTCATTAAATAGGAAAATATATATTTCCGTTTATTTGAGAAAAGAATTTCTCTTTGTCAAAAAGGCGATTAACATGTAACGATAAAGCTAAAATTGCCACTAAAATTTCCGAATCATTTTTGCTTATGTTTGTTGTATGGGGAATTTAGGTGTTCATTCTGACGAATGTGGCAATAACAAATTTCTTTTTGGATTGAAAAACTAACTGTCTAGTGTCTGCTGAATAGATTACTTTTCCTTCTGAATAAATTAGCGATTGGTTATTTAGTTTCAACATACCTTGATATGCGTAAATCAAAAATTTCTGAAATTCGATTGGACACTCTGTCCAAGGTGACCTTGACTCAACAGGCTGAAGTCGCTGAGCAAAAAAAGAGAACTAAAGAAGGAAATGAAATATGCATAAAAATTTAATAAACAAATAATAAATACCCACTCAAGCAGCTGCTTGCCACAGAGGTCTGACAGGAGCCTGTCAGTTTATATGCCACAGTAGAAGGTCTGAGAGGATGGCAGGACCTCAGCAGAAAAACGACACATACATCCATGCCATACCAGGGGCTCGAACCCAGGTCCCTTAGATCAATAGCCAACTTTAAGCGATTTAATTTGTTTAAAACTTAAACTTAAATTTATCTTACAAATAAATATAATAAATGAAATAAGGTAATTCATTTATTACGATAGAAATTGAGATTTCTAAAATAATTAAAATAATTGTTTATCGGAATTTAAATAAATATTAATTGGGTAATTATTCGGTAACTTAATATATTTTAACAAAATATGTATTACTTTTAGTTTTGTGTATTGTAAACATAAACAGCGGTTTTAGTTAACGGTAGATGCACCTCTCCCAAGTGAAGGTAGAAGAACTTTTCGAAACACCGGATGTGAGAGTGCACGTGGACCTCTCTGCCATCAATCTTACATTGACACGTACCGTAATCAGAGTGTGTTCTTACTATCGACCCTTTTACCTGGGTTGTTGGGTTGTTTTACCTCTGAGCGGCACTTTTTTGCACATCATGGGCTAAATGGCCAGGTCACATGGACCCCGAAGTCTCAGAGAAGGTTGGGGTAGGGGACCCACTGGAACAGCTGTTGGGAGACAGATGGTAAACTCCCGTCAAGGCCATCCAGCGTGTTCTTTAACGTGCAGAGGATATGTCTCTCCCGCACAGGGGACCACGGCTTAACGTCCCATCTGACGGACGGTGGCCTTTCCAAGCCCATCGTTGTCTCCTACTGACCGTGGGTAAGGCGGGGAATTTTGCGGAGATAAATCTCAACGCTGACCTAGCTGGGACTCGAACCGGGGAACTACAGATTACGAGCCTGGCGCGCTACCGACTGAGCCACCCCCGCCCCCCTTTTACGTTGATAAAGGCTCACGTGATGTGTTAGATATGAAGAGCTCAGAAAAAGTTTGTTTTTATATAGTTGTCAAATGACACGAGATATTAGTTTCTCTTTGTCGTCTGTCTGTCCGTCTGTAGACATTAGACTTTTTTGTTTACAGAGATATATTAAACATTTTTTTGCTGTTGGATAGGAATTGATGAAATATTACGAGATGCACTTTCTGAATCACTCTAAGGCTAAAACTATGCCCTCTAGCGGTGAAAAAATTTCCAAATTCCAAATTTCAAACGATTATTACAATCGATATATTTATGATAGAAATTTAAAACTTTGGTAGTGGAATGTGAAGGTCACGAAGTGGGTTGACCCATTAGACCCAGAGGGAGTTGGAAATACATATGAATTTTACTTTCACAAATATTTGGGTTTTTTTAGAAATAAATGGAGAATTCTTTCTGGGTTAGATACGAATTGATAAAATATTATGATTCACTTTTTAAATCTTGCAAAAGCTATAAATGCGCCCTGTAACTGTGCAAAAATTTCCAAAGAGGTGAGACCTAAGACGCGATGGGCAGACAATGTCAAACAGGACTTTTTAGAATTGGTGTGCAGTGTCCAGATGCAGCAGATGTAGCTCAGGAGAGATACTATACTTGAGGAACTAAATTGCACCTTCTGGTTGCACCTCCGTAGCCAATGGCTGCTTGAGGATGATGATGATGATGAAAATAGCTCTCAGAGTAAAAACATTTGTTAATTCATTAGTTTAGAATCATATGGACTCTGGCAGGCTAACAAACATTTTCTTACAGATTTTAAAATCAATAATGAGTGACAATTGCTGGAGCGATGACTTAGGAAATGAATCATTTGGGGGCTTACCTATTCGATTGCCACAACTGTGACATCCTCGACTTTTTCCGAACAGATTCATTCGTCTAACTACAGCCCAAGTAGACGCTTCCAGAAATAGTCTCTCCCAGTTCCAGGTATCTTAGACACACAGCGTATCATGGGTTGGGTTGTTTTACCTCTGAGCGGCACTTTTTTGCACACCATGGGCTAAATGGCCAGGTCACATGGACCCCGAAGGCTCAGAGAAGGTTGTGGGAGGGAACCCACTGGAACAGCTGTTGGGAGACAGATGGTAGCCTCCCGACAAGGCCATCCAGCTTGTTCTTTAACGTGCACAGGATATGGCTCTCCAGCACACGAGGCCACGGCTTAACGTCCCATCCGACGGACGGCTGCCTTTCCAAGCCCATCGGTGTCACTTACTGACCGTGGGCAGGGCGGGGAATTTTGCCCTTTAAAAGAAAACTGCGTAGAGGCGAAAACTAATGTAGTCAACGAAAACTTTACGACCTCACCATTTAGCAACAAAATGTACAGACATCGCCAACGAATATTGATTCGTTGGTGATGTAATTATATTACCAACGAATATTGATTCGTTGGTAATTTAGCAACTTTGAAATTTTTCTACCATTTTTCTACGTTGGTAATTTCACAACTTTAAAGCATAACAATAGCATAACAGTAGTGTAGCATCCTCCCTTCTGTCGGTATGCGACACTACTGTTCTTGGAAACGCTTCTTGTGTTGCGGTGTGTTCTTTTCCAAAATGATATGTTAGTTAGCTGAAACGAATGGCCAAATGGTCTCGCTCATTTATTTTTGGTACACCCTGTACATCAGTTGAATAAAAGAAAGGGACAGTATTAGAATATTGTTGAATAATCAATTTGTTGATACACGAAATATTTGAAATTTACACTTTCAAAAACAATCGTTCTGTGGTACCAAAATTTGAACTAATGTGTTTTATATATTAAGGAAAATGCAAATTTCAAATATCACGTGCATCCATGGATATTGATTGTTCAAAATTGATCTAATTTTTTCACTTCCTTTATTTAACCTGAATAAAATAATTAAGTGATAGTTTAGTAAAAATAATGTTATTTAATTTTGAAAGCAGACAAGGAAATAGTGAGCAATTTTCCTAACATTTTGCTTAATTTTAACAAAGTTTTGATTTTTTAGTTAATTATTGAAATAAATGAGTAAAACTTTCTTATTAAATATTTTAATTGTAGAAAATAATTAATGTATGAGTGCAAACGACTACCACTGCAAATCTCAATATATTTAATATGTAAATTAAATTTTCGTTCAGTCCACATGTTGAAATCAATCTGCATTGTCTTTGTGGTTCAATGACCTACGGTGTAAGGTCGCTAAAAATTAATAGCATATGATTATTTAAATAACTAGATGTCATTCATAATAAATTTCGTAAGACTGATTTATCGGAATTTTAAATCCACGCCCTTAGGCTACCCATCATAACGCTTTGCAGGTTGGGTTGTTTTACTTCTGAGCGGCACTTTTTTGCACACTATGGGCTAAATGGCCAGGTCACATGGACCCCGAAGGCTCAGAGAAGGTAGGGGGAGGGGACCCACTGGAACAGCTGTTGGGAGACAGATGGTAGCCTCCCGTCAAGGCCATCCAGCGTGTTCTTTAACGTGCACAGGGAATGTCTCTCCAGTACACATGACCAGGGCTTAACGTCCCATCCGATGGACGGCTTTTCCAAGCCCATCAGTGTCCCGTATTGACCACGGGCGGGGAATTTTGCGGAGATAAATCTCAACGTTGACACAGCTGGGACTCGAACCTGGGAACTAGAGATTACGAGCCTGGCGCACTACCGACTGAGCAACCCCCGCCCCAGGAAATTTGGTAGAAAAATAACACAAGAGTGTTATTGTGGACTTTTCGCATTCAGTTTACCCTATAAAACGTTATGTGTTCTCCCCATTAAATCCTTAAAATAATATGTTTATGGTATTTAGTTTCTAATTCATGTCATATTACATTTTTAATATTTTACTTAACTTTCAGTCTTCAACAATTGCATCTAGACCGAAAGGATTATTATTCACTGCATTGAAGCATTTTCAAAAACATTTTAGGGATAAACTCTTTTTTAGAGAAACCGCGTGATATCTCCTAGAGTTTGAAACTCATTATAGAAGGGTCGTGTCACAAGAACTGACCTTGACATCGGAGTGTTGGTACAAACCCGTCGAGTCACAAGAACTGACCTTGACATCGGAGTGTTGGTACAAACCCGCCGTGTCACAGGAACTGACCTCGACATCGGAGTTTTGGTAGAAACTCGCCGTGTCACAAGAACTGACCTTGACATCGGAGTGTTGGTACAAACCCGCCGAGTCACAGAAACTGACCTCGACATCGGAGTTTTGGTACAAACTCGCCGAGTCACAAGAACTGACCTCGACATCGGAGTGTTGGTACAAACCCGCCGAGTCACAGGAACTGACCTCGACATCGGAGTGTTGGTACAAACTCGCCGAGTCACAGGAACTGACCTCGACATCGGAGTGTTGGTAGAAACTCGCCGAGTCACAAGAACTGACCTCGACATCGGAGTGTTGGTACAAACTCGTCGAGTTACAAGAACTGACCTTGACATTAGAGTGTTGGTACAAATCCAGGCAGATAAGAAGCAGGCTGTTGCTTTAGATAACCGAAACCGGTATACAAGATTATACTATTGAAAAATCTAAGGGATGGAAACCTTTCCTCCTGCTCAGTTTCGGATCTGCAAAAAAAAATCGAGAATAGGGACAGGAGGGAAGTGGACGGGTTAAAAAACAAAATCAGGCTAGAAAAATAAAAAGTGGGGAGGTTAAGAGACTGGACTACAGATGCAGTATAACCCCCCTCCCCCCCACACAAACTCCGTTTAACAGGTCTTTAAAGTTTTTCTTGAAAAATGCATGAAATGAAAATATTTTTTATATTTTCTTGTCTTTATAACCCTTACTAGCATTCTGACAGGAGGGTGCATGACCCCATTCTTCCTTCTCCCTCTTATATTCGGCCCTGGTCCAGCACCGTGGACTGAAATAGACGTCAAACAGAAGTGTGCTTTTAAATATAGTGTATCGAAAGCAAAATGTGCAACATTGAAGGCCGGACTATGGTGTTACGAGGAACTCGAGCTATAAGAAGGAGAACTTGTTCTCAGCTGGCCGGTAATAGTTGAATGGGTTGTTGGGTTGTTTTACCTGTGAGCGGCACTTTTTTGCACGCCATGGGCTAAATCGCCAGGTCACATGGACCCCGAAATCTCAGAGAAGGTTTGGGGAGGGGACCCACTGGAACAGCTGTTGGGAGACAGGTGGTAGCCTCCCGTCAAGGCCATCCAGCGTGTTCTTTAACGTTGGGTAGTTTTACCTCTGAACGGCACTTTTTTGCACACCATGGGCTAAATGGCCAGGTCACATGGACCCCGAAGTCTCAGGGAAGGTTGGGGTAGGGGACGCACTGGAACAGCTGTTGGGAGACAGGTGGTAGCCTCACGTCAAGGCCATCCAGCGTGTTCTTTAACGTGCACAGGGTATGGCTCTCCCGCACACGGGGACACGGCTTAACGTCCTATCAGACGGACGACGGTCTTTCGAAGCCCTTCGGTGTCCCGTACTGACCGTGGACAGGGCGGGGAATTTTGCGGAGATAAATTTCAAAGCTGACCAAGCTGAGACTCGAACCTGGGAACTACAGATTACGAGCCTGGCGCGCGACCGACTGAGCCACCCCCGCCCCAGAGAGACAAGAAAGAGTCATTGCATATTTCAGTAAAACCTTTTGCAAACCAGAACAAAATTTTTTTGTTATAGGAAAAGAACTCTTAGCAATAGTGAAAGCAACAGAACATTTCTATTATTATCTTTATGGGCAAAGGTTTCTCATGCATACTGATCCTGCTGCCTTCAGGTGGCTACTAAACTTCAAAAACCACGGACAAATTGCCAGATGGGTTGGGTTGGGTTGTTTTACCTCTGAGCGGCAATTTTTTGCACACCATGGGCTAAATGGCCAGGTCACATGGAACTCGAAGGCTCAGAGAGGGTTTGGGGAGGGGACCCACTGGAAGAGCTGTTGGGAGACAGATGGTAGCCTCCCGTCAAGGCCATCCAGCGTGTTCTTTAACGTGCAAAGGATATGGCTCTCCCGTACACGGGGCCACGGCTTAACGTCCCAACCGACGGACGGCGGCCTTTCCAAGCCCATCGGTGTCCCCTACTGACCGTGGGCAGGGCGGGGAATTCTGCGGAGATAAATCTCAACGATGACCCAGCTGGGACTCGAACCTGGGTATTACAGATTACGAGCCTGGCGCGCTACCGAGAGAGCTACCCCCGCCACAATATTTGAATGAGCTAGTGCGAAGTAGAAATCTCGTTGATTGTTCGAGATAATTTAGGAAGAAATATTTTAGATGTATATAATGTAAATTTTAGATGAATATTAGGAATAATATTTTTGATGTATATAATAATATTTTTTTATTAATATTTTTGATGTAATACAAGTTGGTATACATCCTGAATATTCTGTGAAAACAGGTTTAACTACAGGAAACAGACTGACAGTTTAAGATGATGCCATTTGGATTCTGCAAAGCATCTGTAAAGTTTGAATGACTAAGGGATTCGATTCTCAAAGGTTTGTCTTGGGAGGTCTGCCTAGTGTACTTGGACGACATCCTGGTTCTTGGAAAGAATTTTCAGAAACATTTGAAGAATCTTCGTCAAGTGTTTGAAAACCTTAGGGCAGCCAAGTTAAAATTGCGACCGAATAAGAGTTGGGCTGGGTTGTTTTACCTCTGAGCGGAACTTTTTTGCAGACCATGGGCTAAATGGCCAGGTCACAAGGACCCCAAAGGCTCAGAGAAGGTTGGGGGAGGGGACCCACTGAAACAGGTGTTGGGAGACAGATGGTAACCTCCCGTCAAGGCCATCCAGCGTGTTCTTTAACGTTGGGTTGTTTTACCTCTGAGCGGCACATTTTTGCATACCATGGGCTAAATGGCCAGGTCACATGGACCCCGAAGGCTCAGAGAAGGGTGGGGGAGGGGACTCACTGGAACAGCTGTTGTGAGACAGATGGTAGCCTCCCGTCAAGGCCATCCAGCCTGTTCTTTAACGTGCACAGGGTATGGCTCTCCGGCACACGGGGCCACTGCTTAACGTCCCATCCGACGGACGGCAGCCTTTCCAAGCCCATCAGTGTCCCCTACTGACCTTGGGCAGGGCAGGGAATTTTGTGGAGATAAATCTCAACGCTGACCCAGCTGGGACTCGAACCTGGGAAACACAGATTACGAGCCTGGCGCGCTACCGATTGAGCCACCCCCGCCCAATGCAAGGCTAGTAAGTAAGGCTAGTAAGTAAGTGGTAGTTCCCAGGTTCGAGTCCCAGCTAGGTCAGCGTTGAGAATTATCTCCGCAAAATTCCCCGCCCTGGCAACGGTCAGTAGGGGACACCGATGGGCTTGGAAAGGCCGCCGTCCGTCAGATGGGACGTTAAGCCATGGTCCCGTGTGCGGGAGATCCATACCCTGTGCACGTTAAAGAACACACTGGATGGCCTTGACGGGAGGCTACTATCTGTTTCCTAACAGTTGTTCCAGTGGGTCACTTCCCCTAACATTCTCTGAGCCTTCGGGGTCCATGTGACCTGGCCATTGAGCATATGGTGTGCAAAAAAGTGGTGCTCAGAGGTAAAACAACCCAACTCAATAATAGATCTTATTAAAAAATTTGATATATGATATAATTGGGAGCAAATCTGCGGGTATATCCCAACTCTTAAACGTCTTTGAAAAGTTGAACAAGCATTGCTCTAATCTCGTTCAAGTTTTCCTTTGCCGGTTTCAGGTAGAATCTCGTTGTATGACCTGTCCTGTGTCAATATTCTCTATCCATACCTTTCAGACTTTCACTCTTACCCCAATTGAAGATCGCCGTCCGTCGGATGGTACGTTAAGCCGTGGCCCTGTGTGCGGGAGAGCCATACCCTGGGCACGTTAAAGAGCACCCTGGATGGCCTTGACGTGAGTCTACCATCTGTCTCCCAACAGCTGTTCTAGTGGGTCTCCTCCACCAACCTTCTCTGAGCCTTCGTGGTCCATGTGACCTGGGGGGCGGGGGTGGCTCAGTCGGTAGCGCGCCAGGCTCGTAATCTGTAGTTCCCAGGTTCGAGTCCCAGCTGGGTCAGCGTTGAGATTTATCTCCGCAAAATTTCCCCGCCCTGCCCACGGTCAGTAGGGGACACCGATGGGCTTGGAAAGGCCGCCGTCCGTCGGATGGGACGTTAAGCCGTGGCCCCGTGTGCGGGAGAGCCATACCCTGTGCACGTTAAAGAACACGCTGGATGGCCTTGACGGGAGGCTACCATCTGTCTCCCAACAGCTGTTCCAGTGGGTCCCCTCCCCCAACCTTCTCTGAGCCTTCGGGGTCCATGTGACCTGGCCATTTAGCCCATGGTGTGCAAAAAAGTGCCGCTCAGAGGTAAAACAATCCAATCCATGTGACCTGGCCATTTAGCCCATGGTGTGCAAAAAAGTGCCGCTCAGAGGTAAAACAACCCAACCCAATAATAGATCGTATTAAAAAATTTGATATATAATATAATTGGGAGCAAATCTGCGGGTATATCCCAACTATTAATGATATTTTGAAAGTTGAACAAGCATTGCTCTAATCTCGTTCAAGTTTTCCTTTGCCGGTTTCATGTAAAATCTCGTTGTATGGCATGCCCTGTGTCAACATTCTTTCTCTATCCAAACCTTTCAGTCGTTATCTCTCATCCCAATTGCCTTATCCCTTATGAAATTTAGACATTTGTGTTCAATCAAAATCAATAAAATATTTTGATTTTAAAGACTGAAATTTTAATTGCAATTTTCGAATTTTAAAATATTAGTTATTTGCGTGGTCATATTTTGACAACAAAATCAAATTTATGCCTCAGGTGTTACGTAATCTGATTCTTGAACTTAATTAAAAATGAATTGCAGATATTAATTAAAGGGACTAAATATTTATTATACAAAATTTTTATATATTGTCAGTGGTAGGTTCATCAAATAAGTCAATATTATGCAAATGTGGAAAACTGATAAAATCTCTTTCATTAAATAGGAAAATATATATTTCCGTTTATTCGAGAAAAGAATTTCTCTTTGTCAAAAAGGCGATTAAGATGACCCAACAACCCACCAAGGCCATCCAGCGTGTTCTTTAACGTTGGGTTGTTTTACCTCTGAGCGGCACTTTTTTGCTCACTATGGGCTAAATGGCCAGGTCACGTCGACCCCGAAGGCTCAGAGAAGGTTGTGGGAGGGGACCCACTGGAACAGCTGTTGGGAGACAGATGGTAGCCTCCCGTCAAGGCCATCCATCGTGTTCTTTAACGTGCACAGGGTATGGCTCTCCCACACACGGGGCCACTGCTTAACGTCCCATCCGACGGACGGCGGTCTTTCCAAGCCCATCGGTGTCCCCTACTGACCGTGGGCAAGGCGGGGAATTTTGCGGATATAAATCTCAACGCTGACCTAGCTGGAACTCGAACCTGGGAACTACAGATTACGAGCCTGACGCGCCTGACACTCTGTCCAAGGTCACCTTGATACAACAGTCTGAAGTCGTTGAGCAAAAAAAGAGAACTAAAAAAAGAAATGAAATATGCATAAAAATTTAATAAATAAATAATAAATACCCCCTCAAGGAGCTGCTTCCCACAGAGGTCTGACAGGAGCGTGTCAGCAGAAAAACGACACATACA
Organism: Ryuthela nishihirai; assembly: GCA_038380435.1. Taxonomy (NCBI): domain Eukaryota; kingdom Metazoa; phylum Arthropoda; class Arachnida; order Araneae; family Heptathelidae; genus Ryuthela; species Ryuthela nishihirai. Next base: position 49,933,632 of record JAWZYU010000032.1, read on the forward strand.
TCCATGCCTTACCCGGGGCTAGAACCCAGGTCTCTTAGATCAATAGCAACTTTAAGCGATTTAATTTGTTTAAAACTTAAACTTAAATTTATCTTACAAATAAATATAATAAATGAAATAAGGTAATTCATTTATTACGATAAAAATAAAGATTTGAAAAATAATTGAAATAATTGTTTAACGGAATTTAAATAAATATTAATTGGGTACTTATTGACTAACTTAATATATTTCCCAAAATATGTGTTACTTTTAGTTTTGTGTATTGTAAACATAAACAGCGGTTTGAGTTAACGGTAGATGCACCTCTCCCAAGTGAAGGTAGAAGAACTTTTCGAAACACCGGATGTGAGAGTGCACGTGGACCTCTCTGCCACCAATCTTACGTTGACACGTACCGTATTCAGAGTGTGTTCTTACTATTGACCCTTTTACGTGGGTTGTTGGGTTGGATTGTTTTACCTCTGAGCTGCACTTTTTTGCACACCATGGGTTAAATGGCCAGGTCCCATGGATCCGGAAGGCTCAGAGAAGGTTGGGGGAGGGGACCCACTAGAACAGCTGTTGGGAGACAGATGGTAACCTCCTGTCAAGGCCATCCAGCGTGTTCTTTAACGTGTACAGGTTATGGCTCTCCCACATACGGGGCCACGGCTTAACGTCCCATCCGACGGACGGCGGCCTTTCCAAGCCCATCGGTGTCCCCTACTGACCGTGGGCAGGGCGGGGAATTTTGCGGAGATAGATCTCAACGCTGACCCAGCTGGGACTCAAACCTGGGAACTACAGATTACGAGACTGGCGCGCTACCGACTGAGCCACCCCCGCCCCTAAAGAACTAAACGAGGAAATGAAATATGCTTAAAAATTTAATAAATAAATACCCCCTCAAGCAGCTGCTTGCCACAGAGGTCTGACAGGAGCCTGACAGTTTATATGCCACAGTAGAAGGTCTGAGAGGATTGCAGGACCTCAGCAGAAAAACGTCACATACATCCATGCCTTACCCGGGGTTCGAACCCAGGTCCCTTAGATCAATAGCCAACTTTAGGCGATTTAATTTGTTTAACACTTAAACTTAAATTTATCTTACAAATAAATATAATAAATGAAATAAGGTAATTCATTTATTACGATAAAAATTAAGATATGTAAAATAATTAAAATAATTGTTTAGCGGAATTTAAATAAATATAAATTGGTTATTTATTGGGTAACTTAATATATTTTCCCAAAATATGTGTTACTTTTAGTTTTGTGTATTTTAAACATAAACAGCGGTTTGAGTTAACGGTCGATGCACCTCTCCCAAGTGAAGGTAGAAGAACTTTTCGAAACACCGGATGTGAGAGTGCACGTGGACCTCTCTGCCATCAATCTTACATTGACACGTACCGTAATCAGAGTGTGTTCTCACTATTGACGCTTTTACGTGGGTTGTTGGGTTGGATTGTTTTACCTCTGAGCGGCACTTTTTTGCACACCATGGGCTAAATGGCCAGGTCACATGGATCCGGAAGGCTCAGAGAAGGTTGGGGGAGGGGACCCACTAGAACAGCTATTGGGAGACAGATGGTAACCTCCTGTCAAGGCCATCCAGCGTGTTCTTTAACCTGCACAGGGTATGGCTCTCCCACACACGGGGCCAATGCTTAACGTCCCATCCGACGGACGGCTGCCTTTCCAAGCCCATCGGTGTCCCCTACTGACCGTGGTCAAGGCGGGGAATTTTGCGGAGATAAATCTCAACCCTGACCTAGCTGGGACTCGAACCGGGGAACTACAGTTTACGAGCCTGGCGCGCTACCGACTGAGCCACCCCCCCCCCCCCCCTTTACGTAGATAAAGGCTCACGTGATGTGTTAGATATGAAGAGCTCAGAAAAAGTTTGTTTTTATATAGTTGTGAAATGACACGAGATATTAGTTTCTCTTTGTCGTCTGTTTGTCTGTCCGTCTGTAGACATTAGACTTTTTTGTTTACAGAGATATATTAAACATTTTTTTCCTGTTGGATAGGAATTGATGAAATATTACGAGATGCACTTTCTGAATCACTCTAAAGCTAAAACTATGCCCTCTAGCGGTGAAAAAATTTTCAAATTCCCAAATTTCAAACGATTATTACAATCGATATATTTATGATAGAAATTTAAAACTTTGGTAGTGGAATGTGAAGGTCACGAAGTGGGTTGACCCATTAGGCCCAGAGGGGGTTGGAAATACATATGAATTTCACTTTCACAAATATTTGGTTTTTTTTAGAAATAAATGGAGAATTCTTTCTGGGTTAGATAGGAATTGATAAAATAATATGATTCATTTTTTAAATCTTGCAAAAGCTATAAATGCACCCTGTAACTGTGCAAAAATTTGCAAAGAGGGGAGACCTAAGATGCGGTGGGCAGACAATGTCAAACAGGACTTTTTAGAATTGGTGTGCAGTGTCCAGATGCAGCAGATGTAGCTCAGGAGAGATACTATACTTGAGGAACTAAATTTCACTTTCTGGTTGGACCTCCGTAGCCAATGGCTGCTTGAGGATGATGATGATGATGAAAATTGCTCTCAGAGTAAAAACATTTGTTAATTCATTAGTTTAGAATCATATGGACTCTGGCAGGCTAACAAACATTTTCTTACAGATTTTAAAATCAATAATGAGTGACAATTGCTGGAACGGTGACTTAGGAAATGAATCATTTGGGGGCTTACATATTCGATTACCACAACTGTGGCATCCTCGACTTTTTCCGAACAGACTCATTCGTCTAACTACAGCCCAAATAGACGCTTCCAGAAATCGTCTCTCCCAGTTCCAGGTATCTTAGACACAAAGGGTATCATGAAATTTTTCTATTGGTCGGAAGCAAAAGATCCAAGAAACCGATACATTGATGGGTCTTAGAATTTTTTGACACTCTGCTTCGTATCATCTGGATTCCTTTCGTTTACAAAAAATGGTGTGAGGCCGTCGTCCCAATTACCTCTCCACGGATCCATCAGCAGAAGGTTGGGTTGTTTAACCTCTGAGTGGCACTTTTTTGCACACCATGGGCTAAATGGCCAGGTCACAAGGACCCCGAAAGCTCAGAGAACGTTGCGGGAGGGGACCCACTGGAACAGCTGTTGGGAGACAGATGGTAGTTCCCCGTCAAGGCCATCTAGCGTGTTTTTTAACGTGCACAGGGTATGGCTCTCCCACACACGGGGCCACGGCTTAACGTCCCATCCGACGGACGGCGGCCTTTCCAAGCCCATTGGTGTCCCCTACTGACCGTGGGCAGGGCGGGGAATTTTGCGGAGATAAATCTCAACGCTGACCCAGATGGGACTCGAACCTGGGAACTACAGATTACGAGCCTGGCGCGCTACCGACTGAGCACCCCGCCTCTGTTACATAGAGAAGAGGAGGGAAGGTTGGGTTGTAATATAATGCCAAAATGATAAAAACAATTTCTAAATGGAGAGATACGTTTATGTGTTCAGAAGAGAGAGTGATTTTTTCTGATGATAGAAATTGCTACTGCTACGGTAATTCCAATGCAGAAAGTGAAAGGTTCCTGCAAAGCGTTTTAATGGGTAGCCTAAGGGCGTGGATTTAAAATTCCGATTAATCAGTCTTGCGAAATTTATTATGAATGGCATCTAGTTATTTAAATGATCATATGTCATTAACTTTTAGCGACCTTACACCGTAGGTCACTGAACGAGAAAGCCATTAGTGAAGAAATTCGGGTTGTGGATTGAACGAAAATTTAAATTACATATTAAATATGTTAAGATTTGCAGTGGTAGCCGTTTGCACTACTTTATTAATTATTTTTCACAATTAAAATATTTAATAAAAAAGTTTTACTCATTTGTTTCAATAATTACCGTATATTTCCGCAGATAAGACGGTATTTGAATCATAAAAAAAGGCCCCCAAAATCCGGATCGTCTTATAGGACAGATGCAAAAAAAAATTAGATTGAAATTTATATAAATTGAAACCATTATTACTACAGCTTATCGAAAAATCTATCATATTATTTAAATACGCTATATGATAATACATTACATTGTAATAGTAAACAATACTAAAATAAAATAAATATTGAAACTTATGTTTATTGAGCTACTGAGGAAAAAACGGACAAACCGTAATTATTTACTAGTACAGAGTAGGATATGTCCAAAAAATAGAATAGCCCATACGACGCCTTTGTGAATAGTCAAGGTCATTACCCGAATGCCCGAATCAGTGCGAATGTTTGCGAATAGGACATAATTCCGTACACGCTATACAGTATTATTATCCAGATGATGATCACCGATCGAAACTAAATTCATAGGCAGTTGATAGTTTGGGGTCGTCTTATAGGACAGATATACGCTAAAACTATAAAACTTTGACGAAAATTTATACCTCGTCTTATCTGCGGAAATATACGGTAACTAAAAAATCAAAAATCTTTTAAAATTAAGCAAAATGTTAGGAAAATTGCTCACTATTTCCCTGTCTGCTTTCAAAATTAAATAACATTATTTTTACTAAACTATCACTTAATTTTTTTATTCAGGTTAAATAAAGGAAGGGACAAAATTAGATCAGTTATGAACAATCGATATCCATGGATGCACGTGATATTTGAAATTTGCATTTTCCTTAATATATAAAACACATTAGTTCAAAATTTTGGTACCACAGAACGATTGTTTCTGAAACTGTAAATTTCAAATATTTCGTTAAGCCGTGGCCCCGTGTGCGGGAGAGCCATACCCTGTGCAAACTGGATGGCCTCGACGGGAGGCTACCATCTGTCTCCCAACAGCTGTTCCAGTGGGTCCCCTCCCCCAACCTTCTCTGAGACTTCGGTGTCCATATGACCTGGCCATTTAGCCCATGGTGTGCAAAAAAGTGCCGCTCAGAGGTAAAACAACCCAACGTTAAAGAACACGCTGGATGGCCTTGACGGGAGGCTACCATCTGTCTCCCAAGAGCTGTTCGAGTGGGTCCCCTCCCCCAACCTTCTCTGAGCCTTCGGGGTCCATTTGACCTCGCCATTTAGCCCATGGTGTGCAAAAAAGTGCCGCTCAGAGGTAAAACAACCCAACCTGCAAAGCGTTATGATGGGTAGCCTAAGGGCGTGGATTTAAAATTCCGATTAATCAGTCTTGCGAAATTTATTATGAATGACATCTAGTTATTTAAATGATCATATGCTATTAATTTTTAGCGACCTTACACCGTAGGTCACTGAACGAGAAAGTCAAATTTAAATACATCCGCAACGTGGATTGAACGAAAATTTAATTTACATACTAAATATGCTAAGATTTGCAGTGGTAGTCGTTTGCACTTATACATTAATTATTTTCTACAATTAAAATATTTAATAAAAATGTTTTACTCATCTGTTTCAATAATTAACTAAAAAATCTAAACTCTTTTAAAATTAAGCAAAATGTTAGGAAAATTGCTCACTATTTCCCTGTCTACTTTCAAAATTAAATAACATTATTTTTACTAAACTATCACTTAATTATTTTATTCAGGTTAAATAAAGGAAGTGACGAAATTAGATCAATTTTGAACAATCGATATCCATGGATGCACGTGATATTTGAAATTTGCATTTACCTTAATATATAAAACACATTAGTTCAAATTTTGGTACCACAGAACGATTGTTTCTGAAAGTGTAAATTTCAAATATTTCGTGTATCAACATATTGATTATTCAACAATATTCTAATACTGTCCCTTTCTTTTATTCAACTGATGTACAGGGTGTACCAAAAATAAATGAGCGAGACCATTTGGCCATTCGTTTCAGCTAACTAACATATCATTTTGGAAAAGAACACACCGCAACACAAGAAGCGTTTCCAAGAACAGTAGTGTCGCATACCGACAGAGGTGAGGATGCTACACTACTGTTATGCTATTGTTATGCTTTAAAGTTTTGAAATATTGCGATATCTCACTATAACTCTGATTGCACTGTGAATGGTAGAAAAATTTCAAAGTTACTAAATTACCAACGAATCAATATTCGTTGGCGATGTCGGTGCTTTCTGTTGCTAAATGGTGAGGTGCTAAAGTTTTCGTTGACTACATTCGTTTTCGCCTCTACGCACTTTCTTTTAAAGGGATATGCCTTAGATTTTTACACGGAAGAAAAAGGTATAAAATGAAATGGAACACGAAGAAATACCTATGGTTTTAATTGGTAAAATAAATACTGTTTTCACCATCTAGTGACAGTGTGGTGGCAGATACATCACGTGAATGACATGTTTCTGACGTGAAGATTGTACTAGTGATGGCTGTCGTTTTTTTGTGTGTTCCTGCCTTTAACAGCGTAAATCGTAACGAAAGATAGAATTTAGTACTATGGTACCCCGATATTTTGATCTACATGCCGATTTGTTGGGGAGAAACTAGGAATCAATGTCATGGCTGGTAACTCTGTACGTTTCCTAACCCCCCATTAAAAACAAATAATTACATAAGAAATAATTACCTCCCATTAAAAATAATTATTTAACATCCTAAAAAATAATACTTATCGTTAATACGAAAAAAAAAAACATTTGGGAGAGTCCTACATTAAAAGAAATGCGTTTGATTTTCATTCGAAAAAGGTAATTTAATTACACAAGGTAGGGAAAATGGCGAAAGGAGGAAAAGTAAACAGAAACATGTCTGTTGCGAATAGGACACACTGTTAAAGTCTCACTTCCTGCGAGTAAGCAAACAGTGCATTTCGCAACCTAAGTGTGAGACGTCATTAACCTATTATTGGAAGCAGAAAAATTAAGTGACAGTTAATGAGCTGTCATCAAGCGCCGTTCTCGCTGTTCCGTTTGGGAAATTGCAGTTAGTGTGTGAATATGGTGACGAAGTCATCCGAGTTCGACCGTTTGTAGTTTCCAGCGCTATGCTTACTGTGAACTAACTAATCTGAGTATAACAAGCCATGGGTTGGGTTGTTTTACCTCTGAGCGGCACTTTTTTGCACACCATGGGCTAAATGGCCAGGTCACATGGACCCCGAAGGCTCAGAGAAAGTTGGGGGAGGGGATCCACTGGAACAGCTGTTGGGAGACAGATGGTATCCTCCCGTCGAGGCCATCCAGTGTGCACAGGGTACGGCTCTCCCGCACACTGGGCCACGGCTTGACGTCCCATCCGACGGACGGCGGTCTTTCCAAGCCCATCGGTGTCCCCTACTGACCGTGGGCAGGACGGGGAATTTTGTGGAGAAAAATCTCAATGCTGATCCAGCTGGGACTCGAACCTGGGAACTATAGATTACGAGCCTGGCGCGCTACCGACTGAGCCACCCCCGCCCCTGGTCTCGAAGAGATCATAGGGGAAATTATTACAGAATAAGTAAGTAGGGTAAAGAGGTGATCTTCCATTTTCATAGATGTGCACCATCCGGAGTAGAGCCTTTGGACACGCTAGATGGATGGTGGGGTAAGAACCCAAAAGTAGTTTAAGAGTGTCTGATGAGAATTGTTACAGTATTTGCTACTGCCACCACCAAAGACCCTCGCGAGCCGAATTCGCCTTTCTTGCATCTTACTTATTGGTTTAAGAAATTAAGATTAGGAATCGCCGACCGTGTAATTTGTGCAAGATGAACATGCTGCATAATAATAATAAGAAGGAAAAAACCCGAACACGCTGGATGGATCGATGGGTCTCAACGAGAGATTATATCAAATGATTAAGGATTTTACATAATATTATTATGGTTAAAGAGATGATCTTCTTCTTTACAGCGATGTGTGCAACTTTGCACGTTAAAGAACATGCAGGATGGATGATTACAGAAAGTGCCGTTCAGAAGTAAAACAATGCAACGTTTAACAGAGTGGGAAAAGTTCTCGTGTCCGAGTGGTCCTACTACACACACGATCCCATCGTGTGTGTAGTAGTGCCACCCGAAGGTAAAAAAAAAACCCAAATCTTTAAGAGATCTACCGCTCCTAATCTTCTTAAAAAAAACACTGCATGGCCTCTTTTGGCTTTAAGCGGCAGTTTTTATTGAGGAGGAAAACTGTCTGTTTGCAATATCCGTTAAGGGATATTGCTCTGATAGCTGACTGCCGTGTAGTGCGGGAAAAACTGCCTTCCCGACTGCAATACTCCATTAGTGACTACACTTTCGAAAGAAGGGGGGGGGGGGGGGGAAACACTGGGACGCTCGCTGCAATCACCGCTTAAAAACAAAAATGGACGGAAAGGGGAGAAACGGAACGGCTTAAATTTCTCTGGAAATATAATGGGCCAAATCGCAATTCCTCAGGGGTTGAGACGAGAAGGGGTCGTCAATATTCGCCCATTGTTTTTTTCTTTTGGAACGAAATTAAATCCAATTCATGAGATCCCTACCCCGTCCTTCTTACACCCACCCACCCCTCAGTCCGCCCAACCCTAAAAAAAGTTGCCAATTTAGCTCTCTTCTCCCCCACCTTCACTCCTTTTCTTGCACAATGGGTAAAATGGACAGGTCACAAGAACCCCAGATACTTCCGAGAGAAGATCTGAATTATTTTACAGGGAGCACTCAATTCCCACTCTCTTAAACGCTGGGTTGTCTGAGCTTGAACACCATGAGTGAAATGGGCAGATGCGAAGAGAATTCGTTTCGATCGATTTTTTTTCCCAATTCGGCGTACGAGAAACAACGATTTTATTCACCTAACGAAACGCTGTCAGGCGGGAAGGGGGAGAGAGAGTTAGAAGTGTGTCACAGACTGACATACCGTGCATTCTTCCTCTCTAAAGAAAAATGCACGGGCAAACGAGTTTTAAAGACCACCACCTTCCCAGTCACGAAACGTCCATCGAACTGTACATTTAAGCCGTGGTCCTAATTCCAACCCGACGGACGACGAAACTGGAGGAAGTTAACGAAACACGCTGGATGGATGGTTTTCAGACAAGGATACTCTCTCTAAACTTTTGAAAACACTTTTCAGAGAACGACACTCTTAAAAGGTCGCTAAACTAAATGTGTCCAGCAAAATGATTCCTCTTTCATGCTTTAAAATACGATCTAATAACCTAGGGATATCTCACATTGAAAGCAATCTCTGATCTGCTTCTTGTGTTTCCGTGTGTTCTTTTCCGAAATGATACGTTAGTTATCTTAAAAGAATGGCCAAATGGTCCCGCAAATTTATTTTTGGTACACCCTGTACATCAGACGGATAAAAAGAAAGGGACAGTATTAGAGTACTGTTCAACAATCAATATGTTGATACACGAAATATTTGAAATTTACACTTTCAGAAACAATCGTTCTGTGGTACCAAAATTTTGAACTAATGTGTTTTATACATTAAGGAAAATGCCAATTTCAAATAACACGTGCATCCATGGATATTGATTGTTCAAAATTGATCTAATTTTGTCACTTCCTTTATTTAACCTGAATAAAAAAATTAAGTGATAGTTTAGTAAAAATAATGTTATTTAATTTTGAAAGCAGACAGGGAAATAGTGAGCAATTTTCCTAACGTTTTGCTTAAGTTTAAAAGAATTTAGATTTTTTAGTTATTTATTGAAACAAATGAGTAAAACTTTTTTATTAGGTATTTTAATTGTAGAAAATAATTAACGAAGGCATGAAAACGACTACCACTGCAAATCTTAGAAAACTTAATATGTAACTTAAAATATTCGTTCAATCCACATATCATATAAGTGCAGCTGTACGATGTTCTGGTTCAGTGGCTTACAGTGTATGGCCGTTAAAAATCAATAGCACATAATCTCATTATTTTAAATAACTAGGGGTCATTCATAATAAATTTCACAAGATTAAGTAATTGGAATTTAAATCCACGCCCTTAGGCTACTCATCGTAACGCTTTGCAAGAAACTTTCATTTTCTATAGGGGAATTACCGTAGCAGTAGATAATTTCTATCATCAGAAAAAAAATCATTATCTCCTTTAAACACATGAAAATTATTTCTAAATGGAGAAATGAGTTTACCATTTTAGCATTATGTACGACCTCCCCCCTCCCTCCTCTACGCAACAGCATGAAACAGAATCACTTACCAAGTTTTTCCTTGGGATTATGTATTTCATGACGATAAGTGTATATTTAGGTATATAAAAAGACGGCTGCTCCTAAGAGGTTGCCCAGAATTCCCGGAATGAGGAATGAAATCAATTAAAAGAAAATGTTTTTAAAAAAAGTAGTCACAGTCTCACAAGTAACCTGACACGAAAATTAGGGAATTACCGAGAGCTTTGATTGTTTTCCACTTTGCATGAAAGGTTTTTACATATCTCCTATTGATTTTTCGCTCATCATTTGTCCGTTTCTCGGATTCACAGTTTGTTGGTATTTATATTTGCCAAAATAGTTGTTCCACCTTATCTTTCGAACGCAATGGTCAAACTTAATGAATTATGTGTCAAATCAAAACTCGTGAGGCGGAGTGTGTTCCGTTGGGTTGGGTTGTTTTACCTCTGAGCGGCACTTTTTTGCACACCATGGGCTAAATGGCCAGGTCACATGGACCCCGAAGGCTCAGAGAAGGTTGTGGGAGGGGACCCACTGGAACAGCTGTTGGGAGACAGATTTTGGCCTCCCGTCAAGGCCATCCAGCGTGTTCTTTAACGTGCACAGGGTATGGTTCTCCCGCACACGGGGCAACGGCTTAACGTCCCATCCGACGGACGGCGGCCTTTCCAAGCCCATCGGTGTCCCCTACTGACTGTGGGCAGGGCGGGGAATTTTTGCGGAGATAAATCTCAACGCAAAAGCAGCTGGGCTGTTACCAGTGATGACATGATAAAATGTAATGGGAAGTTTAGAAACCCTTCAACAATAGGCTTCCTGCTATCCCAAAGTTGTTATCGAGTTTTTCAAATGATATGTATAGAACCGAAATTTGAAAAATTAGTAGTAGTTTTTAAGAGATATTCCACTGAGAGCAATAACCTACCCACTTTCTGAGAGAGGTTTGGGAAATGCAACTTTTTAGATTTAAGAATTAGAAATCGAATACTTTTAAGTTGTATAATTACTAATGAAATATTATTTGCATTTTTCCCATCATTCACTAGCTCAAATCGAAATCTTTAAGGAATTAAACAGTAGTCAACGAAGAACATAATTTTCTTTGAAACGAGGGGGCGGGGGTGGCTCAGTCGGTAGCGTGCCAAGCTCGTAATCTGTTGTAGTTCCCAGGTTCGAATCCCAGCTGGGTCAGCGTTGAGATTTATCTCCGCAAAATTCCCCGCCCTGCCCACGGTCAGTAGGGGACACCGATGGGCTTGGAAAGGCCGCCGTCCGTCGGATGAGACGTTAAGCCGTGGCCCCGTGTGTGGGAGAGCCATACCCTGTGCACGTTAAAGAACACGCTGGATGGCTTTGACGAGAGGTTACCATCTGTCTCCTAACAACTGTTCCAGTGGGTCCCCTCCCCCAACCTTCTCTGAGCATTCGGGGACATGTGACCTGGCCATTTAGCCCATGGTGTGCAAAAAAGTGCCGCTCAGAGGTAATACAACCCAACGTTAAAGAACACGCTGGATGGCCTTGACGGGAGGCTACCATCTGTCTCCCAACACCTGTTCCAGTGGATCCCCTACCCCAACCTTCTCTGAGCCTTCGGGGTCCATGTGACGTGGTCATTTAGCCCATGGTGTGCAAAAAAGTGTCGCTCAGAGGTAAAACAAACCAACGTTAAAGAACACGCTGGATGGCCTTGACGGGAGGCTACCATCTGTCTCCCAACAGCTGTTCCAGTGGGTCCCCTCCCCCAACCTTCTCTGAGCCTTCGGAGTCCATGTGACCTGGCCATTTAGCCCATGGTGTGCAAAAAAGAGCCGCTCAGAGGTAAAACAACCGAACCCTTCTTTGAAACGAGATTCTCATATACGCCAGAGGCGATATGCGTCTCCCTAGTTTGGTCTTCTGCTGTCGAACGTGCTTCACGTCAGAAGTGAGGCTTTGACTGGGATAAGATTTGTTCTTGTATGGATTTCCCAGCAGGGACAAGTGTTTTTCTTCCGAGATTTTTGTGCAGCCAGGAGATAAAGTCTTCCATGAGAGCATTGCTTTATGCACGGAAATCTAACATTGTACGTTTCAATCTTAAATTACTCTGTGTATGTAAATAAAGTTGTAGTAAGTGTAGAGTCGCTCAAAAAAGTATCCGAACACTATGGTTGATTGCAAAATTCAGAAAAAATATCTGGCATTAATTTTTTTAGAAATTAGTCATCTGGCAACGCTTCGTGTCACGTGTCACATCTTCGTGTCACGTCATCTGGCAACCTTCGTGTCACGAAGGTTGCCAGATGACGTGACACGAAGAGTGGTATACTTATATATTTTATTCTTACTCATGCCAACATCGCTGTCAAATGGGTAGGACGTTTGAACACACCTCAAGGGACGCCGCTCTTACTCAAAGAAAAACCCTTAAGGAGAGGGTTCGTTTCTATGAGAGAAGCAATATATGGTTCTTGCTTAACCAAATATAATTGTGTGTGAATTGAGGTGGGTTCTGCATTAACATGTAGTACGCGATATTAAACATTCTTTCGCCGAGTTTGAGGTCATTAAAGCAAGAATCTGCAAAGTGGGATCAAAGAATGTAGAGGGAGAAGAAGTTAAGCTTCCATAGAGATTAATGTAAAATCGAGTATCGTGCATTTGGCGTAGAGGTGAAACGAACATTACAGGGGACGAACGCTTTTGTAATTACATGTTACTGTCAACTTCCATTCTCTTCGCTTTTCTTATGCAATAACTTTCCATTGATTTCCTTGCAGAGTATATTAATATCAATTCTGTTTCCTGTTTCTATGCAACCAAGAAAGCTTCTAATTTTAATAATTTATTCTATAAATTAACTTCAGGCTAATTTCAAATCTCCCCTTTCCGTTCAATTTATAATTGTTGGTTCAACGAAAAATAATTCCAATGGAGAAAATAACATTATGATTTTAATAAAGGTTTATTTTTTTCAAATACAAAGTGCAGTTACTTTTTTTCTTTTTTAAAATATAAATTTTTTGATGCATAATTCCTTTGCCCCTTATTGTTTGCTTTCCAGCTTAAACAAATGCACGATACGAATCGAAACACCACTTGAGGTCGCCACTTTCGCTTTCTCAAAGCTGAACTTCTTTTCCTTATACGTTCTTTGGTGGGGTTCTCCACCTTATTGCATAATTGTTTGCAGCAACAAAGCAGCAGAGGCCTATGGAGTCGAGTGCTTCCCCAGCACGTGATCGTATATAAATGTGAATAAAGTGTGTCTTCCCTATACAACTGGGGCGGGGTGGTTCAGTCGGTAGCGCGCCAGGCTCGTAATCTGTAGTTCCCAGGTTCGAGTCCCAGCTGGGTCAGCGTTGAGATTTATCTCCGCAAAATTCCCCGCCCTGCCCAAGGTCAGTAGGGGACACCGATGGGCTTGGAAAGGCCGCCGTCCATCGGATAGGACGTTAAGCCGTGGCCCCGTGTACGGGAGAGCCATACCCTGTGCACGTTAAACAACACGCTGGATGGCCTTGACGGGAGGCTACCATCTGTCTCCCAACAGCTGTTCCAGTGTGTCCCCTCCCCCAACCTTCTCTGAGCCTTCGGGGTCCAGGTGACCTGGCCATTTAGCCCATGGTGTGCAAAAAAGTGCCGCTCAGAGGTAAAACAACCCAACGTTCCAAAGACTCTGATCAAAGACATCGAAGTTGAAAGAGAGGGTGCGACTGAGTTTAGCCATATTTAAATAAAGCATGCCTCAGTAACCTTTTATTAAATACCGGTTCACAATCGGTCTTCACAGTCCTTTTACTTACATTTGAAACATCCTCCATTTTCCTTTTAGGTTACTGTTTTAGAATAGTGTATTTACATCATGTGCAGTGAGCAAACCTGACAATGGTAAAAAGGATTGAGACTGCTACTATATTCAGCTAGGGAGACTTCTCCACTTGAAGAACTTGCTAGCTTTGTTTTGAGTCTCCTTGTGCTCACATGCATCTACTCAAAAAATAAGTCTCGAAATAGAATAAAAACACTAAAATGTTAAATCTATTTTAACTCTTCAATCAGGTCTATGGCGACAAAAGAAATACAGTAACGAATATGAAATCCACAATTTATGTTGTATAATACTGATAACATGGATTATTCATGCTTACCCATTGAGCACTTTAGTAGGTCTTCCACTAAAGTGCTACGACCCCAGGCATTTTCTCTAAAATCCCAGTACAGATTTAAACGAATTCCTCGCAATCCCTGAAGATACTGGCATTGATGACCCAGCAAATTATTTTACTGTGAATTGGAAACACTGTCTAAAGTAAAAGACGTTGAAGGAATCTGTTCAAAATAATCGTTAAATGTAGCTGAAAATTTAATAATCAAAGGGATCTGATTGAACTACTTAAAATTTCACTGCTGGCCAGGGGTCTCCTTCTTAGATTCCTCCGCCAATATCTGCCTCTGATACATTCTACACTTCGGCCTCTTTATTTTCAAAAGTTCATTTCAACGTAATGATCTCTACTTTTTACCATCTTCCGATTCTTTTAATCTCGTCACTGCTGAGTTTGCCACAATGTTTTTTCCTCTCATATCTTCTCAAAGAGTTGACCTCCAGTAACGAACTACTATGACATTAAAATGCTATATTTATTTTTGCGATTAGTACTTTTTAGTGTGTTTCGATTTATAAAAATGAGTTTCTTTATATAACAGACTTGGAATTAATACTCACTTTGTATTATGTTGATACTCGTAGAAAAGTAAAGATTCTTACACAAACTACATGAGTAAAATGAAGAGACGGCCCCGCTATGCACTACCTGTGGGGGTGAAGTGTTAAAACCTTCTGATGTGGGTGAAGATGTGATGTGTGATGTGTTAAAACCTTCTGTGGGGGTGAAGTGTTAAAGATTCTTACACAAACTACATGAGGTAAAATGAAGAGACGGTCCCGCTATGCACTGCCTGTGAGGGTGAAGTGTTAAAACCTTCTGATACGTGATATAAATTAAAGACATGTTGTGTAAATCGTACGGTTTTGCTATTAACTTTTAGCGCCTTACACTGCAAGACACTGGACTAGAATCTATTCTACGACACAGTGGATTATGTCATTAAACGAATACATAATACTTCAATAAAATATACCATAATTTATAGTGGTAGCTGTTTTCGCTTTTCTTTTAATTTCTTTTATCTAGATAAAACATATGATAAAAAAATAACTATTTAGTGTTCCGTTGAAATAATATGTTCATTAAAACACTGATTGCTTTCAGAATAAAATAAACATTTCTACATTTTCTAAACGAAGTATCTTAATCTTGATATACGAGGTGACCTAAATTAAACTGACAATAGTGATGTAAACTTGTAGGGATTACTCAGTTAATCTAAGTAATATTTAAAATATCCACTTTTCAGATAATTGCTCAAGCACAATATAAGTAACCATCATGATTAAAAAATGAAAGTAGCGTAATTTTCAATATTAGAAAAGCTCAGAAAATATGGTGTAAACATGAACCTCGTCGCAAGTAGTTCAGATGCGATATCTAGAAACTGATGTCAGCCATCATCTTCAATTATATTTAAAGCAACTTGCAATGACTGACTCCTTGATATCAAAGAGCCATCAAAAGAAGAGATCTCGATTGGAAGAATGGTAGCTCATCGTTTATAGTACCAGACATGCCATCAATAGGTCGTAGGTTTGTATCCCAAACTGATCCCCCCCAATAGGGGACCACCTTGTCGTGGTGGGGGGGCCTAGGGCCCAGCAACCCGGCTGAAGGCTGTGCCGACCGGGTTGGGCGCCGGTTGGACATGGCCAAGGCCAACCGAGGTCGAAGACGCTGCTGGCCGGCTTGATTGCCGGTCGGGTGGTGACGGCGTCGGAGACCTCACCTCAGGGACCTTGGGTGGTCAGTTCGACGGCTCGGTCGAAAGGTCCCTCCTGCCTAGTAGGCACGAGCCGTCCAAAAAGTCTGGGTCCTACTAAGAGTCTCCACCCCGGGTGCCGATCGAGCTTGGATCTTTATATCCTTGCACATTTGCAAACCGGGGAATAGATTAAATTTAGGTTTCTTCCGGTGGTTAGCTTTCCTTCTATAGGACTGCTGCCATGTGAGGCCGGGGTTGAGGTGCGCCTATAGGGCGTATTCCTTGCCCCCGGCTCTAGATAGTCATGGCTTTTCTTTAACCAGGTAGTGCTGTCAGGCGGAACCGGTAATTGCCGTGGTTGCACAAGATCGCAACATAGAGATCAATCCCAAACTGATGAGAATCGTCCGGATGGGATACACACACCTACGACTTCCAAATGAGTGGGTTGGGTTGTTTTTCCTCTGAGCGGCGCTTTTTTGCACACCATGGGCTAAATGGCCAGGTCACATGGACTCCGAAGGCTCAGAGAAGGTTGGAGGAGGAGACCCACTGGAAAAGCTGTTGGGAGACAGATGGTAGCCTCCCGCCAAGGCCATCCAGCGTGTAATTTAACGTGCACAGGGTATGGCTCTCCCATACACGGGGCCAAAGCTTAGCGTCCCATCCGACGGGTGGCGGCTTTTCCAAGCCCATCGGTGTCCCCTACTGACCGCGGGGAAGGCGGGGAATTTTGCGGAGATAAATCTCAAAGCTGACCCAGCTGGGACTCGAACCTGGGAACTACAGATTAGGAGCCTGGCGCGCTACCGACTGAGCCACCCTCGCCCCAGGGAATTTGGTAGAAAAACAACACAAGAGTGTTATTGAGGACTTTTGGCATTCAGTTTACCCTATAAAACGTAATATATTCTCCCCATTAAATCCTTAAAATAATACGTTTATGGTATTTAGTTTCTATTTCATGTCATATTACATTTTTAATATTTTACTTAACATTCAGTCTTCATCAATTACATCTAGATCGAAAGGATTATTATTCATTCCATTGAAACTTTTTAAAAAACATTTTAGGGATAAACTCTTTTTGTAGAGAAGCCGCATGATATCTCCTAGAGTTTGAAACTCATTATAGAAGGGTCGAGTCACAAGAACTGACCTCGACCAACACTCGTACCAACACATCGGGGTGTTGGTACGAACCCGACGAGTCACAAGAATTGACCTCGACATCGGAGTGTTGGTACGAACCCGTCGAGTCACAAGAACTGACCTCGACATCGGAGTGTTGGTACGAACCCGTCGAGTCACAAGAACTGACCTCGACATCGGAGTGTTGGTACGAACCCGTCGAGTCACAAGAACTGACCTCGACATCGGAGTGTTGGTACGAACCCGTCGAGTCACAAGAACTGACCTCGACATCGGAGTGTTGGTACGAACCCGTCGAGTCACAAGAACTGACCTCGACATCGGAGTGTTGGTACGAACCCGCCGAGTCACAAGAACTGACCTCGACATCGGAGTGTTGGTACGAACCCGCCGAGTCACAAGAACTGACCTCGATATCGGAGTGTTGGTACGAAACCGCCGAGTCACAAGAACTGACCTCGACATCGGAGGGTTGGTACAAACCCACCGAGTCACAAGAACTTACCTCGACATCGGAGTGTAGGTACAAACCCGTCGAGTCACAAGAACTCACCTTGACATCGGAGTGTTGGTACAAACCCGTCGAGTCACAAGAACTGACCTCGACATCGGAGTGTTGGTACAAACCCGTCGAGTCACAAGAACTGACCTCACCATCGGAGTGTTGGTACAAACCCGTCGAGTCACAACAACTCACCTTGACATCGGAGTGTTGGTACAAACCCGTCGAGTCACAAGAACTGACCTCGACATCGGAGTGTTGGTACAAACCCGTCGAGTCCCAAGAACTGACCTCACCATCGGAGTGTTGGTACAAACCCGTCGAGTCACAAGAACTCACCTTGACATCGGAGTGTTGGTACAAACCCGTCGAGTCACAAGAACTGACCTTGACATCGGAGTGTTAGTACAAACCCGTCGAGTCACAAGAACTGACCTCGACATCGGAGTGTTGGTACGAACCCGTCGAGTCACAAGAACTGACCTTGACATCAGAGTGTTGGTACCAACCCAGGCAGATAAGTAGCAGGCTGTTGCTTTAGATAACCGAAATCGGTATACAAGATTAGGCTATTGAAAAATCTAAGGGATAGAAACGTTTCCTCCTGCTCAGTTTCGGATATAGAAAAAAAAATCGAGAAGAGGGAGAGGAGGGTGGTGGACGGTTTAAAAAACAAAATCAGGCAAGAAATATATAAAGGTGGGAAGTTAAGAGACTGGACTACCGATGAAGTGTAACATCCTCCCCCCCTCACACTCCGTTTAGCAGGCCTTTAAAGTGTTTCTTGAAAAACGCATGAAGTGAAAATATTTTTTATATTTTTTTGTCTCTATAACCCTTACTAGCATTCTGACAGGGGGGGTGCATGGCCCCATTCTTCCTTCTCCCTCTTATATTCGACCCTGGGGCAGCACCGGGGACAGAAAATAGACGTCAAACAGAAGTGTGTTTTTAAATATACTGTACCGAAAGCAAAATGTGCAATATTGATGGCCGGACTATGGTGTTACGAGGAACTCGAGCTATAAGAAGGAGAACTTATTCTCAGCTGGCCGGTAATAGTTGAATGGGTTGTTGTGTTGTTTTACCTCTGAACGGCACTTTTTTAAACAACATGGGCTAAATGGCCAGGTAACATGGACCCCGAAGGCTCAGAGAAGGTTGGAGGAGGGGACCCACTGGAACAGCTGTTGGGAGACAGATGGTAGCCTCCCGTCAAGGCCATCCAGCGTGTTGTTTAATGTGCACAGGGTATGGTCCTCCCGCACACGGGGCCACGGCTTAACGTCCCATCCGACGGACGGCGGCCTTTCGAAGCCCATCGGTGTCTCCTATTGACCGTGGGCAAGGCGGAGAATTCTGCGGAGATAAATCTCAACGCTGACCCAGCTGGGACTCGAACCTGGGTACTACAGATTATGAGCCTGGCGCGCTACCGACTGAGCCACCCCTGCCCCAATATTTGAATGAGCTAGTGCGAAGTAGAAATCTCATTGATTGTTGGCGATTATTTAGGAAAAAATATTTTAGATGTATATAATGTAAATTTTAGATGAATATTAGGAATAATATTTTTGATGTATATAATGGCAAGTTGGTATACATCCTGAATATTCTGTGAAAACAGCTTTAACTACAGGAAATAGACTGACAGTTTAAGGTGATGCCATTTGGATTCTGCAAAGCATCTGTAAAGTTTGAACGACTAAGGGATTCGATTCTCAAAGGTTTGTCTTGGGAGGTCTGCCTAATGTACAGTCGGTCAAAAAAGTATCCGAACGCTATGGTTGTATACAAAGTTCAGAAAAAACAACTGGAAACGATTTTTTTAGAAATTAATGATCTGGCAACCTTCGTGTACCGTACACGAAGGTTGCCAGATCATTAATTTCTAAAAAAAATCGTTGCCAGATTTTTTTTCTGAATTTTGTATGCAACCATAGCGTTCGGATACTTTTTTGAGCGACTGTACTTGGACGATATCCTCGTTCTTGGAAAGACTTTTCAGAAACATTTGAAGAATCTTCGTCAAGTGTTTGAAAACCTTAGGGCAGCCAAGTTAAAATTGCGACCGACTAAGAGTTGGGCTGGATTGTTTTACCTATGAGCGGAACATTTTTGCACACCATGGGCTAAATGGCCAGGTCACAAGGACCCCGAAGGCTCAGAAAAGGTTGGGGGAGGGGACCCACTGGAACAGCTGTTGGGAGACAGATGGTAACCTCCCGTCAAGGCCATCAAGCGTGTTCTTTAACTTTGTGTTGTTTTACCTCTGAGCGAAAATTTTTTGCACACCATGGGCTAAATGACCAGGTCACATGGACCCCCGAAGGCTCAGAGATGTTTGGGGGAGTGGACCCACTGGAACAACTGTTGGGAGACAGATCGTAGCCTCCCGTTAAGGCCATCCAGCGTGTTCTTTAACGTTGGGTTGTTTTACCTCTGAGCGGCACTTTTTGCACACCATGGGCTAAATGGCCAGGTCACATGGACCCCGAAGGCTCAGAGAAGGTTGGGGGAGGGGACCCACTGGAACAGCTATTGTGAGACAGATGGTATCCTCCCGTCAAGGCCATCCAGCCTGTTCTTTAACGTGCACAGGGTACGGCTCTCCCGCACACGGGGCCACGGCTTAACGTCCCATCTGACAGACGGCGGCCTTTTGAAGCCCTTCAGTGTCCCCTAATGACCGTGGGCAGGGCGGGGAATTTTCCGGACATAAATCTCAACGCTGACCAAGCTGGGACTCGAACCTGGGAACTACAGATTACGAGCCTGGCGCGCTACCGATTGAGCCACCCGAGCCCCAGAGGGACAAGAAAGAGTCATTGCATATTTCAGTAAAACCTTTTTCAAACCAGAACAAAATTTTTGTGTTACAGGTAAAGAACACTTAGTAATAGAAATGTTCTATTGCTTTCACTATTGCTATCTTTATTGGCAAAAGTTTCTCATGCATACTGATCGTGCTGCCGTCAGGTGACTACAAAACTTCAAAAACCACGGACAAATTGCCAGATGGGTTGGGTTGTTTTACCTCTGAGCGGCGCTTTTTTGCACACCATGGGCTAAATGGCCAGGTCACATGGACCCCGAAGGCTCAGGGAAGGTTGGGGGAGGGGACCCACTGGAACAGCTGTTGGGAGACAGATGGTAGCCTCCCGTCAAGGCCATCCAGCGTGTTCTTTAACGTTGGGTTGTTTTACCTCTGAGCAGCACTTTTTTGCGCACCATGGGCTAAATGACCAGGTCACATGGACCCCGAAGTCTCAGAGAAGGTTGGGGGAGGACACCCACTGGAACAGCTGTTGGGAGACAGATGGTTGCCTCCCGTCAAGGCCACGCAGCGTGTTCTTTAACGTGCACAGAGTATGGCTCTCCCGCACTCAGGGCCACGGCTTAACGTCCCATCCGACGGACGGCGGCCTTTACCAAGCCCATCGGTGTCCCCTACTGACCGTGGGTAGGGCGGGGAATTTTGCGGAGAAAAATCTCAACGCTGACCCACGTGAGACTGGAACCTGGGAATTTTCCAGATGGATATAGCAGTTGCAAGAGTACAATTTCTCTATTGCTCATCGAAGTGGCAAGCTACAGAGGAATGCGGATACCCTTTATAAACGTCAATGCATTGAAAACTGTAAGCATTGCTGTAATAAAGAGTTAAATTATGAAACTAAAAATATAATGCCCATAAGACAGTTAATATAGATACAAAGCTACATTGATACTCCTAACATCTGCAGCTCAATAGAAATGAGAAAGGCCCAACTAGACGATGAAGACATAAGCCCAATAATAGATCTGCAGTTCCCAGGTTCGAGTCGCAGCTGGGTCAGCGTTGAGATTTATCTCCGCAAAATTCCCCGCCCTGCCAACGGTCAGTAGGGGACACCGATGGGCTTGAAGAGGCCGCCGTCCGTCGGATGGGACGTTAAGCCGTGGTCCCGTGTGCGGGAGAGCCATACCCTGTGCACGTTAAAGAACACACTGGATGGCCTTGACGGGAGGCTACTATCTGTTTCCTAACAGCTGTTCCAGTGGGTCCCCTCCCCTAACATTCTCTGAGCCTTCGGGGTCCATGTGACCTGGCCATTGAGCCCATGGTGTGCAAAAAAGTGCCGCTCAGAGGTAAAACAACCCAACCCAATAATAGATCTTATTAAAAAATTTGATATATGATATATAATTGGGAGCAAATCTGCGGGTATATCCCAACTCTTAAAGATCTTTGAAAAGTTGAACAAGCATTGCTCTAATCTCGTTCAAGTTTTCCCTTTCCGGTTTCATGTTGTATGACGGTAGAATCTCGTTGTATGACCTGTCCTGTGTCAACATTCTCTATCCAAACCTTTCAGACTTTCACTCTTACCCCAATTGAAGATCGCCGTCCGTCGGATGGGACGCTAGCCGTGGCCCCGTGTGCGGGAGACCTATACCCTGTGCACGTTAAAGAGCACGCTGGATGGCCTTAACGGGAGGCTACCATCTGTCTCCCAACAGCTGATCCAGTGGGTCCCCTCCCTCAACATTCTCTGAGCCTTCGGGGTCCATGTGACCTGGCCATTTAGCCCATGGTGTGCAAAAATGTGCCGCTCAGAGATAAAACAACCCACAACCCACAACTCACCCCAATTGCTTTATCCCTTCTGAAATTTAGACATCTGTGTTCAATTAAAATCAAAAAAATATTTTGATTTTAAAGACTGAAATTTAAATTGCAATTTTCGAATTTTAAAATATTAGTTATTTGCGTGGCCATATTTTGACAACAAAATAAAATTTATGCCTAAGGTGTTACGTAATCTGATTTTGATTTATTTATAAATTTAGGAGCCGTCCCCTGGCCGAGTGGTTATCGCGCTTGGTTTCTGATCTACGGGACCTGGGTTCGAGCCCCTGGTAAGGCACGGATGTGCGTGCCGTTTTTCTGCTGAGGTCCTACCATCCTCTCAGATCTTCTACTATGGCATATAAACTGACAGCCTCCTGTCAGCTCTCTGTGGCAAGCAGCTGCTTGAGGGGGTATTTCTTTTAAGCCGTCCCATGGCCGGGTGGTTAGCACGCTTAGCTACTGATCTAAGGGACCTGGGTTCGAACCCCAGATTAGGCATGGATGTGTGTGTCGATTTTCTGCTGAGGTCCTGCCATCCTCTCAAATCTCCTACTATGGCATATAAACTGACAGGTTCCTGTCAGCCTTCTGTGGCAAGCATCTATCTGCTTGAGGGGGTATTTATTTATTTTTATTATATATTTAGGTTTCTGAAAATGCAGAAACGTATTCTTGAACTTCAGGAAATTGCCTAACAGATATTAATTAAACGGAGTAAATAATAGTTATATAAAATTTTTAAATATTGTTGGTGGTAGGTTCATCGAATAAGTATATATTATGCAAATGTGCAAAACTAATAAAATCTGTTTCATTAAATAGGAAAATATATATTTCCGTTTATTCGAGAAAAGAATTTCTCTTTGTCTAAAAGACAATTAAGATATAATGATAAAGCTAAAATTGCCACTAAAATTTCCGATTCATTTTTGCTTATGTTTGTTGAAAGGGGAATTTAGGTGCTCATTCTGACGAATGTGGCAATAATATATTTCTTGTTGGATTGAAAAACTAACTCTCAAGTGTCTGCTGAATAGATTACTTTTTCTTCTGAATAAATTAGCGATTGGTTATTTAGTTTCAACATACCTTGATTTGCGTAAATCAAAAAATTCTGAAATTCGACGTTTCCTCAATATTTTCTTTTTTTTGGGGGGGGGTGGGGGCTCAGTCGGTAGCGCGCCAGGCTAGTAATCTGTAGTTCCCAGGTTCGAGTCCCAGCTGGTTCAGCGTTGAGATTTATCTTCGCAAAATTCCCCGCCCTGCCCACGGTCAGTAGGGGACACCGATGTTCCTGGAAAGGCCGCCGTCCGACGGATGGGACGTTAAGCCGTGGCTTCGTGTGCGGGAGAGACATACCCTATGCACGTTAAAGAACACGCTGGATGGCTTTGACGGGAGGCTACCACCTGTCTCCCAACAGCTGTTCCAGTGCGTCCCCTACCCCAACCTTCCCTGAGCCTCCGGGGTCCATGTGACCTGGCCATTTAGCCCATGGTGTGCAAAAAAGTGCCGTTCAGAGGTAAAACAACCCAACGTTAAAGAACACGCTGGAAGGCCTTGACGGGAGGCTACCACCTGTCTCCCAACAGCTGTTCCAGTGGGTCCCCTCCCCCAACCTTCTCTGAGCCTTCGGGGTCCTTGTGACCTGGCCATTTAGCCCATGGTGTGCAAAAAAGTGCCGCTCAGAGGTAAAACAACCCAACCCAACCCAACTCGTGGTCCATGTGACCTGGCCATTTAGCCCATGGTGTGCAAAAAAAGTGCCGCTCCGAGGTAAAACAACCCAACTTTAAGGAACACGATGGATGGCCTTGACGGGAAGCTACCATCTGTCTCCCAACAGCTGTTCCAGTGGGTCCCCTCTCCCAACTTTCTCTGAGCCTTCGGGGTACATGTGAGTTTGATATTTAGCCCATGGTGTGCAAAAAAGTGCCGCTCAGAGGTAAAACAACCCAACCCAATAATAGATCTCATTAAAAAATTTGATATATAATTGGGAGCAAATATGCGGGTATATCCCAACTATTAATGATATTTGAAAAGTTGAACAAGCATTGCTCTAATATCGTGGGGCGGGGGTGGCTCAGTCGGTAGCGCGCCAGGCTCGTAATCTGTAGTTCCCAGATTCGAGTCCCAGCTGGGTCAGCGTTGAGATTTATCTCCGCAAAATTTCCCCGCACTACCCACGGTCAGTAGGGGACACCGCTGGGCTTGAAAAGGCCGCCGTCCGTCGGATGGGACGTTAAGCCGTGGCCCCGTGTGCGGGAGAGACATACCCTGTGCACGTTAAAGAACACACTGGATGGCCTTGACGGGAGGCTACCATCTGTCTCCCAACAGCTGTTCCAGTGGGTCCCCTCCCCCAACCTTCTCTGAGCCTTCGGGGTACATGTGACTTGGATGTTTAGCCCATGGTGTGCAAAAAAGTGCCGCTCAGTGGTAAAATAACCCAACCCAAAGCTCTAATCTCGTTCAAGTTTTCCTTTGCGGGTTTCATGTAAAATCTCGTTGTATGGCATGCCCTGTGTCAACATTCTTTCTCTATCCAAACCTTTCAGTCGTTATCTTTCACCCCAATTGCCTTATCCCTTCTGAAATTTAGACATCTGTGTTCAATCAAAATCAATAAAATATTTTGATTTTAAAGACTGAAATTTAAATTGCAATTGTCGAATTTTAAAATATTAGTTATTTGCGTGGTCATATTTTGACAACAAATTCAAATTTCTCAGGCGTTAAGTAATCTGATTCTTGAACTTCATTAAAAGTGAATTGCAGATATTAATTAAACGGACTAAATATTACTTATATAAAAATTTTAAGTATTTTCGGTGGTAGGTTCATCAAATAAGTATATATTATGCAAATGTGCAAAACTGATAAAATCTGTTTCATTAAATAGGAAAATATATATTTCCGTTTATTCCAGAAAAGAATTTATCTTTCTCAAAAAGGCGATTAAGATGACCCAACAACCCATCAAGGCCATCCAGCGTGTTCTTTAACGTTGGGTTGTTTTACCTCTGAGCGGCACTTTTTTGCTCACTATGGGCTAAATGGCCAGGTCACGTGGACCCCGAAGGCTCAGAGAAGGTTGGGGGAGGAGACCCATTGAAACAGCTGTTGGGAGACAAATGGTAGCCTCCCGTCAAGGCCATCCAGCGTGTTCTTTAACGTGCACAGGGTATGGCTCTTCCGCACACGGTGCCACGGCTTAACGTCCCATCCGACTAACGGCTGCCTTTCCAAGCCCATCGGTGTCCCCCGCTGACCGTGGGCAGGGCGGGGAATTTTGCGGAGATAAATCTCAACGCTGACCCAGCTGGGACTCGAACCTTGGAACTACAGATTACGAGACTGGCGCGCTACCGACTGAGCCACCCCCGCCCCTAAAGAACTAAAGAAGGAAATGAAATATGCATAAAAATTTAATAAATAAATAATAAATACCCCCTCAAACAGCTGCTTGCCACAGAGGTCTGACAGGAGCCTGGCAGTTTATAAGCCAAAGTAGAAGGTCTGAGAGGATGGCAGGACCTCAGCAGAAAAGCGTCACATACATCCATGCCTTACCCGGGGTTGGAACCCAGGTCCCTTAGATCAATAGCCAACTTTAGGCGATTTAATTTGTTTAAAACTTAAACTTAAATTTATCTTACAAATAAATATAATAAATGAAATAAAGTAATTCATTTGTTACGATAAAAATTAAGATATGTTAAATAATTAAAATAATTGTTTAGCGGAATTTAAATAAATATTAATTGGGTATTTATTGAGTAACTTAATATATTTTCCCAAAATATGTATTACTTTTAGTTTTGTGTATTGTAAACATAAACAGCGGTTTGAGTTAACGTTAGATGCACCTCTCCCAAGTGAAGGTAGAACAACTTTTCGAAACACCGGATGTGAGAGTGCACGTGGACCTCTATGCCATCAATCTTACATTGACACGTACCGTAATCAGAGTGTGTTCTTACTATTGACCCTTTTACGTGGGTTGTTGGGTTGTTTTACCTCTGAGCGGCACTTTTTTGCACACCATGGGCTAAATGGCCAGGTCACATGGATCCGGAAGGCTCAGAGAAGGTTGGGGGAGGGGACTCACTGGAACAGTTGTTGGGAGACAGATGGTAGTCTCCCGTCAAGGCTATCCAGCGTGTTTTTAACGTGCACAGGGTATGTCTCTCTCGCACACGTAGCCACGGCTTAATGTCCCATCCGACGGATGGCGGCCTTTCCAAGCCCATCGGTGCCCCCTACTGACCGTGGGCAAGGCGGGGAATTTTGCTGAGATAAATCTCAACGCTGACCTAGCTGGGACTCGAACCTGGGAACTACAGATTACGAGCCTGGCGCGCTAACGACTGAGCCACGCCCGCCCCCCTTTTACGTAGATAAAGTCTCACGTGATGTGTTAGATATGAAGAGCTCAGAAAAAGTTTGTTTTTATATAGTTGTCAAAGGACACGAGATATTAGTTTCTCTTTGTCGTCTGTTTGTCTGTCCGTCTGTAGAAACTTTTTTGTTTACAGAGATATATTAAACATTTTTTTCCTGTTGGATAGGAATTGATGAAATATTACGAGATGCACTTTCTGAATCTCTCTAAAGCTAAGACTATGCCCTCTAGCGGTGAAAAAATTTTCAAATTCCCAAATTTCAAACGATTATTACAAACGATATATTTATGATAGAAATTTAAAATTTTGGTAGTGGAATGTGAAGGTCACGAAGTTTCCATTGCTGTCAGTGGGTTGACCCCTTAGACCTAGAGGGGGTTGGAAATACATATGAATTTTACTTTCACAAATATTTGGTTTTATAGAGATAAATGGAGAATTCTTTCTGGTTAGATAGGAATTGATAAAATAATATGATTCACTTTTTAAATTTTGCAAAAACTATAAATGCGCCCTGTAACTGTGCAAAAATTTGCAAAGAGGGGAGACCTAAGATGCGGTGGGCAGACAATGTCAAACAGGACTTTTTACAATTGGTGTGCACTGTCCAGATGCAGCAGATGTAGCTCAGCAGAGATACTATACTTGAGGAAATAAATTGCACTTTCTGGTTGGACCTCCGTAGCCAATGGCTGCTTGAGGATGATGATGATGATGATGAGACATTGCTCTCAGAGTAAAAACATTTGTTAATTCATTAGTTTAGACACAATAATCATGTGGAATCTGGCAGGCTAACAAACATTTTCTTACAGATTTTAAAATCTATAATGAGTGACAATTGCTGGAACGGTGACTTAGGAAATGAATCATTCGGGGGCTTACATATTCGATTGCCAGAACTGTGGCATCCTCGACTTTTTCCGAACAGACTCATTCGTGTAACTACAGCCCAAATAGACGCTTCCAGAAATCGTCTCTCCCAGTTCCAGGTATCTTAGACACAAAGGGTATCATGACATTTTTCTATTGGGCGGAAGCAAAAGATCCAAGAAACCAATACATTGATGGGTCTTAGAATTTTTTGAATTCTGCTTCGTATCATCTGGATTCCTTTCGTTTACTAAAAATGGTGTGAGGCCGTCGTCCAAATTACCTCTACACGGATCCATCAGCAGAAGGTTGGGATGTTTAACCTCTGAGCGGCACTTTTTTGCACACCATGGGCTAAATGGCCAGGTCACAAAGACCCCGAAGGCTCAGAGAAGGTTGGGGAGGGGATCCACTGGAACAGCTGTTGGGAGACAGATGGTAGTTCCCCGTCAAGGCCATCCAGCGTGTTCTTTAACGTGCACAGGGTATGGCTCTCCCACACACGGGGCCACGGCTTAACATCCCATTCGACGGACGGCGGCCTCTCCAAGCCCATCGCTGTCCGATACTGACCGTGGGCAGGGCGGGGAATTTTGCGGAGATAAATCTCAACGCTGACCCAGCTGGGACTCGAATCTGGGAACTACAGATTACGAGCCTGGCGCGCTTCCGACTGAGCCACCCCCGCCTCTGTTACGTAGAGAAGGGGAGGGAAGGGTGGGTTGTAATATAATGCTAAAATGATAAACATATCTCTCCATTTAGAAATTGTTTTTATGTGTTCAGAAAAGAGAGTGTTTTTTTCTGATGATAGAAATTGCTACTGCTACGGTAATTCCAATGTAGAAAGTGAAAGGTTCCTACAAAGCGTTATGATGGGTAGCCTAAGGGCGTGGATTTAAAATTCCGATTAATCAGTCTTGCGAAATTTCTTATGAATGACATCTAGTTATTTAAATGATCATATGTTATTAATTTTATGCGACCGTACACCGTAGGTCACTGAACCAGAAATTCAATATTGATAGTACTCTCCTTGTTAATTACACGAAAATTTAAATTACATATTAAACATGTTAAGATTTGCAGTGGTAGTCGTTTGCACTCCTTCATAAATTATTTTCTATAATTAGAATATTTAATAAAAAAGTTTTACTCATTTGTTTCAATAATTAACTAAAAAATCTAAACTCTCTTAAAATTAAGCAAAATGTTAGGAAAATTGCTCACTATTTCCCTGTCTGCTTTCAAAATTAAATAACATTATTTTTACTAAACTATCACTTAATTATTTTATTCAGGTTAAATAAAGGAAGTGACAAAATTAGATCAATTTTGAACAATCAATATCCATGGATGCACGTGATATTTTAAATTTGCATTTACCTTAATATATAAAACACATTAGTTCAAAATTTTGGTACCACAGAACGATTATATCTCAAATTGTAAATTCCAAATATTTCGTGTATCAACGTATTGAATGTTCAACAGTACTCTAATACTGTCCCTTTCTTTTATCCTTCTGATGTACAGGGTGTACCAAAAATAAATTAGCGGGACCATTTGGCCATTCGTTTAAGATAACTAACATATCATTTCGGAAAAGAACACACGGAAACACAATAAGCGTTTCCAAGAACAGTAGTGTCGCATACCGACAGAGGTGAGGATGCTACACTACTGTTATGCTATTGTTATGCTTTAAAGTTTTGAAATATTGCGATATCTCACTATAACTCTGATTGCACCGTGAATGGTAGAAAAATTTCAAAGTTGCTAAATTACCAACGAATCAATATTCGTTGGCGATGTCGGTACTTTTTGTTGCTAAATGGTGAGGTCGTAAAGTTTTCGTTGACTACATTCGTTTTCGCCTCTACGCACTTTTTTTTAAAGGGATATGCCTTCGATTTTTACACGGAAGAGAAAGTTATAAAATGAAATGGAACACGAAAAATACCTATGGTTTTAATTGGTAAAAAAAAATTCTGTTTTCACCATGTAATGACAGTGTGGTGGCAGATACATCACGTGAATGACATATTTCTGACGTGAAGATTCTACTAGTAATGGCTGTCCCCCATTAAAAACAAATAATTACATATGAAATAATTACCTCCCATTAAAAATAATTATTTAACATCCTGAAAAAGTAATACTTACCGTTAATATGGAAAAAAAAAAAAACATTTGAAAGAGTCCTACATTAAAAGAAATTCGTTTGATTTTCATTCAAAATGGGTAATTTATTTACACAAGGTAGGGAAAATGGCGAAAGGAGGAAAAGTAAACAGAGACATGTCTGTTGCGAATAGGACACACTGTTAAAGTCTCACTTCCTGCGAGAAAGCAAACAGTGCATTTCGCAACCTAAGTGTGAGACGTCATTAACCTATTATTGGAAGCAGAAAAATTAAGTTACTGTTAATGAGCTGTCATCAAGCGCCGTTCTCGCTGTTCCGTTTGGGGAATTGCAGTTAGCGTGTGAATATGGTGACGAAGTCATCCGAGTTCGACCGTTTGTAGTTTCCAGCGCTATGCTTACTGTGAACTAACTAATCTGAGTATAATAAGTCATAGGCAAGGTTTGTGAGATACAAGAAAACGTGACTATACAAATATCCACACATCTTCATCCCCTTCATTTGTAATCAAGTACTCGGCTAGTGGAAAAACTCTGGGTAAATCAAGTTAATCATTCTTCTTTAAATGCTTCGTGTTTGTTTAAAGTTTTCGTTATGTAAGTAACTTAATAATAATAAATAATGATAATAATAATTTATTCGGCAAAATGTCATTACAGTGTAGTAGTATGAAACAAGAGATTAGAAACCTTTTTTTCCCCTAATTTACAAGAATATTACACTTTATGTTACAGGTAGCATTGCAAATAAAAATAAAAATTTAGTATGATTTCACACAGAATGAAGGGGGTGGGGGTGGCTCAGTCGGTAGCGTGTCAGGCTCGTAATCTGCTGTTCCCAGGTTCGAGTCCCAGCTGGGTTAGCGTTGAGATTTATCTCCGCAAAATTCCCCGCCCTGCCCACGGTCAGTAGGGGACACCGATGGGCTTGGAAAGACCGCCGTCCGTTGGATGGGACGTTAAGCCGTGGCCCCGTGTGCGGGAGAGCCGTACCCTGTGCACGTCAAAGAACACGCTGGATGGCCTTGACGGGAGGCTACTATCTGTTTCCCAACAGCTGCTCCAGTGGGTCTCCTCTCCCAACTTTCTCTGAGCCCTCGGGGTACATGTGACCTGGCCATTTACCCCATGGTGTGCAAAAAAGTGCCGCTCAGAGGTAAAACAACCCAACACTGAATGCAGTGTTCAAAAAAATTTGTACATTTGACCAGGAGTCACGGCAAAAGGCTGTTTGTGCAGCCTGACTAGTCTATGACCCCTTTTTAAAGGTGATATACAAATTAATTTGTAATAGATGCTAATTTTATATATATAATTATATATGTAAAAGTTAATTTATTATCAATGTTTATAATGGTATATAATGTAATGTAACCATCCATGTATTGAAATGGCAAAAATCGAAATTAATATTCCAAAATCTTACGTAAGAATATTATTTCAAATATGCCCCAAAAGAAAACATTTATTTTTTTTTTAAAGTTAGTCTTATTCGTAAGAAGTTGCAGATCCGATGATCAGGTATTCCACGTCTTTGGCCTTGTCGTGTTTATGTTATTTTGCATCATATATGTCCTCGTTTTAACAGGATTTAATTTTTTTTTGCATCGTGTAGTATATTGTGTTCAAAAGTTAACAAATTTAAGATATCTTTGAATATTTGATGAATTCCGTCAAACATAGGAAGGGATATTTTGTATGAATAAAATTTATGAACAAGTAAAATATTATTTGCGTAATTATGATTTACATTAATTTTATTTGAGAATCATGTAACTAAAATTTTTTATTAAAATACCTATTTTTTTAGGTTAAATTCAGTCGTCTTTTTCCAGACTAGATGACAATAGTTTACATGTGACACAAATATAAAAATAAATATAAAATAAAAATAAATAAATACCCCCTCAAGCAGCTGCATGCCACAGAGGTCTGACAGGAGCCTGTCAGTTTATATGCCAGAGAAGAAGGTCTGAGAGGATGGCAGGACCTCAGCAGAAAAACAAAACAAACGCCCATGCCTTATCCGGGGCTCGAACCCAGGTCCCTTAGATCAGTAGGAGTAAGTAGCCAAGCGCGCTAACCACTCGGCCATACACAACTAACGTATGAAAAAGTAGTAGCTTAAAATTTACTGGTAAGACATGATTCAGTTTGCTAATTACTCGAATACCTTTTTTTAACAGACATAGTTTATATTCGAATTCCATTTCAAATTATCTGTCAAAGTTACTCGAAGAAATTTAATTTCATTTACAATGGTTATCTGTTGGTTACGGACAGAAACATTTTGGTTTACATTTATAATTTGCGATGGGAATGAAAAATAATTCCCTTAGTTTTCGTATGATTGAGTCTCAAATGATTATACTGAAACCAGTTTACGTGTGTGTTGATTTTAATATTCGCGATTTCTATTGCATTTTTTAAGAATATATTTTTCATTTATAAGAGTAACAATACAGATATATTTACCATTTGACTAGCAAAGCTAAATATGTTATCTGCAGGAAAATTAATAATTATTAACTTTAATAAGGATAAAGAATAAACTAGTGTCACCTGAATGTAGTATGGGGCTAGAATTCCTGCTAATATTAAAACTGATATTAACATAAATTTAAAAGAGAAATGGAACCAAAGTAGAACCTTGTGGCTCACCATGCTCATTAATAAATAAGCTACAATTTAGATTATTGATTTTAACATGTTACTTTCTATTAGTAAGATAGCATTTCAACAAGGTTTGAATAGTACCCCTTATACCTATGCGGTATAACTTGTCTAGCAGTAAAGCATGAGATATTGCGTCAGAAGCCTTGGATAAGTCGAATCATATGCCAAGCATTGTTAAATTCTTGTCAAATTTGGTATGTAATATGTTAAGTGCTTTCAGTATAGCTGTTTCGGGAGATTAATTTTTTTCGAAAACCGTGCTGATTATCATATAGACATTTGTTTATAACAAAAATTTTTAAAAAGGGAATACTTATTAATTTCTACAACACTTTTCTGAAAACTGATAATTTGGATATTAGTCTATAATTAGAAATTTCTGTTTTATCTCCAGGTTTGGGAATAGCTTTTATTTTGCTAATCTTTAAAGTGTTTCTTGAAAAATGCATGGATGAAAATATTTTTTATATTTATTTGTCCAGGATTTTGACAGGGGGGTGCAAGACCCCATTCTTCCTCCGCCCTCTTATATTCGGCCCTGGTCCAGCATCGGGGACTGAAAATAGACGTCAAACAGAAGTGTGTTTTTAAATATACTGTACCGAAAGCAAAATGTGCAACATTGAAGGCCGGACTGTGGTGTTACCAGGAACTCGAGCTATAAGAAGGAGAACTTGTTCTCAGCTGGCCGGTAATAGTTGAATGGGTTGTTGTGTTGTTTTACCTCTGAACGGCACTTTTTTAAACAACATGGGCTAAATGGCCAGGTCACATGGACCCCGATGGCTCAGAGAAGGTTGGGGGAGGGGACCCACTGGAACAGCTGTTGGGAGACAGATGGTAGCGTCCCGTCAAGGCTATCCCGTCTGTTCTTTAACGTGCAGAGGGTATAGCTCTCCCGCACATGGGGCTACGGCTTAACGTCCCATCAGACGGACGGCGGCCTTTCCAAGCCCATCGGTGTCACCTACTGAGAGTGGGCAGGGCGGGGAATTTTGCGGAGATAAATCTCAACGCTGACAAAGCTGGGACTCGAACCTGGGAACTACAGATTACGAGCCTGGCGCGCTACCGACTGAGCCACCCCGCCCCTCTTTTACGTTGATAAATGCTCACGTGATGTGTTAGATATGAAGGGCTCTGAAAAAATTTGTTTTTATGTAGTTGTCAAAGGACACAAGATATTAGTTTCTCTTTGTCGTCTGTTTGTCTGTCCGTCTGTAGACATTAAACTTTTTTGTTTACAGAGATATATTAAACATTTTTTTCCTGTTGCATAGGAATTGATGAAATATTACGAGATGCACTTTCGGAATTTCTCTAAAGCTAAAACTATGCCCTCTAGCGGTGAAAAAATTTTCAAATTCCCAAATTTCAAACGATTATTACAATCGATATATTTATGATAGAAATTTAAAATTTTGGTAGTGGAATGTGAAGGCCACGAAGTTTCCATTGCGAACAGTGGGTTGACCCATTAGACCCAGAGAGGGTTGGAAACACATATGAATTTTACTTTCACAAATATTTGGTTTTTTTAGAGATAAATGGAGAATTCTTTCCGGGTTAGATAGGAATTGATAAAATAATATGATTCACTTTTTAAATCTTGCAAAAACTATAAATGCGCCCTGTAACTGTGCAAAAATTTGCAAAGAGGGGAGACCTAAGATGCGGTGGGCAGACAATGTCAAACAGGACTTTTTAGAATTGGTGTGCAGTGTCCTCTCCCGCACACGGGGCCACGGCTTAACGTCCCATCCGAAGGACGGCGGCCTTTCCAAGCCCATCGGTGTCCCCTACTGACCGTGGGCAGGGCGGGGGAATTTTGCCGAGATAAATCTCAACGCTGACCCAGTTGGGACTCGAACCTGGGAACTATAGATTACGAGCCTGGCGCGCTACCGACTGAGCCACCCACCGCCCCCAGGGTATCATGACATTTTGCTATTGGTCGGAAGCAAAAGATACAAGAAGCTAATATATTGATGGGTCTTAGAATTTTTTGACTTTCTGCTTCGTTTCATCTGGATTCCTTTCCTTTACTAAAAATGGTGTGAGGCTGTCGTCTCGATTACCTCTCCACGGATCCATCAGCAGAAGGAGCGTCGCTGCATATCTCTTGCAGGAGAAGAGCAACTTTTAAGAGTACCTAGGGAGAGTCATACCACTTGGATGGGGCGAGGGTGGCTCAGTCAGTAGCGCGTCAGGCTCGTAACCTGTAGTTCCCAGGTTCGAGTCCCAGCTGGGTGAGCATTGAGATTTATCTCCGCAAAATTCCCCGCCCTGCCCGCGGTCAGTAGGAGACACCGATGGGCTTGGAAAGGTCACCGTCAGTCGGATGGGACGTTAAGCCGTTGTCCGGTGTACGGGAAAGCCATACCATGTGCGCGTTAAAGAACAGGCTGGATGGCCTTGACGGGAGGCTACCATCTGTCTCCCAACAGCTGTTCCAGTGGTTCCCCTCCCCCAACCTTCTGTGAGCCTTCGGGGTCCATGTGACCATGGCCATTTAGCCCATGGTGTGAAAATAGTGCCGCTCAGAGGTAAAACAACCCAACGTTAAAGAACACGCTGGATGGTCTTGACGGGAGGCTACTATCTGTCTCCCAACAGCTGTTCCAGTGGGTCCCCTCCCCCAACCTCCGCTGAGCCTTCGGGGTTCATGTGACCTGGCCATTTAGCCCATGGTGTGCAAAAAAATGCCGCTCAGAGGTAAAACAACACAACGTTAAAGAACACGCTGGATGGCCTTGACGGGAGGCTACTATCTGTCTCCCGACCGATGTTCCAGTGGGTCCTCTCCCCCAACCTTCTCTGAGCCTTCGGGGTTCATGTGACCTGGCCATTTAGCCCATGGTGTGCAAAAAATTGCCGCTCAGAGGTAAAACAACACAACGTTAAAGAACACGCTGGATGGACTTGACGGGAGCTACCATCTGTCTCCCAACAGCTGTTCCAGTGGGTCCCCTCCCCCAACCTTCTCTGAGCCTTCGGGGTTCATGTGACCTGGCCATTTAGCCCATTGTGTGCAAAAAATTGCCGCTCAGAGTTAAAACAACCCAACGTTCAAGAACACGCTGGATGGCCTTTTCGGGAGGCTACTATCTGTCTCCCAACAACTGTTCCAGTGGGTTCCCTCCCCCAACCTTCGCTGAGCCTTCGGGGTTCATGTGACCTGGCCATTTAGCCCATGGTGTGCAAAAAAATGCCGCTCAGAGGTAAAACAACACAACGTTAAAGAACACGCTGGATGGCCTTGACGGGAGGCTACTATCTGTCTCCCAACAGCTGTTCCCGTGGGTCCCCTCCCCCAACCTTCTCTGAGCCTTCGGGGTCCATGTGACCTGGCCATTTAGCCCATGGTGTGCAAAAAAGTGCCGCTCAGAGGTAAAACAACCCAACCCAACCTCCTGCGTAGTCTACGATACAGAAACGAAATATTTGATTTGACTGTTTCGCAAACAAAAACATCGATAAATAAATGGGCTAAAGGTATTTCCGATGGGTGCAAACCGTCTGGATGTCGTGCGATGTCCAACTAAAGTTTGACACACGAACAAGGGTCTTCGCACTGATTTGTCATAAGCACAGCAATCACAAAATTCACTTCCTGTCTGGTCTGCGATTGTTTGTGATTCACTTCTGCAGAGAATAACTCAATGCACGTCAGTTAAGCAGATTTATCATTTCGTGGGAATTCTAATGAATTTCCGGTAATGCTTTCATTGCTATTTAATCTTTCTTTGCTCTTATGTTATGCAGAAAACAGTTTGAGATTTGGGTTGGGTTGCTTTACCTCTGAGCGGCAGTTTTTTGCACACCATGGGCTACATGGCCAGGTCACATGGACCCCGAAGGCTCAGAGAAGGTTGGGGGAGTGGACCCACTGGAACAGCTGTTGGGAGACAGATGGTAGCCTCCCGTCAAGGCCATCCACCGTGTTCTTTAACGTGCACAGGGTATGGCTCTCCTGCACACTGGACCACGGCTTAACGTCCCTTCCGATGGACGGCGGCCTTTCTAAACCCATCGTTGTCCCCTACTGACCGTAGGCAGGGCGTGGAGTTTTTCGGAGATAAATCTCAACGCTGACCCAGCTGGGACTCTACCTGGGAGCTGCAGATTACGAGCCTGGCCCGCTACCGACTGAACCACCCCCGCCCCTATACTTTGTAGATGTTTGCTATTTTCATGTGCTGAAAAAAGTAATTTAAAATTATGTTTGAGTTGGTGTGATGTTACTTCTTCGGTTGTGTCTAATGGGATCACTTAGGAATGTCCCTCCGGTTCGATCGCAATACGCGACGGGTGAAAGGGTCTTTCAGAACAAAAATCAAAGATCTTATTGCAATTGAAGTGACTCGATACTGAGGCTCCTTCCCAATAAATTGGTTCAACTTAGTCCTTGGTAAAACAATAACTATCCTTTATTGATATGAGCTACATTGACTGATGAGGAAAAACACACTCGTCACTCATTTACTATGAATTACAAAACCAACTTATTATCCCCGTTCAGCTGTTTCCCCCGAGAGCCTAGGTACCGCTAATACCAGTCGGCACTCACCAGCTTTTCCAATCTGCGTCTTTTTCCGCTCGTCCCTCGGCTGGCTCTCTCTCCTCCTCGTTGTTGCCAACCCTTTCTCTTCCTCTCTTCGCCCCGCCATCTGGGAAGTCCGCTCGCCCCAGGGTCCAGCGTCACTTATCAGCGGGCAACACTGCTACTTCAATCAACTTTCCAGATGCCGGGACAGAGGGCCTCCCCACGTAGCATATGCCTATTTTGGTGAAATCCAAAAAAATTATACAAAACCCGAACTAAAAAAATATTTGAAAAGGCCTCTAGCCTGACAGTTGTTTTTTTTTTTAACTCTGAGCCTCATTCTTTTGCACGCAATGGGCTAAATGATAATATCAGAAGGGCCCCGAAGGCTCAGAGAAGGTCTGGAGAGGGGACCCACTGGACAGCTGTTAGGAGACAGATGATAGCCTGCGATTAAGGCCATCCAGCGTGTTCTTTAATTCCCACAGAGCAATGGCTTTATGTCCCCTCTGACGGACGGCTGCCTTTCCAAGTCCATCGGTGTCAAAGAATGTAGAGGGAGAAGTTAAGCTTCCCTAGAGATTAATGTAAAATCGAGTATCGTGCATTTGGCGTAGAGGTGAAACGAACATTACAGGGGACGAACGCTTTTGCAATTACATGTTACTGTCAACTTCCATTCTCTTCGCTTTTCCTATGTAATAATTTCCCATTGATATCCTTGCAGAGTATATTATATCAATTCTGCTTCCTGTTTCTATGCAACCAAGAAAGCTTTTAATTGTAATAATTTATTCTATAAATTAACTTCAGGCTAATTTCAAATCTTGTCTTTCCGTTCAGTTTATAATTGTTGGTTCAACGAAAAATAATTCCAATGGAGAAAATAAACCTTTATTGAAATCATGATATTATTTTTTTCAAATACAAAGTGCAGTTACTTTTTTCGTGTTTTAAAATATAAATTTTTTGATGCATAATTCCTTTGCCCCTTATTGTTTGCTTCCGAGCTTAAGCAAATGCACGATACGAATCGAAACACCACTTGAGGTCGCCACTTACGCTTTGTTAAAGCTGAACTTCTTTTCCTTATACGTTCTTTGATCGGTGTCCCCTAGTGGAGGGTAGTTTTGCGGAGATAAATCTCAACGCTGGATCAGGCAGAACATCTACAGATTACTGAAGAGAAAAAATATCTCTTGGTGCTTTACCGACTGAGCAACATCTTTCCCTTATGTTTAAGTATCTGACTTTTACGCTTTGTTAAAGCTGAACTTCTTTTCCTTATACGTTCTTTGATCGGTGTCCCCTAGTGGAGGGTAGTTTTGCGGAGATAAATCTCAACGCTGGATCAGGCAGAACATCTACAGATTACTGAAGAGAAAAAATATCTCTTGGTGCTTTACCGACTGAGCAACATCTTTCCCTTATGTTTAAGTATCTGACTTTTACCTGACCTCTTTTCTTTTGTAAACCTCTTAATTAATTATGCAGTAGAATCGCATAGTACGCGAATTGTACAGGTATTGTACAGTCGCTCAAAAAAGTATCCGAACACTATGGTTGATTAAAAAAATTCAGAAAAATTATCTGGCAACGTTTTTTTAGAAATCAGTGATCAGGCAACCTTCATGTCACGTGACACAAAGATTGCCAGAACACTGATTTTTAAAAAAACGTTGCCAGATATTTTTTTCTGAATTCTGAAATCAACCATAGTGTTCGGATATTTTTTAATATATATAATGCGTATGAATATATAATGCAATGAATATGGAGCGTGTGCAGTTACCGTTCCCAGCAAACTGTACGGGAGCGGTTAATGTTCACAGCACATTGGATCGTGTGAGCTCACAAAAACCTGGATCGTGTGGGCCCACTCACAGAAATATTGAGCGTGTGCAGTTACCGTTCACAGCAAACTGGAGCGTGTGCAGTAACTGCACACGCTCCAGTTTGCTGTGAACGGTAACTGGAGCGTGTACAGTTGCTGTACACGCTCCACATATTTTTTCTGAATTTTTTTAATCAACCATAGTGTTCGGATACTTTTTGAGCGACTGTACAATACAGTCGCAAAGTAGAATCAAAGTACTCGAACCCGTTCATACGCCACTGATTAATTAATTAATTAAATTAAGTTAATTAAATTAAGTTGATTAAGTTAACGTTGCTCGTAAGGTAAGCGACGACGTTTTCAACAATAGAGAGGACGATCAAATCTATCTACATCTCTGTTTGAAACAATATTTGTTCAGCATTCAAAGAAATATGAACGCGTCGCTGCATATCCCTTGCAGGAGAAGGAGCGACTTTTCACAGTACCTAGGGAGAGTCATTACCACTTGAAAGGAAGTTACTTTGTAGTAGCAACAGGTGGGATTCTAGATATGTTTTCTGAGGCCATAAATATAACCGACAGCCAAAAGAAGTGGTCACCTAGAATTTTCAGAACATGGTTCTGAAATCTCGGCTCTCCCAATGCTGAACAGAGTTGAGATTTCGATATGGTTCTACGTGGGTGTGAAAACTCTACACAGAACATTTGAGGTCGACGGCATTCAGAATATTCCTTTGGATGCATTGTGCTAAATCAGAGAAGGTATAATAGGCATCATATGTGTATATCTCACAGGGATTAAGAGTATTTAAGCTTCCTGAGTTATATAAGTTTCAATTATTAGAGAATTTAAGTTGTTTAATTGCTATGCTTTTACATCTGAATCTTTATTTCTTCACTGTAAGTGAATAAATATCGAAGTCATATTAACTCAGTGGATTACAAGAGTTACTAAAAACACTTCGTTGGACAACATTTTTAGGAGAAGACGTCTTTTTAATTACCTGTATATTTATACACTTACCTTCATGTTATATTTAATCCCAAGGAAAAGCTGAGTAAGTGATTCTGTTTTATCCTGTTGTATAGATTTGGTTGTTTTATCTCTGAGCGGCACTTTTTTGCACACCATGGGCTAAATGGCCAGGTCACATGGACCCCGAAGGCTCAGAGAAGGTTGGGGAGGGGACCCACTGGAACAGCTGTTGGGAGACAGATGGTAGCCTCCCGTCAAGGCCATCCAGCGTGTTCTTTAACTTTGGGTTGTTTTACCTCTGAGCGTCACTTTTTTGCACACAATGGGCTAAATGGCCAGGTCAGAAGGACCCCTGAGGATCAGAGAAGGTTTGGGGAGGGGATCCACTGGAACAGCTGTTGGGAGACAGATGGTAGCCTCCCATCAAGGCCATCCAGCGTGTTCTTTAACGTTGGGTTGTTTTACCTTTGAGCGGCACTTTTTTGCACACAATGGGCTAAATGGCCAGGTCACATGGACCCCGAAGGCTCAGAGAAGATTGGAGGAGGGGACCCACTGGAATAGCTGTTGGGAGACAGATGGTAGCCTCCCGTCAAGGCCATTCATTCTAATTTTTAACGTTGGGTTGTTTTGCCTCCCGTCATGGCCATCCAGCGTGTTCTTTAACGTGCACAGGATATGACTCTCCCGCTCACGGGGCCACGGCTTAACGTCACTTCCGATGGAAGGCGGCCTTTTCAAGCCCATCGGTGTCCCTTACTGATTGTCTCAACGCTGACCAGCTGGTGCTCGAACCTGGGAACTACAGATTACGAGCCTGGCGCAGTACCAACTGAGCCACCCCCGCCCCTGTTGCGTAGAGAAGGGGAGGGAAGGGTGGGTTGTAATATAATGCTAAAATGATAAACATATCTCTCCATTTAGAAATTGTTTTTATGTGTTCAGAAGAGAGAGTGATTTTTTCTGATTATAGAAATTAGTACTGCTACGGTAATTCTAATGTAGAAAGGGAAAGGTTCCTGCAAAGCGTTATGATGGGTAGCCTAAGGGCGTGGATTTAAAATTCCGATTAATCACTCTTGCGAAATTTATTATGAATGACATCTAGTTATTTAAATGATCATATGTTATTAATTTTTAGCGATCTTACACCGTAGGTCACTGAACGAGAAAGTCAAATTTAATTAAATACGTAACGTGGATTGAACGGAAATTTAATTTACATATTAAATATGCTAAGATTGATTTCGGAAAGCGTAAATTTCAAATATTTCGTGTATCAACATATTGATTATTCAACAATATTCTAATATTGTCCCTTTCTTTTATTCAACTGATGTACAGGGTGTACCAAAAATAAATGAGCGAGACCATTTGGCCATTCGTTTCAGCTAACTAACATATCATTTTGGAAAAGAACACACCGCAAGAAAAGAAGCGTTTCCAAGAACAGTGGGGCGGGGGTGGCTCAATCGGTAGCGCGACAGGCTCGTAATCTGTAGTTCCCAGGTTCGAGTCGCAGCTGGGTCAGCGTTGAGATTTATCTCCGCAAAATTTCCCCGTCTTGGCCACGGCCAGTAGGGGACACCGATGGGCTTGGAAAGGCCGCCGTCCGTAATGGGACGTTAAGCCGTGGCCCGTGTGCGGGAGAGCCATACCCTGTGAACGTTAAAGAACACGCTGGATGGCCTTGACGGGAGGCTACCATCTGTCTACCAACAGCTGTTCCAGTGGATCCCCTCCCCCAACCTTCTCTGAGCCTTCGGGGTCCATGTGACCTGGCCATTTAGCCCATGGTGTGCAAAAAACTGCCGCTCAGAGGTAAAACAACCCAACAACCCAACTCTTTTAAAGGGATATGCCTTCGATTTTTACACGGATTAAAGGTATAAAATGAAATGGAACCGAAAAATACCTATGGTTTTAATTGGTAAAAAAAAAACTGTCACTACATGGTGAAAACAGTTATGTATGCCTGCGCAAATTAAATGTAATTTACCCTCGCACACGCCGTTACAGGTGACATAGTCAGATGCGAGCGGAATATCATATTTAGATTTAATGCGCTTCATTTTAATAAATTAAAAGTCACTCTGGAGAAAACAATTGTAAATTATTCGAAATGTATAAAGAGCAGTGGTCTGTAAATGGTAGCTAGGTAGTCACTGGAAGGAGAGCTATGCACCAATCCCCTGTGATGACGCATAGAACCGACCAGGCCTAGCACCTAATGTCCGACCTCGCCTTCTCGTGGTGCGGACCGTTAGTAACTTTGAAAAGAGATACTCTCTTGTGGAAGTGAACGGAAGGGGAGGGCTGCCAGATTAGTGTGGCCTACTGATCTGGACAACTATGGGTACTTTTCTATCCTGCTGAGGAGTGGTCAACCACACAGGGTCCTGGTGCTGACCATATAAACCTACTGGACTGGACAGATATATGGCTCTGAGCTTGATTATGGATCCTGATTTTGCTGCACTGGTGGGCTTCTGTGGAGGGAAAATCTACCGCTGTGTTTTCTGTTTGTTTGTGGGTTGACAGCCCCAAGTGAATAGATTCACAGGATAAGTTTATCAGCTGGTGGATAATCCTGAGCAGAGGTCATCGCAGGCACCTGAACTCTTTGCTTCTATTGGCATCGTGAAATTCTACAGTGGAGGAAGTCTTCCAGTGTAGATGGCTTCAGCCTTTAGTAGTGGGGGAACGGGTCTTTGCCCCATGTCTGCGATTAGGGGGCTGTTTGATATTGTCGGCATTCCCTCTCTCAATAAACATAGTTTCTTTAAACATCCCACTAACTATTTTCTCTTCATAGGTAGTTGGAATGTGAGGACTCTGCACAGAGCTTTTTCTCTTGATGTCCTCACACAAGAATTCCACCGTTATAATTTAGATATTCTCGGCTTGCAAGAGACCAGATGGACAGATAAAGGTCAGATTCTTAAAAATATTCTTAAATTTCTCTTTTCAGGGAAGGACGACAATAAGCATCACCAAGGCGTGGGTCTGCTTCTTAGCAGACACGCTAGCGATGCTCTTCTAGGATATGAGTGCATTAATGAAAGGTTTCTTACAGCAAAATTTCAGACAAGCGTTAAAGACTTGAATGTTATGCTCCCACTGAGGATGCCGATGATGATCAGAAGGATAGGTTTTATGAACAACTTCAGGATATTTTGAATTCTGTCAAGAAAGGAGATATTACCCTTGTTCTTGGTGACTTCAATGCCAAAGTTGGTACTGACTCTGCCCTTTGGGGAGGAGTAATAGGCCCTTTTGGTATTGGTAGCTCCAATGGCAATGGGCAACGTATCCTACAGGTAAGTAAACTCAATGGATTCAGAATAACTAACACTTATTACAAACACCGCGACATACATAAGTACACATGGGTTTCACCTGATGGTCTGCATAAGAATATGATTGATTACATATTAATTAACAGCAAATGGGCTAGTTCTGTTAGGAATACCAGGGCATATAGGGGAGCTGAAATTGGATCTGACCATTACCTTGTTAAAAGTGTGTTGCAACTTAAACTTAAAAAGTGTTGTGCTAGGGTTAAAAAATTTATTTTTAATACGGAAGCTCTGAAAGACCCAATTATAGCCAAAGCTTGCCATGATAGGTTACTACTCCCATTGTCTTCGCATAACATTCAAGTCTTTAACGCTTGTCTGAAAAATTTATGACAGTCATGGTTTGCTTACTACTGAAGTTGAGGAAGAATGGGATCATTTTAAACAGGCTTTTTTGGACACTAACAGTACTCTTTTAGGAAAAAAGGAACAGAAGAGGCAAAATTATCTGAGTGATAAGGCACTTGAGCTTATTTCGAAAAGAAAGAACTGCAGGAATGCCCTTAATCAATACCCTATTAGTCCTAAGAGAAAGCATTACAAAGACCTTAATAAACTTGTAAAGGATCAGTTAGCTGCTGATAAGAATCTTTGGCTTGAGGTTTGGCTGACAAAGCCGAGGAAGCAGTTAGACAGCACAACAGCAGAGAGCTGTACCAGATAGTTAATGTTTTGTGTGGTAGAAAACGGACAGGCATACAAGGATTGAAGGATAAACAAGGTAAGGTTATAGAAGGGATTCTGTCATGGCTAGGTGGGCTGAGCATTTCAGTGATGTTCTAAACAATGTAGTTAGTTCTACTCCCATTATTTGCAATGACGATAGATGCATTGGTGGCTGTAATGTTGGCCCTATAACACAATCTGGAGTTATTTTGGCTGTTTCTAAACTTAAACTACATAAATCCCCAGGGGTAGATGAAATTATTACCGAAATGCTTAGAGCTGGGAATGTTTCGGTTACCACTTGGATGACTGAAATTCTGAATATCTTTTATGATAAAGGCATGGTTCCTAAGGATTTTACCAGAGCCATTGTTATCCCTATTTTCAAAAAAGGTGATCGCAGTTCTTGTGATAACTATAGGGGTATCAGCCTGCTCTCTGTTCCAGGTAAAGTTCTTTCCATGATTGTGCTTAAGAGAATTAAGAATCTGGTTGACAGTCAATTGCGTGATGAGCAATGTGAATTCAGAAGTGGTAGGGGATGTGTGGATCAGATATTTTCACTGAGGCAGATTCTTGAGAAATGTTTACAGTTTCAGAAACCTTTGGTTGCTAGCTTTGTTGATTTCAAAAAGGCTTTCGACTCTGTTGATCGTCATAATTTGTGGTTGATTGTGAGATCAT
This sequence comes from Ryuthela nishihirai, assembly GCA_038380435.1. Taxonomy (NCBI): domain Eukaryota; kingdom Metazoa; phylum Arthropoda; class Arachnida; order Araneae; family Heptathelidae; genus Ryuthela; species Ryuthela nishihirai. The sequence continues at coordinate 49,977,979 of JAWZYU010000032.1, forward strand.
ATGGTATACCTGACAAGTTAGTTAACATTATGAAAGCTCTCTATAATAACACTGAGTCGTGTGTGAGAGTTGGTAAGGCTTGTAGCAATTGGTTTAGCATTACTTCTGGTGTTCGACAAGGGTGCATTTTGTCTCCTTTTCTCTTTAGCTTGGTTATTGATTATTAACCCTTTTGGCAAATGATGTTGATGAGATGAACTCTTTCATTCGAGCTGTTGATGAGACTGGTAGTAGAGTAGGTTTGGTTATAAACAGAGAGAAAACTAAAATGATGAAAATTGGTCAGGCAGGCTGTGATTTAGTTAATCTGAATGGTTGCAGTCTTGAGCAGGTGTCACAGTTTAATTATCTTGGGAGCTATGTAACAGATAATGGTGATGTGCGGCATGAGATTAACAGACGAATAGGGATTGCTGCCGGGACTTTTAAGAATCTATGGAGAGTGTGGAGAAATAGGCGTATACACCTAAAGACTAAAATTAGACTATATAATAGTTTGGTTCTTTCTACGGTTAGTTATGGTAGTGAAACGTGGACGCTGTGTAAACAAGATAACAGGAAACTAGATGCTTTTGATTCCAGATGCTTACGCAGTATCTTGGGCATTAGGTGGTTCAACTTTGTAACTAATGATGAGATTAGGCAAAGGAGTTTGCAACCTCCTTTAAGCAGCATATTTTGCAGAGAGAGACTCCGTTGGTTTCGCCATGTTGCCCGTATGAATAATTATAGATTGGCGAATAGGGTTATAAACTGTGTGCCTAAAGGCCTCAGAAAGAAGGGGAGACCTAGGATGCGGTGGGCAGACAATGTCAAACAAGATCTTGTTAGAATTGGTGTGCAGTGGCCAGATGCAATAGATGTAGCTCAGGATAGACTTGCTTGGAGAACTAAATTGCACGGTCTGGTTGGACCTCCATAGCCTATGGCTGCTTGAGGATGATGATGATGATGATGATAAAGAGCACTATAAATTAGCTTCAGCCAGCTTCCTCGCAAGTTTCTCAAAGCCTCACTCTGGGAATTTGGTTATTCCGATGTTCGGCTCAGTAGAGTTGTTGGGTTGTTTTACCTCTGAGCGGCACTTTTTGCACACCATGAGCTAAATGGCCAGGTCACATGGACCCGGAAGGCTCAGAGAAGGTTGGGGGAAGGAACCCAATGGAACAGCTGTTGGGAGACACATGGTAGTCTCCCATCAAGGCCATCCAGCGTGTTCTTTAACGTTGGGTTGTTTTACCTTATATTGAACATGTTATTGTACATTAAGAAATAAATCTCAGTTTATTATAATATATTAAATATTGTACAGTGTCCAAAATATTAAAATTTTTTGGTTCAGCAGAGCTACTACCTGTTTTACAAAACAGAATTTTATTAATTGAAATAATTTGATCGCTCTTTGTTATTTTCTCTCTAAACGTAGAGCAAATTGTGATGGTGCCTCATGAAGGAGAAATTTTCGAAATTGATATTTTTCAGAGTTAGAGTGTATGTAAAATTAGTCACGTGGTGTAAGCCATTAAAAACCTTGCTCGGCAGTGAAATAATAACGCAGGGAGGCACTGAAAAAATAACGCAAGGAACTCGCTACTCTCCCTGGTAAGGTGGGTTGGGTTGTTTTACCTCTGAGCGGCACTTTTTTGCACACCATAGGTTAAATGGCCAGGTCACATGGACCCCGAAGGCTCAGAGAAGGTTGGGGGAGGGGACTCACTGGAACAGCTGTTGGGAGATAGATGGTAGCCTCCCGTCAAGGCCATCCAGCGTGTTCTTTAACGTGCACAGGGTATGGCTCTCCCGCACACGGGGCCACGGCTTAACGTCCCATCCGACGGATGGCGGCCTTTCCAAGCCCATTGGTGTCCCCTACTGACCGTGGGCAGGGCGGGGAATTTTGCGGAGATAAATCTCAACGCTGACCCAGCTGGGACTCGAACCCCCGCCCCCCCTGGTTAGGTGGCCTCACTGCAATACACGAATTTGCATGTTTAGAGGGTGCTGCAATCGAAAAGTTTACATTACGCCTATGGATGCTAGCTCTCTTCTCCCTTAGATACAGGGGGCGGGGGTGGCTCAGTCGGTAGCGCGCCAGGCTCGTAATCTGTAGTTCCCAGGTTCGAGTCCCAGCTGGGTCAGCATTGAGATTTATCTCCGCAAAATTCCCCGCCCTGCCCAATGTCAGTAGGGGACACCGATGGGCTTGGAAAGGCCGGCGTCCGTCGGATGGGACGTTAAGCCGTGTCCCCGTGTTCGGGAGAGCCATACCCTGTGCACGTTAAAGAACACGCTGGATGGCCTTGACAGGAGGCTACCATCTGTCTCCCAACAGCTGTTCCAGTTGGTCCCCTCCCCCAACCTTCTCTGAGCCTTCGGGGTCCATGTGACCTGGCCATTTAGCTTATGGTGTGCAAAAAAGTGCGGCTCAGAGGTAAAACAACCCAACCCAACACTTAGATACTCCTTAAAAAAATGACGCTTCACGGTGACAATGGCGTCGCTTTGTGACAAAGAGACAGATCGTCTTTCTTTTAAGAAGTTTAAATATAGAGCAACGAGGCACGTTTATAATATTAAAGTCTTATTAGGCGACTCCTTGAAGCTTCATGAATCTTCACTCCAAAATTTCGATAGCCACAATAAGCACTTTAAAAATAAGGAATTTAAGAAAGCAAAAATTCTACGTGCAGCACACTTGCGCGGAACCTCTAAATGCTCAAACATCATAATGCTAATTATCACAAAAAAATTTCCCTAAATAAAACATATTTGTAGATAAACATTAATATAAAGATTAGCCCAATAGTACACCAGAAATAATATAATCAAATATAGATTTCTCTATATTGTAAGACTACTTATGCTAAAGAAATAAATTTGGTTCCAGGGCCCCCTTGTCGTATTTTGCTATAACCGATCTACCCGAACAAACACACTAACAGAAGAATTTATTTTCAAACATTTCTATAATATATTTTAGCTAGTTTAATTAATTTTTGTCATTTATAACAAGACTGGTAGTTCTCACTCTTTTTTTTCTCCCTCTATTTATATATTGTAATTTTCAAATAATTATATAACATTCATAACTATTTTAATAGAGTCACAATTAATAAATTATTTCACTTTAAAACGTTTCATAATAAGTACATCTTAGCTAAACTTATACAAGTTAAATCCCTTAAACCTCGAATTCCCACCTTTTGCTACACTGCTGTCTGTCAGGTTTATTTAGGTGGTTCTGACTTGCTTTCCCGGGGTGGCTCTGACATTTGCCAACCAGGCTCGAAATCTGCATTTCCCATGTTCGGGTTGGTTTGGGTTGTTTTACCTCTGAGCGGCACTTTTTTGCACACCATGAGCTAAATTGACACTTCACAAGGACCCCGAAGGCTCAGAGAAGGTTGGGGGAGGGGACCCATTGGAACAGCTGTTGGGAGACAGATGGTAGCCTCCCGTCAAGGCCATCCAGCGTGTTCTTTACCGTTGGGTTGTTTTACCTCTGAGCGGCACTTTTTTGCACACCATGAGCTAAATTGACAGGTCACAAGGACCCCGAAGGCTCAGAGAAGGTTGGGGGAGGGGACCCATTGGAACAGCTGTTGGGAGACAGATGGTAGCCTCCCGTCAAGGCCATCCAGCGTGTTCTTTAACGTTGGGTTGTTTTACCTCTGAGCGGCACTTTTTGCACACCATGGGCTAAATAGCCAGGTCACATGGACCCCGAAGACTCAGAGAACGTTGGGGGAGGGGACCCACTGGAAGAGCTGTTGGGAGACAGATGGTAGCCTCCCGTCAAGGCTATCCAGCGTGTTCTTTAACGTTGGGTTGGTTTACCTCTGAGCGGCACTTTTTTGCTCACCATGAGCTAAATTGACACTTCACAAGGACCCCGAAGGCTCAGAGAAGGTTGGGGGGGGGGGACCCATTGGAACAGCTGTTGGGAGACAGATGGTAGCCTCCCGTCAAGGCCATCCAGCGTGTTCTTTAACGTTGGGTTGTTTTACCTCTGAGCGGCACTTTTTTGCACACCATGAGCTAAATTGACACTTCACAAGGACCCCGAAGGCTCAGAGAAGGTTGGGGGAGGGGACCCATTGGAACAGCTGTTGGGAGACAGATGGTAGCCTCCCGTCAAGGCCATCCAGCGTGTTCTTTAACGTTGGGTTGTTTTACCTCTGAGCGGCACTTTTTTGCACACCATGAGCTAAATTGACAGGTCACAAGGACCCCGAAGGCTCAGAGAAGGTTGGGGGAGGGGAACCATTGGAACAGCTGTTGGGAGACAGATGGTAGCCTCCCGTCAAGGCCATCCAGCGTGTTCTTTAACGTTGGGTTGTTTTACCTCTGAGCGGCACTTTTTTGCACACCATGAGCTAAATTGACAGGTCACAAGGACCCCGAAGGCTCAGAGAAGGTTGGGGGAGGGGACCCATTGGAACAGCTGTTGGGAGAGAGATGGTAGCCTCCCGTCAAGGCCATCCAGCGTGTTCTTTAATGTGCACAAGGTATTGATCTCCCGTACACGGAGCCACGGCTTAACGTCCCATCCGACGGACGGCGTCCTTTCCAAGCCCATCGGTGTCCCCTACTGACCGTGGGCAGGGCGCGGAAATTTGCCGAGATAAATCTCAACGGTGACCCAGGTGGGACTCGAACCAGGGAATTACAGATTACGAGCCTGGAGCGCTACCGACTCAACCACCCCCGCCCCTCCCATGTTCGAGTCCCGCTTGAGCGAGCTTTGAGATTTATCTCCTAAAAACTCCCCGCATTGCTCTAGGTGAGCAGAATACACCGATTGGTTTGGAAAGTCCACAGTCCATCGGACGGGATCTAAAACAGTGACCCCGTGTGTTATAGAGACATACCCTCTGCACGTTGAAGAATAACTGGATGGCTTTGACGGGATGCTACCATCTGTCTCCTAAGAGATTGCAAGTGGGTCTCCCCAAACTTCCCTGAACCATCGGGGTCCTGGTGATCTGGCAATTTAGCCCATTACATGCAAAAAAATTTCTGCTCAGACGCAGAAAAACACCAGTCTTGACCCTCCCCCCCCATCACAGATCTGGCCGGGAAGGTCACCTTGATAGAATACACCTGAACAGAATTTAATTAAAAGGAGGGTAGAAAAGAGGATTGGATTGTTTTACCTCTGAGCGGCACTTTTTTGCACACCATGGGCTAAATGGACAGGTCACAAGGACCCCGAAGGCTCAGAGAAGGTTGGGGGAGGGGACCCACTGGAACAGCTGTTGGGAGACAGATGGTAGCCTCCCGTCAAGGTCATTCGGCGTGTTCTTTCACGTGCATAGGATATGGCTCTCCCGCACACGGGGCTGCGGCTTAACGTCCCATCCGACGGACGGCGGCCTTTCACGTGCATAGGGTATGGCTCTCCCGCACACAGGCCACGGCTTGACGTCCCATCCGAAGGACGGCGGCCTTTCCAAGCCCATCGGTGTCCCCTACTGACAGTGGTCAAGGCGGGGAAATTTTGCGGAGATAAATCTCAACGCTGAACCAGGTGGGACTCGAACCTGGGAACTACAGATTACGAGCCTGGCGCGCTACCGACTGAGCCACCCCCGCCCCAGGTAGAAAAGAGGATAATTAAACATGCATAAAACATAAGCAATTCAGTTATTTTTATAAAGTTTAACTCATATATATTTAGTTTTAAATTACTAAACATGAAACAATTTATTCATTGTGACTATATTGGAACATTTACACTATTTTAAAAATGATCATCAGTTGTTTTTTTAAATTAACAGTTCTTGTTGAAATTTAATTCATTAAAATATAGTTAAAATAGTTGCATATTAAAATTTAATTCTTTTTTTGCCTAATTGTCTGGATCTCGTGTGATACGTGACAGAAGGATTTGCTTGTGGACAAGTGTCTTTACATGAATGAGAAACAGCAATTAAATGATTAAACTGTGCAACATGCAAGACTGCTGCATATCAGAATATGAGGTTTGGATTGATTGGATTGTTTTACCTCTGAGCGGCACTTTTTTGCACAACAAGGGCTAAATGGCCAAGTCACATGGACCCCGAAGGATCAGAGAAGGTTGGGGGAGGGAACCCACTGGAACAGCTATTGAGAGACAGAGGGTAGCCTCCCGTCAAGGCCATCCAGCGTGTTCTTTAACGTTGGGTTGTTTTACCTCTGAACGGCACTTTTTTGCACACAATGAGCTAAATGGCCAGGTCACATGGACCCTGAAGGCTCAGAGAAGGTTGGGGGAGGGGACCCACTGGAACACTGTTGGGAGACAGATGGTAGCCTCCCGTCAAGGCCATCCAGCGTGTTTTTTAACGTTGGGTTGTTTTACCTCTGAGTGGCACTTTTTTGCACACCACGGACTAACTGTGCCCGAGCTGTAAGCATTTCTCACTGGTCTAAAGGGGAATTCCCGAATGTTCAAGCCCAGATAAAGAGGTGAACTTCATTTCGATATATTTCCTTCCCCTCTGTCCTCTCTTTCGTTTCGCACACAGGATTATAAGAATGTATCTTCCTTATCGGATTTATCTCCGCAAAAATTCTCCACCCTGCCCACGGTCAGTAGGGGACACCGATGGGCTTGGAAAGGCCGCCGTCCGTCGGATGGGACGTTAAGACGTGGCCCCGTGTGCGGGAGAGCCATACCCTGTGCACGTTAAAGAACACGCTGGATGGCCATGACGGGAGGCTACCATCTGTCTCCCAACAGCTATTCCAGTGGGTCCCCTCCCCAAACCTTCTCTGAGCCTTCGGGCTTCTTGTGACCTGGCCATTTAGCCCATGGTGTCCAAAAAAGTGCCGCTCAGAGGTTAATCAACCCAACGTTAGAGAACACGCTGGATGGCCTTGACGGGAGGTTACCATCTGTCTCCCAACAGCTGTTCCAGTGGGTCCCCTCCCCCAACGTTCTCTGAGCTTTCGTGGTCCTTGTGATCTGGTCATTTAGCCCATGGTGTGCAAAAAAGTGCCGCTCAGACGTAAAACAACCCAACTCAAAAAGCTGGGCGGGAAGGAAAAGTCTGAGGTTTATTGCCTTTGTAGGCTGGGCGCCACACCCTGCTTAAACGTGTGGCCCCCAGCCGTAGTCAGGCTGGCTTTTACGTTAATCTAGCCCATTTCTTTTCATTTCTTTGATTTCATGACCGGTGACTCTAAATGAATATAATATTGCTTACTTTACGGCAAAACATTTTTGGCATATTATCCCTGCATTCAACTGATGATTACTGCGTTACGCATGCTTGGAACATCATTTGCTGCGATCTACATCACTACGGTAAAACAGGAAATTTGCGATTTCCAGTCTACACCCACCGATAAGACGACTTTCATTTTTTTTCCTTCTCCAATAATTTTCGACTTATACGAAGCGCATTTTGTTTTTCAATAGCGTGTAATAATAACTGAACGTATTGTAATATTAATTGAAGAAATATATACTTTAAACTAAAATGACATGAAATTTAACAAATCACTATATATAATCACTATATATCATCATGATATAATTAGAAATCAACTTAAGGTTGGGTTGTTTTACCTCTGAGCGGCACTTTTTTGCACACCATGGGATAAATGGCCTGGTCACGTGGACCCCGAAGGCTCAGAGAAGGTTGGGAGAAGGGAGCCACTGGAACAGCTGTTGGGAGACAGATGGTAGTCTCCCGTCAAGGCCATCCAGCGTGTTCTTTAACGTTGGATTGTTTTACCTCTGAGCGGCACTTTTTTGCACACCATGGGATAAATGGCCAGGTCACGTGGACCCCGAAGGCTCAGAGAAGGTTGGGGGAGGGGACCCACTGGAACAGCTGTTGGGAGACAGATGGTAGCCTCCTGTCAAGGCCATCCAGAGTGTTCTTTAACGCGCAGAGGGTATGTCTCTCCCATCCGAAGGACGGCGACTTTTCCAAGCCCATCGGTGTCCCCTAATGACCGTGGGCAGGGCGGGGAATTTTGCGGAGATAAATCTCAACGCTGACCCAGCTGGGACTCGAACCTGAGAACTACAGATTACGAGCCTGGCGCGCTACCGACTGGGCCACCCCGCCCCATTTAACTTAAGAATTAAGGGTGACGTCATGTCAAATTTATATGAACGAACCCAATAATGTTGCTATTTCCATTGTACTTAATGTAAATATTTATTTTGCAGCTAAATTCTATATATGGTAGAAGAGATTAAAAGAGAGACTTTGCCAAACGGAGAGCTAGTGTTTCTCGACAAATTTCAGGGCCATTATGTAACGGATTGCAAATGTTTACTGCAAAATGTACAATCTTGTGTGAGAAAAAAAAATTAATTACAGGGATATACAATACCTAAATACGCCAAGTGTATAGAGCAATCAAATTTCTATTTTTGCTTATATATTGAGTATCATACTATAATTTCCGCAGAAAATATTAAATAAATTATTTAATTAAAATTAATCCGCTTTAATTTAACAATGATGATTTTTACGCAGGAGAAAACTGTAGATAAGATTCTACAAATGCAGGATCTAAAGCAGACATCGGCAACCTTTTTTGGCTGCGGGTCAAAATCAACCAAAATGTGACTATTAAGAAGACAGTTCGGGTCAATGGGTATTTTCATTTTAAAACAATCCGTTAGCGAATAATAATGTAAATTTTATTGAAAAAACTATTACAATATGCTTTTAAACTCAAAGCATAAAAAAATTATAATTCTAATTATTATAAAAACAAATATAATTCTCAAGTTTTAGTTCATTAATAATTTATGAACTTTATTTATAAGCGTTCTCTTCGTTATCAATGGCTCCCCTGATGTTGAATTTGTGACGTCAATTTAGCCAACTCTGGTTTATACTTAGTCACTTAAGACGAAAACAAGCGTCTGAATTTTCGGTAATTAATCTGCTCCTGTTCTTACTTAAAATAAATTTCATGTGTGAAAATATTTGTTCACATCTATAAGAAGAACCGAACGCGGACAAAATGGCAAAGCCAATTTTTTTCAAAGATGAAAACTTCGTAGGAAGTGATGCCCAACACGATGATATCATGAGAAGTTGATTATCTTCCGTGTTTTCTAAATCTTTCCGCAATGTCTTGAATTTCTCTTTCCACAACGTTGAACTTTCAAAATCAGTCATTTCTAAACTAAAATTGTCAATTTTAAAATATTCAAAATACAGCAAATCTAAAACATTTTCTCATATTTCTCGTGCTTTATTATAAATGTAAACATTTCGCCGTGCTTCTTAAAACTTTGAAATCTACTTTCAAATTCACTTTTAATCTTCAAAATACAACTTTCGAACATAGTTAGATTGATTTCATCGATATTTTCTTTCTCATGTTAGCTTTTTAGTAAGGGAAAGAAAAGAAATATCTTAGTTTTTATGTCAGTTTCAAATAATATGAATTTCGAACAAAAACTCTTCCATTCCTCGTACATTTTCAAAATTGTGTGGTTATTTCCTTGGAGTCGTACGTTGAAACCATTATAATGGTTCATTATGTCTCTTAAGAACAAAAGTCTTAAAAACCATTGAAAATCATTGAGCTCAATGATTTTTGAGAAAAACCTCAAAAATCATTGAGCTCGAGATTATTTTCACTGATTTTGTAAAGAAATATTTGTTTATCATCAAAGCACTCTGCAAATCTATTAAGAACTTTGCCTCGACTTAACCATCGTACTTCAGCATGTAACAGTAAATCTCCCTATTTCGATTCAATTTCCTCCAAAGAAGCTTTGAAACGCCTGTGTGTTAATGCAGATCGTGCTACTATTATGTTTACGATCTTAACAACCTTTTCCATTACATCCTTAAGCTGTTGCGTAGATGCCCTTGCAAATTAATTTTCTTCATGTATGATAAAATGGAACGATAAAAGTGGGTGGCCAAGTTCATTTTCCATTAGTTTCACAAATCCAACAATTTTTCCTCTCATAGCTGAAGCACCATCAGTTGTTATGGAAAACAATTTACTTTTTAAATCCAATATTTTCCCATTTTTGAAATTTGTAAATTCTTGTACTTGACGGAAAATATCAATGTCTTTGGTCGTGTCATTCATTGAAGCAAGAACGCATAGTTCTTCATTGACGTTCGAACTATTTATTGATGCAAATCTAATAATAATTGCCAGCCTAGCCATACTATTTACATCGGTACTTTCATCGAGTGCAATGCTAATTACGTCACTAGAAAACAAATCATTTTTGACCTGTGCGTCAATATTTTTTGCCATATCTTCAATGCGACGCTGAACTGTTCTGGCCGAAAATGGCATTTGATTAATTCTCTCAATTATTTGATTTTTATTTGCGACAACACTCATTGAATAAATGTTCGGAACAATTTATGAATGCGTTTTTCAAAAATTCGCCGTCTGTAAACGGTTTTCCGTTGGTACCAATACTAAGAGCTGCAATAAAGCTGGGGGGTGGGGGTGGCTCAGTCGGTAGCGCGCCAGGCTCGTAATCTGTAGTTCCCAGGTTCGAGTCTCAGCTGGGTCAGCGTTGAGATTTATCTCCGCAAAATTTCCCCGCCCTGCCCACGGTCAGTAGGGGACACCGATGGGCTTGAAAAGGCCGCCGTCCGTCGGATGGGACGTTAAGCCGTGGTCCCGTGTACGGGAGAGTCATACCCTGTGCACGTTAAAGAACACGCTGGATGGCCTTGACGGGAGGCTACCATCTGTCTCCCAACAGCTGTTCCAGTGGGTCCCCTCCTCCAACCTTCTCTGAGCCTTCGGGGTCCATGTGACCTGGCCATTTAGCCCATGGTGTGCAAAAAAGTGCCGCTCAGAGGTAAAACAATCTAAAACAATCTAAGCAATAAAGCTGGCAGATGTAGCGTAATTGTGGCTGGTAAGAAATCTCTTCAAAAATTTATTTTGTTTACCGTAATTTAATACACCTTTAGCAATGTATTCATATTTTTCATCATTTGGCATTTCACTCACATCTTTATGTTTTGAAGAAAAGGTCCTGGCGGTAATTATATCTGTACATACAGTACATATCAATTTGTCACCATTTTCCATACATCCATACTTTTCAGTCCACACAGCTTGAAATAATCGCTTTTTTGCTTTTTGTTTGTCCATGGTAATAAAAATAATAATTATTTCGCTTAGGTAACTGTTCTCGTGCTTCTGAACTACTGTTTATTCACGTTAAAGACGAAGTAAACGTAGACAAAAGTAGATGTGTGATCAGCAGGTGGGCAGGGCTCCTATTGGTGGGCTGCAGGTGGCACGCAGTCAGAGAGCCCAGCCGACCAATAGGAGCCTAATCACGTGCTGATCACACATCTACTCTTGTTTACGTCTACTTCGTCTTTACGTGAATAAATGAACGACACGCTCGTCGAGTAATGGTGAGATTCGTTCGGACAATGTCGCTGTATTCCGCCTATGTTCATTTCTGCAACTTTGTAATCAAACCAAAATGTTAATCTTATTATTTATACTTTCTCAAAGTGTTTGTTTCATGTTTATGTTTTATAATTTATTTTTATATATTATACTTTATTTGCGGAACTCAAGTGGGTCACTTCAAATTATCAAATGGGTCACTTGGTGACCCGCGGGTCATAGGTTGCCGACGCCTGATCTAAAGCGTTTAATACAAAAATCAATCAATAATAAAGACCCATATTACCTGTTGACGTGGCGTTAAAGGAAATCGTTTTGGTGAAAAATTAGTTTCGCAGTGAATAGTACTTGAAACCATGTCAAATGTGATGACAACTACACTATCCACTATTAGCAAAAGCCTTCCGTTTTCATGGTATTTACGAATATTATGTATTTTTTAATTCCATAAATAAAAATATTTACATTTCGACTTACATACTCTACATGTCCATTGGCAAACCAAAGATACTGCATAGGACAGCCGCATAGTGTTACCTCACGCAGAAGTATTTTACATTCAGATCCAGCTAAATTATATTTCCTGTTCTTCCAGGCTGTACTTCTAGGATTATATTAATTTAATCTTTTGCTTCCGCAAGAAAGGGAATACATTCACAAATAATACTCAAACATTTCTGTGTTTCTACGTCAACTTTTTTTACGAGTTACGTCCAGTTCAGCAACAATGAGGAATGCGACATCACAGCAAGAAAATCATTTCTCAGATGCAGGTTGGGTTGTTTTACCTCTGAGAGGCACGTTTTTGCACACCATGGGCTAAATGGCCAGGTCACAAGGACCCCGAAGGCTCAGAGAAGGTTGGGGGAGGGGACCCACTGGAGCAGCTGTTGGGAGACAGATGGTAGCCTCCCGTCAAGGCCACCCAGCGTGTTCTTTAACGTTGGGTTGTTTTACCTCTGAGCGGCACTTTTTTGCACACCATGGGCTACTGACCAGGTCACGTGGACCCCGAAGGCTCAGAGAAGGTTGGGGGAGGGGACCCACTAGAACAGCTGTTGGGAGACAGATGGTAGCCTCCCGTCAAGGTCATCCAGCGTGTTCTTTAACGTGCACAGAGTATGGCTCCCCCGCACACGGAGCCACAGCTTAACGTCCTCTCCGACGGACGGCGGCCTTTCCAAGCCCATCGGTGTCCCCTACTGACCGTGGGCAGGGCGGGGGAATTTTTGCGGAGATAAATCTCAACGCTGACCGAGCTGGGACTCGAACCTGGGAACTACAGAATACGAGCCTGGCGCGCTACCGATGAGCCACCCCCGCCCCCACTGGACATGACGACATGCTTTGATAGATGCGACGAGTAGTATGTGAAGTGCGACTCTTTCATGATATCAAACTCTATGGAGTTCTCGACGTACTCTTTTTGACGAAACTGACCTCACTAGTCTTATGTTGAAATCCGTGTGTCCTGTTGATATGTAACTCATGAAATAGAAGCTTAAAAAATGGTTTCGCCTTGAATGGGTTCGAACCCACATCTCTTGGAAACTGCTCATGGCAAAATCTTTTCTTTTCAGCTTATCATTTTACGAGTTTCATGTCTATAGGATACATCCTGTGATTCGTTACTACTGATCAGATGCAGCTCGGCGGTTTCGCTTTGCACAACGCACTAACGCTATGGTTGGGTTGTTCTACCTCTGAGCGGCACTTTTTTGCACACCGTAGGCTAAATACCAGGTCACTAAATGGCCAGGTCCTAAAGGTAAACATAAGAAAAGCTAAAAATAGCAGGAAAAATTGTATAAGAAACCTAAAACGGGTAGGTATCCTCAGAGAACGCTACCGTTTTAGGCCTCTTGTACCTGTTCAAAACAGTAGGATCGTAAAGAATCAGAGAAGAAATAATCTCATTGGGATTATTGCTTACAGCCTCAAAAAATCTCTTTTTGAGGTGAGTTTTATATGTGTATATATATATGGTCGATGCCTAGGTCTTTATCACCTGATGACTTTTCATATGTTCAGTGTCGCAACATGGGGCGGGGGTGGCTCATTCGGTAGCGCGCCAGGCTTGTAATCTGTAGTTCCCAGGTTCGAGTCCCAGATGGGCCGGCGTTGAGATTTATCTCCGCAAAATTCCCCGCCCTGCCCACGGTCAGTAGGGGACACCGATGGGCTTGGAAAGGCCGCGGTCCGTCGGATGGGACGTTAAGCCGTGGCCCTGTGTGCGGGAGAGCCATACCCTGTGCACGTTAAAGAACACGCTGGATGGCCTTCACGCGAGGCTACCATCTGTCTCCCAACAGCTGTTCCAGTGGGTCCCCTCCTCCAACCTTCTTTGAGCCTTCGGGGTCCATGTGACCTGGCCATTTAGCCCATGGTGTGCAAAAAAGTGCCACTCAGAGGTAAAAGAACCCACCCCATCAACGACTGACACTGAACATATGAAAATTCCTCCATCCCATCGTAGATCGTATAATCATATTCGATGTACCGGGTAATAATTTTACCCCTAACCATCTCCATCATAAAGATATGCCTATCTGGCATGAGTAAGAACAAAATATATAAGTAAACCACCCTTAGGTGGGCCCCTAAGGGCAAACATAAGAAAAGCTAAAAATAGCAGTAAAATTGTATAAGAAACCTAAAACGGGTAGGTCTTCTCTGAGAACGCTACCGTTTTAGGTCTCTTGTACTTGTTCAAAACAGTATGATCGTAAAGAATCAGAGAAGAAATAATCTCATTGGGATTATTGCTTACAGCCTCAAAAAACGTTTTCGAAGGCTTAACCTTTAGCCTTAACTGGAATAGGGGCCTTAAGCCTTAACTGGAATAGTGGCCTTAAGCCTTAACTGGAATAGTGGCCTTAAGCCTTAACTGGCATAGTGGTTAGGTAGCTAGCGACTGTTGCAGCAAGGCAAGCTTTGTGTGTTGTGTTAGCTTAAAGATTATTATTATTATAGCTCTAACTAAGGCAGTGGTCAGCAGTGACTTCGGTCTTAGTAGGGCATGTCCTTGTATGAGAAGGGCTGTATTAAGCTAGGAGTAGCTTCCAGGATTCCTCTCTGTCTTATATGTCGCAAATCAAAAAAAAAGTGCATTTTATACATGTATATATATATATGGTAGATGCCCAGGTGTATATGGAGTTGTCTATTAGTGACAACCAGGGGGCATCGACCGCAGTTCACAAAATCTTGTCCTGTGAGATCTGAATCTTAAGAATTTTGGTGGGTTTAGTATTCGCCCATATGGGTGAAGCATAGAGAATCGCCGGTCTGATGATCTAGCCAGGCATGTCAAACACGCGGCCCGCCAAGATTGATAACCAATAAGTTTTATTTAACTTTTGACAACACTGGATTCTTTAATTAAAATTATAAGTACGTACACGGTACATGAATTAAATAAACGTATTTCAGAAAACATTTCCGTTTATATATAAGGGAAACTATTGCGCATAAATGTATATGTCAGAGCCCGATCGTAGAATTGCGAACAACTATTCTGTGCGAACAACTCTTTTCCACTTTAAAAAATAATAAAACTGCCGAAAGATCAAGATTAACAGACAAGCATGTGCAAGCAATTTTAAAAATAACTACAGCTCAAGAAATTCAACAAAATTTTGAAGATTTGGTTAATGAAAAAAGTTGCCAAATTTCTTCAAATAAAAAAGATGATATTATTTTATTTAAATAATGTTAAATTGAAAAAAAGAAACTTTCCTACATACATATGTATTTTTTTAATACGTTTATATTCTGTGTATTATTATTTTGCATGTATTGATTTGTTTATAATAAAAGCTATGCTTCATTTTTATTTTGCGGCCCGCGATTTAATATATAATACTTAATACGACCCTCGGTGGTTAACGAGTTTGATATGCCTTGTCTAAGCTGTTATCAGTTGGGTTCGGTTGTTTCACCTCTGAGCGGCACTTTTTTGCACACCATGCGCTAAATGGCCAGGTCACATGGACCCCGAAGGCTCAGAGAAGGTTGGGGGAGGGGACCCAGTGGAACAGCTGTTGGGAGACAGATGGTAGCCTCCCGTCAAGGCCATCCAGCGTGTTCTTTAACGTGCACAGGGTATGGTTCTCCCGCACACGGGGCAACGGCTTAACGTCCCATCCGACGGACGGCGGCCTTTCCAAGCCCATCGGTGTCCCTTACTGACCGTGGGCAGGGCGGGGAATTTTTGCAGAGATAAATCTCAACGCTAAACCAGCTGGGCTGTTATCAGTGATGATATGATAAAATGTAATGGGAAGTTTAGAAACCCCTCCACAATGGGCTTCCTGCCATCCCAAAGTTTTATCGAGTTTTTCAAATGATATGTATAGAACCGAAATTTGAAAAATTAGTAGTAGTTTTTAAGAGGTATTCTACTGAGAGCAATAACCTACCCACTTTCTGAGAGAGGTTTGGGAAATGCAACTTTTTAGATTTAAGAATTAGAAATCGAATACTTTTAAGTTGTATAATTACTAATGAAATATTATTTGCATTTTTCCCATCATTCACTAGCTCAAATTGAAATCTTTAAGGAATTAAACAGTAGTCAACGAAAAACATAATTTTCTTTGAAACGAGGGAGCGGGGTTGGCTCAGTCGGTAGCGTGCCAGGCTCGTAATCTGTAGTTCCCAGGTTCGAATCCCAGCTGGGTCAGCGTTGAGATTTATCTCCGCAAAATTCCCCGCCCTGCCCACGGTCAGTAGGGGACACCGATGGGCTTGGAAAGGCCGCCGTCCGTCGGATGGGACGTTAAGCCGTGGCCCCGTGTGCGGGAGAGCCATACCCTGTGCTCGTTAAAGAACACGCTGGATGGCCTTGACGGGAGGCTACCATCTGTCTCCCAACAGCTGTTCCAGTTGGTCCCCTCCCCCAACCTTCTCTGAGCCTTCGGGGTCCATGCGACCTGGCCACTTAGCCCATGGTGTGCAAAAAAGTGCCGCTCAGAGGTAAAACAACCCAACCCACGTCTAAAAGGGCAGACTCTGATCAAAGACATCGAAGTTGAAAGAGAGGGTGCGACTGAGTTTAGCCATATTTAAATAAAGCATGCCTCAGTAACCTTTTATTAAATACCGGTTCACAATCGCTCTTCACAGTCCTTTTACTTAGATTTGAAACATCCTCCATTTTCCTTTTAGGTTACTGTTTTAGAATAGTGTATTTACATCATGTGCAGTGAGCAAACCTGACAATGGTAAAAAGGATTGAGACTGCTACTATATTCATCTAGGGAGACTTCTCCACATGAAGAACTTGCTAGCTTTGTTTTGGCTCTCCTTGGGCTCACATGCATCTACTCAAAAAATAAGTCTAGAAATAGAATAAAAACACTAAAATGTTAAATCTATTTTAACTCTTCAATCAGGTCTATGGCGACAATAGAAATACTGTAACGAATATGAAATCCACAATTTATGTTGTATAATACTGATAACATGAATTATTCATGCTTACCCATGCGGCACTGTAGTAGGGCTTCCACAAGTGCTACGACCACAGGCATTTTCTCTAAAGTCCGAGTACAGATTTAAACGAATTCCTCGCTATCCCTGAAGATATTGACACTGATGACCCAGCAAATTATTTTACTGTGAATTGGAAACACTGTCTAAAGTAAAAGACGTTGAAGGCATCTGTTCAAAATAATCGTTAAATGTAGCTGAAAATTTAATAATCATAGGGATCTGATTGAACTACTTAAAATTTCACTGCTGGCCAGGGGTCTCCTTTTCAGATTCCTCCGCCAATATCTGTCTCTGATAGATTCTACACTTCGCCCTCATTATTTTCAAAAGTTCATTTTAATGATCTCTACTTTTTACCATCTTCCGATTCTTTTAATCTCGTCACTGTTGAGTTTGCCACAATGTTTTTTCCTCTCATATCTTCTCAAAGAGTTGACCTCGAGTAACGAACTACTATGACATTAAAATGCTATATTTGTTTTTGCGATTAGTCTCTTTTTAGTGTGTTTCGATTTATAAAAATGAGTTTCTTTATATAACAGACTTGGAATTAATACTCACTTGGTATATATGTTGATACTCGTAGAAAAGTAAAGATTCTTACACAAACTACATGAGGTAAAATGAAGAGACGGTCCCACTATGCACTGCCTGTGGGGGTGAAGTGTTAAAACCTTTTGATACGTTATATAAATTAAAGATATGTTGTGTAAATCGTACGCTTTTGCTATTAACTTTAAATGCCTTACACTGCCAGACACTGGACTAGAATCTATCCTACGATACAGTGGATGCATGTCATTAAACGAATACATAACGCTTTACAAAAATATGCCATAATTTATAGTGGTAGCTGTTTTCGCTTTTCTTTTAATTTCTTTTATCTAGATAAAACATATGATAAAAAAATTACTATTTAGTGTTCCGTTGAAATAATATGTTCATTAAAACACTGACTGCTTTCAGAATAAAATAAACATTTCTACATTTTCTAAACGAAGTATCTTAATCTTGATATACGAGGTGACCTAAATGAAACTGACAATAGTGATGTAAACTAGTAGGGATTACTCAGTTAATCTAAGTAATATTTCAAATTTGCACATTTCAGATAATTGTTGAAGCACAATATAAGTAACCATCATGATTCAGTAGGCATCGCGATTAAAAAATGAAAGTAGCGTATTTTCAATATCAGAAAAGCTCAGAAAATATGGTGTAAAAATGAACCTCATCGCAAGCAGCTCAGCTGCTTTATCTAGAAATTGAGGTCAGCCCTCATCTTCAATTATATTTAAAGCAACTTGCAATGACTGACTCCTTGATATCAAAGAGCCATCGAAAGAAGAGATCTCGATCGGAAGAATGGTAGCTCATCGTTTATAGTACCAGACATGATATCAATAGGTCGTAGGTTTGTATCCCAAATTGATGAGAATCGTCCGGATGGGATACACACACCTACGACTTCCAAATGAGTGGGTTGGGTTGTTTTACCTCTGAGCGGCACTTTTTTGCACACTATGGGCTAAATGGCCAGGTCACAAGGACCACGAAGGCTCAGAGAAGGTTGGGGGAGGGGACCCACTGGAACAGCTGTTGGGAGACAGATGGTAGCCTCCCGTCAAGGCCATCCAGCGTGTTCTTTAAGGTGCACAGGGTATGGCTCTCCCGTACACGGAGCCACGGCTTAACGTCCCATGCGACGGACGGCGTCCTTTCCAAGCCTATCGGTGTCCCCTACTGACCGTGGGCAGGGCGGGGAAATTTGCGGAGATAAATCTCAACCCTGACCCAGCTGGGACTCGAACCTGGGAACTACAGATTACGAGCCTGGCGCGCTACCGACTGAGCCACCCCCGCCCCAGGGAATTTGGTAGAAAAACAACACAAGAGTGTTATTGAGGAGTTTTGGCATTCAGTTTACCCTATAAAACGTAATATATTCTCCCCATTAAATCCTTAAAATAATATGTTTATGGTATTTAGTTTCTAATTCATGTCATATTACATTTTTAATATTTTACTTAACATTAAGTCTTCAACAATTGCATCTAGACCGAAAGGATTATTATTCATTTCATTGAACCTTTTTAAAAATCATTTTAGGGCTAAACTCTTTTTTAGAGAAACTGCATGATATCTCCTAGCGTTTGAAACTCATTATAGAAGGGTTGAGTCACAAGAACTGACCTCGACTCGGAGTGTTGGTACAAACCCGTCGAGTCACAACAACTAACCTCGACATCGGAGTGTTGGTACAAACCCGCCGAGTCACAAGAACTGACCTTGACATCAGAATGTTGGTACAAATCCAGGCAGATAAGAAGCAGGCTGTTGCTTTAGATAACCGAAATCGGTATACAAGATTATACTATTGAAAAATCTAAGGGATAGAAAGGTTTCCTCCTGCTCAGTTTCGGATCTACAAAAAAAAAATCGAGAATAGGGACAGGAAGGAGGTGGACGGGTTAAAAAACAAAATCGGGCTAGAAAAATATAAAGTGGGGAGGTTAAGAGACTGGAGTACAGGTGCAGTATAACACCCCCCCCCCCCCCCCCACACACACACACTCCGTTTAACAGGTCTTTAAAGTTTTTCTTGAAAAATGCATGAAATGAAAATATTTTTTATATTTTCTTGCCTTTATAACCCTTACTAGCATTCTGACAGGAGGGTGCATGACCCCATTCTTCCTTCTCCCTCTTATATTCGGCCCTGGTCCAGCACCGTGGACTGAAATAGACGTCAAAGAGAAGTGTGTTTTTAAATATACTGTATCGAAAGCAAAATGTGCAACATTGATGGCCGGACTATGGTGTTACGAGGAACTCGAGCTATAAGAAGGAGAACTTATTCTCAGCTGGCCGGTAATAGTTGAATGGGTTGTTGGGTTGTTTTACCTCTGAGCGGCACTTTTTTTGCACAATATGGGCTAAATGGCCAGGTCACATGGACCCCGAAATCTCAGAGAAGGTTGGGGGAGGGGACCCACTGGAACAGCTGTTGGGAGACAGATAGTAGCCTCCCGTCAAGGCCATCCAGCGTGTTCTTTAACGTGCACAGGTTATGGCTCTCCCGCACACGGGGCCACGGCTTAACGTCCCATCCGACGGACGGCAGTCTTTCGAAGACCTTCGGTGTCCTGTACTGACCGTGGGTAGGGCGGGGAATTTTGCGGAGATAAATTTCAAAGCTGACCAAGCTGAGACTCGAACCTGAGAACTATAGATTACGAGCCTGGCGCGCTACCGACTGAGCCACCCCCGCCACAGAGAGACCAGAAAGAGTCATTGCATATTTCAGTAAAACCTTTTGCAAACCAGAACAAAATTTTTTTGTTATAGGAAAAGAACTCTTAGCAATAGTGAAAGCAATAGAACATTTCTATTATTATCTTTATGGGCAAAGGTTTCTCATGCATACTGATCCTGCTGCCTTCAGGTGGCTATAAACTTCAAAAACCACGGACAAATTGCCAGATGGGTTGGGTTGGTTTGTTTTACCTCTGAGCGGCACTTTTTTGCACACCATGGGCTAAATGGCCAGGTCACATGGACCCCGAAGGCTCAGAGAGGGTTTGGGGAGGGGACCCACTGGAAGAGCTGTTGGGAGACAGATGGTAGCCTCCCGTCAAGGCCATCCAGCGTGTTCTTTAACGTGCACAGAGTATGGCTCTCCCGTACACGGGGCCACGGCTTAACGTCCCATCCGACGGACGGCGGCCTTTCCAATCCCATCGGTGTCCCCTACTGACCGTGGGCAGGGCGGGGAATTTTGCGGAGATAAATCTCAACGCTGGAACCTGGAACTACAGATTACGAGCCTGGCGCGCTACCGACTGAGCCACCCCCGCCCCAATATTTGAATGATCTAGTGTGAAGTAGAAATCTCGGAGATTGTTCGCGATAATTTAGGAAGAAATATTTTGGATGTATATAAAATAAAATTTAGATGAATATTAGGAATAATATTTTTGATGTACATAATGGCAAGTTGGTATACATCCTGAATATTCTGTGAAAACAGCTTTAACTACAGGAAATAGACTGACAGTTTAAGGTGATGCCATTTGGATTCTGCAAAGCATCTGTAAAGTTTGAACGACTAAGGGATTCGATTCTCAAAGGTTTGTCTTGGGAGGTCTGCTTAGTGTATGTACTTGAACGACATCCTCGTTCTTGGAAAGACTTTTCAGAAACATTTGAAGAATCTTCGTCAAGTGTTTGAAAACCTTAGGGTAGCCAAGTTAAAATTGCGACCGACTAAGAGTTGGGCTGGGTTGTTTTACTTCTGAGCGGAATTTTTTGCACACCATGGGCTAAATGCCCAGGTCACATGGACCCCGAAGGCTCAGAGAAGGTTGGGGGAGGGGACCCACCGGAACAGCTGTTCGGAGACAGATGGTAGCCTCCCGTCAAGGCCATCCAGCGTGTTTTTTAAAGTTGGGTTGTTTTACCTCTGAGCGGAACTTTTTTGCACACCATGGGCTAAATGGCCAGGTCACAAGGACACCGAAGGCTGAGAGAAGGTTGGGGGAGGGGACCCACTGGAACAGCTGTTGGGAGACAGATGGTAGCCTCCCGTCAAGGCCATCCATCGTGTTCTTTAACGTGCACAAGGTATGGCTCTCCCACACACGGGGCCACTGCTTAACGTCCCATCCGACGGACGGCAGCCTGTCCAAGCCCATCGGTGTCCCCTACTGACCGTGGACAAGGCGGGGAATTTTGCGGATATAAATCTCAACGCTGACCTAGCTGGGACTCGAACCTGGGAACTACAGATTACGAGCCTGGCGCGCCTGACACTCTGTCCAAGGTCACCTTGATACAACAGGTTGAAGTCGTTGAGCAAAAAAAGAGAACTAAAAAAGGAAATGAAATATGCATAAAAATTTAATAAATAAATAATAAATACCCCCTCAAGCAGCTGCTTGCCACAGAGGTCTGACAGGAGCCTGGCAGTTTATATGCCACAGTAGAAGGTGTGAGAGGATTTTAGGACCTCAGCAGAAAAACGTCACATACATTCATGCCTTACGCGGGGTTCGAACCCATGTCCCTTAGATCAATAGCCAACTTTAGGCGATTTAATTTGTTTAAAACTTAAACTTAAATTTATCTTACAAATAAATATAATAAATGAAATAAGGTAATTCATTTTTTACGATAAAAATAAAGATTTGAAAAATAATTGAAATAATTGTTTAGCGGAATTTAAATAAATATTAATTGAGTATTTATTGACTAACTTAATATATTTTCCCAAAATATGTGTTACTTTTAGTTTTGTGTATTGTAAACATAAACAGCGGTTTGAGTTAACGGTAGATGCACCTCTCCCAAGTGAAGGTAGAAGAACTTTTCGAAACAACGGATGTGAGAGTGCACGTGGACCTCTCTGCCACCAATCTTACGTTGACACGTACCGTAATCAGAGTGTGTTCTTACTATTGACCCTTTTACGTGGGTTGTTGGGTTGGATTGTTTTACCTCTGAGCGGCACTTTTTTGCACACCATGGGCTAAATGGCCAGGTCACATGGATCCGGAAGGCTCAGAGAAGGTTGGGGGAGGGGACCCACTGGAACAGCTGTTGGGAGACAGATGGTAACCTCCTGTCAAGGCCATCCAGCGTGCTCTTTAACGTGCACAGGGTATGGCTCTCCCACACACGGGGCCACTGCTTAACGTCCCATCCGACGGACGGCTGCCTTTCCAAGCCCATCGGTGTCCCCTACTAACCGTGGGGAAGGCGGGGAATTTTGCGGAGATAAATCTCAACGCTGACCTAGCTGGGACTCGAACCTGGGAACTACAGATTACGAGCCTGGCGCGCTACCGACTGAGCCACTCCCGCCCACCTTTTACGTAGATAAAGGCTCACGTGATGTGTTAGATATGAAGAGCTCAGAAAAAGTTTGTTTTTATATAGTTGTCAAATGACACGAGATATTAGTTTCTCTTTGTCGTCTGTTTGTCTGTCCGTCTGTAGACATTAGACTTTTTTGTTTACAGAGATATATTAAACATTTTTTTCCTGTTGGATAGGAATTGATGAAATATTACGAGATGTACTTTCTGAATCACTCTAAAGCTAAAACTATGCCCTCTAGCGGTGAAAATATTTTGAAATTCACAAATTTCAAACGATTATTACAATCGATATATTTATGATAGAAATTTAAAATTTTGGTAGTGGAATGTGAAGGTCACGATGTTTCCATTGCGAACAGTGGGTTGACCCATTAGACCCAGAGGGGGTTGGAAATACATATGAATTTTACTTTCACAAATATTTTTTTTTAGAGATAAATCGAGAATTCTTTCTGGGTTAGATAGGAATTGATAAAATAATATGATTCATTTTTTAAATCTTGCAAAAACTATAAATGCGCCCTGTAACTGTGCAAAAATTTGCAAAGAGGGGAAACCTAAGATGCGGTGGGCAGACAATGTCAAACAGGACTTTTTAGAATTGGTGTGTCCAGATGCAGCAGATGTAGCTCAGGAGAGATACTATATTTGAGGAACTAAATTTCACTTTCTGGTTGGACCTCCGTAGCCAATGGCTGCTTGAGGATGATGATGATGATGATGAAACATTGCTCTCAGAGTAAAAACATTTGTTTAATTCATTAGTTTAGGCACGATAATCATATGGACTCTGGCAGGCTAATAAACATTTCTTACAGATTTTAAAATCAATAATGAGTGACAATTGCTGGAACGGTGACTTAGGAAATGAATCATTTGGGGGCTTACATATTCGATTGCCACAACTCTGGCATCCTCGACTTTTTCCGAACAGACTCATTCGTCTAACTACAGCCCAAGTAGACGCTTCCAGTAATCGTCTCTCCCAGATCCAGGTATCTTAGACACAAAGGGTATCATGACATTTTGCTATTGGTCGGAAGCAAAAGATCCAAGAAGCCAATACATTGATGGGTCTTAGAATTTTTTGACTTTCTGCTTCGTATCATCTGGATTCCTTTCGTTTACTAAAAATGGTGTGAGCCCGTCGTCCCGATTACCTCTCCACGGATCCATCAGCAGAAAGTTGGGTTGTTTAACCTCTAATTGGCACTTTTTTGCACACCATGGGCTAAATGGCCAGGTCACAAGAACCCCGAAGGCTCAGAGAAGGTTGCGGGAGGGGACCCACTGGAACAGCTGTTGGGAGACAGATGGTAGTTCCCCGTCAAGGCCATCCAGCGTGTTCTTTAACGTGCACAGGGTATGGCTCTCCCACACACGGGGCCACGGCTTAACGTCCCATCCGACGGACGGCGGTCTTTCCAAGCCCATCGGTGTCCCCTACTGACCATGGGCAGGGCGGGGAATTTTGCGGAGATAAATCTCAACGCTGACCCAGCTGGGACTCGAACCTGGGAACTACAGATTACCAGCCTGGCGCGCTACCGACTGAGCCATCCCCGCCTCTGTTACGTAGAGAAGAGGAGGGAAGGGTGGGTTGTAATATAATGCCAAAATGATAAACATATCTCTCCATTTAGAAATTGTTTTTATGTGTTCAGAAGAGAGAGTGATTTTTTCTGATGATAGAAATTGCTACTGCTACGGTAATTCCAATGTAGAAAGTGAAAGTTTCCTGCAAAGCGTTTTAATGGGTAGCCTAAGTGCGTGGATTTAAAATTCCGATTAATCAGTCTTGCGAAATTTATTTTGAATGGCATCTAGTTATTTAAATGATCATATGTCATTAATTTTTAGCGCCCTTACACCGTAGGTCAAAGAACGAGAAAATGAATAGTGAGGAAATTGCTGTTGTGGATTGAACCAAAATTTAAATTACATATTAAATACGTTAAGATTTGCAGTGGTAGCCATTTGCACTACTTTATTAATTATTTTACACAATTAAAATATTTAATAAAAAGTTTTACTCATTTGTTTCAATAATTACCGTATTTTCCGCAGATAAGACGATATTTGAATCATAAAAAAGCCCCCAAAACCCGGATCGTCTTATAGGACAGATGCAAAAAAATTAGATTGAAATTTATATAAATTGGAACCATTATTACTACAACTTATCGAAAAATCTATAATATTATTTAAATACGCTATATGATAATACATTACATTGTAATAGTAAAACAATACTAAAACAAAATAAATATTGAAACTTATGTTTATTGAGCTACTGAGGAAAAAACGGACAAACCGTAATTATTTACTAGTACAGAGTAGGGTATGTCCCAAAATAGAATAGCCCATACGACGCTTTTGTGAATAGTCAAGGTCATTACCCGAATGCCCGAATCAGTGCGAATGTTTGCGAATAGGACATAATTCCGTATACGATATACAGTATTATTATCCAGATGATGATCGCCGATCTAAACTAAATTCATAGGCCGTTGATAGTTTGGGGTCGTCTTATAGGACAGACATATGCTAAAACTATAAACCTTTGACGAAAATATATATCTCGTCTTATCTGCGGAAATATACGGTAGCTAAAAAATCAAAAATATTTTAAAATTAAGCAAAATGTTAGGAAAATTGCTCACTATTTCCCTGTCTGCTTTCAAAATTAAATAACATTATTTTTACTAAACTATCACTTAATTATTTTATTCAGGTTAAATAAAGGAAGTGACGAAATTAGATCAATTTTGAACAATCGATATCCATGGATGCACGTGATATTTGAAATTTGCCTATTCCTTAATATATAAAACACATTAGTTCAAATTTTGGTACCACAGAACGATTGTTTCTGAAAGTGTAAATTTCAAATATTTCGTGTATCAACATATTGATTATTCAACAATATTCTAATACTGTCCCTTTCTTTTATTCAACCGATGTACAGGGTGTACCAAAAATAAATGAGCGAGACCATTTGGCCATTCGTTTCAGCTAACTAACATATCATTTTGGAAAAGAACACACCGCAACACAAGAAGCGTTTCCAAGAACAGTAGTGTCGCATACTGACAGAGGGGAGGATGCTACACTACTGTTATGCTATTGTTATGCTTTAAAGTTTTGAGATATTGCGATATCTCACTATAACTCTGATTGCACCGTGAATGGTAGAAAAATTTCAGAGTTACTAAATTACCAACGAATCAATATTCGTTGGCGATGTCGGTGCTTTCTGTTGCTAAATGGTGAGGTCGTAAAGTTTTCATTGACTACATTCGTTTTCGCCTCTACGCACTTTTCTTTTAAAGGGATATGCCTTAGATTTTTACACGGAAGAAAAGGGAAAAAATGAAATGGAACACGAAAAATACCTATGGTTTTAATTGTTAAAAAAAATACTGTTTTCACCATGTAGTGACAGTGTGGTGGCAGATACATCACGTGAATGACATGTTTCTGACGTGAAGATTCTACTAGTGATGGCTGTCGTTTTTTTGTGTGTTCCTGCCTTTAACAGCGTAAATCGTAACGAAAGATAGAATTTAGTACTATGGTACCACGATATTTTGATCTACATGCCGATTTGTTGGGGAGAAACTAGGAATCAATGTCATGGCTGGTAACTCTTTATGTTTCCTTACCCCCCATTAAAAACAAATAATTACATATGAAATAATTACCTCCCATTAAAAATAATTATTTAACATCCTGAAAAAGTAATTCTTATCGTTAATACGGAAAAAAAACATTTGAGAGAGTCCTACATTAAAAGAAATGCGTTTGATTTTCATTCGAAAAAGGTAATTTAATTACACAATGTCGGGAAAATAGCGAAAGGAGGAAAAGTAAACAGAGACATGTCTGTTGCGAATAGGACACACTGTTAAAGTCTCACTTCCTGCGAGTAAGCAAACAGTGCATTTCGCAACCTCAGTGTGAGACGTCATTAAACTATTATTGGAAGCAGAAAAATTAAGTGACAGTTAATGAGCTGTCATCAAGCGCCGTTCTCGCTGTTCCGTTTCGGGAATTGCAGTTAGCGTGTGAATATGGTGACGAAGTCATCCGAGTTCGACCGTTTGTAGTTTCCAGCGCTATGCTTACTGTGAACTAACTAATCTGAGTATAACAAGCCACGGGTTGGGTTGTTTTACCTCTGAGCGGCACTTTTTTGCACACCATGGGCTAAATGGCCAGGTCACATGGACCCCGAAAGCTCAGAGAAGGTTGGGGGAGGGGATCCACTGGAACAGCTGTTGGGAGACAGATGGTTGCCTCCCGTCGAGGCTATCCAGTGTGCACAGGGTATGGCTCTCCCGCACACGGAGCCACGGCTTAACGTCCCATCCGACGGACGGCGGTCTTTCCAAGTCCATCGGTGTCCCCTACTGACCGTGGGCAGGACGGGGAATTTTGTGGAGAAAAATGTCAATGCTGACCCAGCTGGGACTCGTACCTGGGAACTACAGATTACGAACTTGGCGCGCTACCGCCTGAGCCACCCCCGCCACTGGTCTCGAAGAGATCATAGGGGAAATTATTACAGAATAAGTAAGTAGGGTAAAGAGGTGATCTTCCTTTTTCATAGATGTGCACCATCCGGAGTAGAGCCTTTGGACACGCTAGATGGATGGTGGGGTAGGAACCGAACAGTAGTTTAAGAGTGTCTGATCAGAATTGTTATAGTATTTGCTGCTGCCACCACCAAAGACCCTCGAGAGCCGAATTCGCCTTTCTTGCATCTTACTTATTGGTTTAAGAAATTAAGATTAGGAATCGCCGACCGTGTAATCTGTGCAAGATGAACATGCTGCATAATAATAAGAAGAAGAAGAAGGAAAAAACCCGAACACGCTGGATGGATCGATGGGTCTCAACGAGAGATTATATCAAATGATTAAGGATTTTACATAATATTATTATGGTTAAAGATCTTCTTCTTTACAGCGATGTGTGCAACTTTGCACGTTAAAGAACATGCAGGATGGATGATTACAGAAAGTGCCGTTCAGAAGTAAAACAATGCAACGTTTAACAGAGTGGGAAAAGTTCTCGTGCCCGAGTGGTCCTACTACACACACGATCCCATCGTATGTGTAGTAGGGCCATTCGAAGGTAAAAAAAACCCCAAACCTTTAAGAGATCTACCGCTCCTAATCTTCTTAAAAAAAACACTGCATGGCCTCTTTTGGCTTTAAGCGGCAGTTTTTATTGAGGAGGAAAACTGTCTGTTTGCAATATCCGTTAAGGGATATTGCTCTGATAGCTGACTGCCGTGTAGTGCGGGAAAAACTGCCTTCCCAACTGCAATATTCCATTAGTGACTACACTTTCGAAAGAAGGGGGGGAAAACACTGGGACGCTCGCTGCAATCACCGGTTAAAAACAAAAATGGACGAAAAGGGGAGAAACGGAACGGCTTAAATTTCTCTGGAAATATAATGGGCTAAATCGCAATTGCTCAGGGGTTGAGACGAGAAGGGGTCGTCATTATTCGCCCATTGTTTTTTTCTTTTGGAACGAAATTAAATCCAATTCACGAGATCCCTACCCCGTCCTTCTTCTTACCCCCACCCCACCCCTCAGCCCGTCCAACCCTAAAAAAAGTTGCCAATTTAGCTCTCTTCTCCCCCACCTCCACTCCTTTTCTTGCACAATGGGTAAAATGGACAGGTCACAAGAACCCCAGATACTTCCGAGAGAAGATCTGAATTATTTTACCGGGAGCACTCAATTCCCACTCTCTTAAACGCTGGGTTGTCTGAGCTTGAACAACATGAGTGAAATGGGCAGATGCGAAGAGAAATCGTTTCGATCGATTTTTTTCCCCAATTCGGCGTAGGAGAAACAACGATTTTATTCACCTAACGAAACGCTGTCAGGCGGGGGGGGGGGGGGGGGGGGAGAGGGAGTTAGAAGTGTGTCATAGACTTACATACCGTGCATTCTTCCTCTCTAAAGAGAAACGCACGGGCAAACGAGTTTTAAAGACCACCACCTTCCCAGTCACGAAACGTCCATCGAACTGCACATTTAAGCCGTGGTCCCAATTCCAACCCGACGGACGACGCAAAATGGAGCAAGTTAAAGAAACACGCTGGATGGATGGTTTTCAGAGAAGGATATACTCTCTAAACTTTTGAAAAATCTTTTCAGAGAAGGACACTCTTAAAAGGTCGCTAAACTAAATGTGTCCAGCAAAATGATTCCTCTTTCATGCTTTAAAATACGATCTAATAACCTAGGGATATCTCACATTGAAAGAAATCTCTGATCTGCTTGTTGTGTTTCCGTGTGTTATTTTCCGATATGATACGTTAGTTATCTTAAAAGAATGACCAAATGGTCCAACTAATTTATTTTTGGTACACCCTGTACATCAGATGGATATTGATTGTTCAAAATTGATCTAATTTCGTCACTTCCTTTATTTAACCTGAATAAAAAAATTAAGTGATAGTTTAGTAAAAATAATGTTATTTAATTTTGAAAGCAGACAGGGAAATAGTGAGCAATTTTCCTAACATTTTGCTTAATTTTAAAAGAATTTGGATTTCTTAGTTATTTATTGAAACAAATGAGTAAAACTTTTTTATTAGGTATTTTAATTGTAGAAAATAATTAATGAAGGCATGAAAACGACTACCACTGCAAATCTTAGAAAACTTAATATGTAATTTAAAATATTCGTTCAATCCACATATCATATAAGTGCAGCTGTACGATGTTCTGGTTCAGTGGCTTACAGTGTATGGCCGTTAAAAATCAATAGCACATAATCTCATTATTTTAAATAACTAGGGGTCATTCATAATAAATTTCACAAGATTAAGTAATTGGAATTTAAATCCACGCCCTTAGGCTACTCATCGTAACGCTTTGCGAGAAACTTTCATTTTCTATAGGGGAATTACCGTAGCAGTAGATAATTTCTATCATCAGAAAAAGAATCATTCTCTCCTTTAAACACATGAAAATTATTTCTAAATGGAGAAATGAGTTTACCATTTTAGCATTACGAACAATCTCCCCCCTCCCTCCTCTACGCAACAGCATGAAACAGAATCACTTACCAAGTTTTTCCTTGGGATTATGTATTTCATGACGATAAGTGTATATTTAGGTATATAAAAAGACGGCTGCTCCTAAGAAGTTGCCCAGAATTCCCGGAATGAGGAATGAAATCAATTTAAAGAAAATGTTTTTGAAAAAAGAAGTCACAGTCTCACAAGTAACCTGACACGAAAATTAGAGAATCACCGAGAGCTTTGATTGTTTTCCACTTTGCATGAAAGATTTTTACATATCTCCTATTGTTTTTTCGCTCATCATTTGTCCGTTTCTCGGATTCACAGTTTGTTGGTATTTATATTTGCCAAAATAGTTCTTCCACCTTATCTTTCGAACGCAATGGTCAAACTTAATGAATTATGTGTCAAATCAAAACTCGTGAGGCGGAGTGTGCCATAGGTCATAAAGAAATTGAACTCTCCTTGAACATTTCTTTGGGAAAAAGCAGGAAATATGAAAATGGTTGTTCCTTTGTAAATCCAGAACGGGGTGCGGGAAAATAACAAGCTATATGTCAATGAAAGCTTGTAACGTCGGGTACCACAGGCTATAAAAAACTAACCCCATACTTTATTTCCCCTGAAAATGAGGAAATATGAAAACGATTATTTCACTTTGTCATCGGAACGAGACGCAGAAAGTAACAAGTTATGCGTCAAATAAAAACATGCTGGCAAGAAGTAAAAAGAGACTCTAAAGAATTAACTTCCATGCTTTCTTTCCCCATAAAGAGTGGGAATATGACAAATATTGTTAGGTTATATCTTCCGAAAGCGAGGGCCTACAGTTACCAATTAGGGTTGGAAGAGGTTGGGGGAAGGGACCCACTGCGACAGTTGGGAGACTGTTGGATTAGCCCAGGGAGCGCAATTAAAGAAGGATTATATATTTAGTATATATTACATGTGATTAATTTTAATTATCTCTTGAAATTCAACTGGTAATTACTTATTTTTTTAAATTTTGCAATCGATTTGAAAATATTAATAGTATTTTTTAAAAATTAAAAGTAAATAAATTATTTGTTTTTGCTCTTTAAAAATAAATAAGTTATACTTTAGATCAGTGATTCCCAACCTTTTCTGGACCATCGCCCCCTTTAGAAGAGAACAAAAATTTCAACGCCCCCCTAGTCCGTAATAGTTAATTTTATATGAAATATTAAAATATTGTTGAATATTATCTGTACCTAATTTATCTGTTTATTTATCTATTAAAAAATCATAACGCAAGAAATTAATAAAACGACAACCAAATGTACAATAAAATTGTTTATTAAAATTTTTGACGGATGAGGTAGTGGATGACCAGAATCACCAGGAAGACACCACAGAATAGAAGAGATAAAAAGGTTGTCACAGAAAATTCCATTATATTTATTTATTTATTTGACCGCCCCTCTTAACTGCCTCAATGCCCCCCATTTGCCTCTGGATCCGCTACCGCCCCCATGGATGTTTCCAGCGCCCACTGGGGGGCGGTATTGCTCCCGTTAGGAATCTATGCTTTAGACAAATTAAGCAGCTCAAATCTTTATGCATATTAATTTTCCTTCCTCCACTTTTTAACTTGAATCGCTGTCTTTTCACGGTGTATGTACTATGTGACTCCGGCTGCGTGCCAATCGGGTATTTACGGTACACTGGGGGATCCAAATTTCCACATTTACATTAGTTAAGCAAAACATCTAATATAAACTTGAAATTCAGAAATAATAAAAATTCCAAATTAATATCGTACTTTTGGATTTTCCTCTTCATAGTTGATGTAAGTCTAGCACAAAATCCTACTTTTATATTGATTAGGTTATAATGGGTATATAAACTCATATATTTATCATATCATCATCATCATTATAGGGGCGGGGGTGGCTCAGTCGGTAGCGCGCCAGGCTCGTAATCGATAGTACCCAGGTTCGAGCTCCAGCTGGGTCAGCGTTGAGATTTATCTCCGCAAAATTCCCCGCCCTGCCCACGGTCAGTAGGGGACACCGATGGGCTTGGAAAGGCCGCCGTCCGTCGGATGGGACGTTAAGCCGTGGCCCCGTGTGCGGGAGAGCCATACCCTGTACACGTTAAAGAACACGCTGGATGGCCTTGACGGGGGGCTACCATCTGTCTCCGAACAGCTGTTCCAGTGGGTCCCCTCCCCCAACCTTCTCTGAGCCTTCGGGGTCCATGTGACCTGGCCATTTAGCGCATGGTGTGCAAAAAAGTGCCGCTCAGAGGTAAAACAACCCAACCCAACTTGAAATAACTAAACTTAGAAAGAACCAAACTATTATATAGCCAAATTTTTGTCTTTTGGTGTAAACCTATTTCTCCACACTCCCCATAGATTCTTAAAAGTCTCAGCAGCAATCCCTGTTCTTCTGTTTATCTGACGCAGCACATCATCTTATTTAAACTCCCGGATAAGGGGTTATCCGGGAGTTTAAAATTCGAGATTTATAATAGTTATTGATTAGTTGGAAAATTCACATTTATTGTAGTTGTTACTTTTAGGGCGAAATCACAGGTTTATGATGTCTAAGTTTCTATGGCATTACTATTGGCACAATTATTCACACAATCTCAAGTTTCCATCGGTGAGCGAAAATTCAAAATTTATATCAGCCATTAGGTTTGAATTCATAACGGACATAATAATATAATAATAATAATAATAATAATAATAATCTTTATTTTATTCCGCCAGTCAATACAATATACATTTACATAGCATAATTATCTAATAACAATTAATAAATACATGAGAAATATTGAGAAGTGAAATAGCTGAGAAATATCAATTGCATCAGAAAAGGAAAATAACAATCATATTAAATATTAGTGTTTAATAGGAAAGGCGAAACAAAAAAGGAGAGCATAGTAAGCTGACGCTTATTTTTAGTTAATGCTCCCTATTTCCTTTAGTTCAATTATGACAACAGTAAAGTATACAATAATTCAAATAGTACAATAATTCAATAGTATAAAAGGTCAAATGGTTATGAGACATATTACACTGATACATAGAAGAAGGTTTCATTGCTTTGTAAGAAGAAACGTTCTACATTTGATTTTAAATAATTTTAAAGATTTTACATTTTTAATATCATCTGGAAATTCAGACCAAATTTTTATTGCATTATATTTGATAGATCTCTGCCCAATTGACAATCGACACAGGTATACTCAGATCCTCTCTAGGACGTGTTTCATAATTATGAAAAGTCGAAAGACTCTGAAAATAGTCTTTAAATCTATCCAATTTAATCAATCTCATTGTAATCGAATACACAAAGTTTCCTGATATCAGTTTGTAATTATTATAGACATTAAGAATTTTAACCTCAGAAAATAAATGTGCCACGGGATCATAATATCTTTTACCAACAATATATCTAACAATTCTTTTCTGAAGACGATATATAGCATTCAGATTATAGTCAAAGGTATTACCCCAGACTAAGATTCCATATGTTATATAAGAATAAATGAAAGAGTAGTATAAATTTGTCAAAATTTGTTTGTTAACCAGATGACGTATTTTACCAATCATACCAATGAACAGAGTATATAAATACTTTGGGTTGTGTTGGGTTGTTTTAACACTGAGCGGCACTTTTTTGCACACCATGGGCTAAATGGCCAGGTCACAAGGACCCCGAAGGCTCAGAGAAGGTTGGGGGAGGGGACCCACTGTAACAGCTGTTAGGAGACAGATAATAGCCTCCCGTCACGGAGCACACGGAGCCACGGCTTAACGTCCCATCCGACGGACGGCGGCCTTTCCAAGCCCATCGGTGTCCCCTACTGACCGTGGGCAGGGCGGGGAATTTTGCGGAGATAAATCTCAACGCCGACCCAGCAGGGACTCGAACCTGGGAAGTACAGATTGCGAGCCTGGCGCGCTACCGACTGAGCTACCCCCGCCCCTCTTAACATTGGAACTGAAACAATTATTCATTTTAACCCTTTGTCTTCTACTTATCAAATAGCTAGAAAGCCAAAATAGCATTTCACCTCTCATTCCAGCGTCTTCTAATTTATGTAATAGAATTAAATGTGGGACAGATTCAAATGCTTTTTTAACATCAAAGGAATAAAACAACGACTTTAAAATTTTGATTGATGCTTTTATATATGGTTGATGTCATTTTTAGAATTGCATCCTCTGTTCCCATGTTTTTTCGGAAACCATAATGATTTTTAGAAAAGAAATTATATTTATTCAAAAAATTTAACATTTTGGATTTCACTTTTTTTTGTATTATTTTGGAGAAGTCCGACAAGATGATTATTGGTCTATAATTTTCAATTTTCTTGTCACAGCTACCTTTATACACTGAAATAACTGTGGCAATTTTTAAACAATTAGGGAAACATCCAGAAATTAAAGATTTATTAATTAAAGTACTTAAGATGTCTTTAATACTTGGCCCTATCTTTTTAAGGATGAATACAGAAACGTGGTCTGTGCTAGAGGAATTTGCAGAGTTTAAACTCTTAATTACATCTTCAACTTCATTTTCATGTATTTCCTCAACAAAAGGGGGCGGGGGTGGCTCAGTCGGTAGCGCGCCAGGCTCGTAATCTGTAGTTCCCAGGTTCGAGTCCCAGCTGGGTCAGCGTTGAGATTTATCTCCGCAAAATTTCTCGCCCAACCCATGGTCTAGGGGACACCGATGGGCTTGAAAAGACCACCGTCCGTCGGATGGGACGTTAAGCCGTGGCCCCGTGTTGTGGGTGAGCCATAACTTATGCACGTTAAAGAACACGCTGGATGGCCTTGACGGGAGGCTACCATCTGTCTCCCAACAGCTGTTCCAGTAGGTCCCCTTCCCCAACTTTCTCTGAGCCTTCGGGGTCCATGTGACCTGGCCATTTAGCCCATGGTGTGCAAAAAAGTGCCGTTCAGAGGTAAAACAACCCAACGTTAAAGAACACGACGGATGGCCTTGATGGGAGGCTACCATCTGTCTCCCAACAGCTGTTCCAGTGGGTCCCCTCCCCAACCTTCTCTGAGCCTTCGGGGTTCATGTGACCTGGCCATTTAGCCCATGGTGTGCAAAAAAGTGACGCTCAGAAGTAAAACAACCCAACTTTAGTTCTTTTCTCTTTCCCAACGACTTCAGCCTGTTGAGTCAAGGTCACCTTGGACAGAGTGTTGGAAAAGAGTAAAATGTTGAGAAACCGTCGAATTTCAGAATTTTTTGATTTACGCAAATCAAGGTATGTTGAAACAAAATAACCAATCGCTAATTTATTCAGAAGAAAAAGAAATCTAATCAGCAGACACTAGACAGTTAGTTTTTCAATCCAACAAGAAATTTGTTATTGCCACATTCGTCAGAATGAGCACCTAAATTCCCCATACAACAAACATAAGCAAAAATGAATCGGAAATTTAGTGGCAATTTTAGCTTTATCATTACATCATAATCGCCTTTTTGACAAAGAGAAATTCTTTTCTCAAATAAACGGAAATATATATTTTCCTCTTTAATGAAACAGATTTTATTAGTTTCAAGAATTCGTTTCTGCATTTTCAGAAACCTAAATACATATGTAATATTAAGATGAAAAATTATTCTTCTGTATTAGTACGTTATGAAAATTTCTAATAATATAAACAATTTTTATTCTTAATATATTGATAAATGATCATTATTTTAAATAATACCTTACCAGTAATAAAATTAGAAATAAATTTTTAAGTATTTTTCGAGACATAGCACTAACTACGATTGCGACCTAACTTGGTCTATTGACCTTCTGTCACAGGATGTGTGGATCTGAGCTGTCACCACCCCTGTGTAGTTGATTTCTCTGTATACATTTTTATGCTGGCCCCATCTGTTTAGAAACTCACGAGTCGCCACTGCATAAGTTTCACATTGTTTTACTCCTGTTACTTCTCTGCTAGCATTCCCAAACGGAGCGGAAGTGGGGAACATAGCTTTGTTGAACCCTCTCTTCTCCTAGATGCGTCCGGGGCGGGGGTGGCTCAGCCGGTAGCGCGCCAGTCTAGTAATCTGTAGTTCCCAGGTTCGAGTCCCAGATGGGTCAGATTTGAGATTTATCTCCTAAAAATTCCCAGCCCTGCCCACGGTCAGTAGGGGACACCGCTGGGATTGGAAAGGCCGCCGTCCATCGGATGGGACGTTAAGCCGTGACCCGGGGGGAGAGCCATACCCTGTGCACGTCAAAGAACACGCTGGATGGCCTTGACGGGAAGCTATCATCTGTCTCCAGTGGATCCCGTCTCCAACCTTCTCTGTGCCTTTGGGGTCCATGTGACCTGGCCATTTAGCGCATGGTGTGCAAAAAAGTGCCGCTCAGAGGTAAAACCACCCAACCCAACTTTAGTTCTATTCTCTTGCTCAACGACTTCAGCCTGTTGTATCAAGGTGACCTTGGACAGAGTGTTGGAAAAGAGAAAAATATTGAGAAAAAATCGAATTTCAGAATTTTTTGATTTATGCAAATCAAGGTATGTTAAAACTAATTAACCAATCGCTAATTTATTCAGAAGAAAAAGAAATCTATTCAGCAGACACTAGACAGTTAGTTTTTCAATCCAACAAGAAATTTGTTATTGCCACATTCGTCAGAATGAGCACCTAAATTCCCCATTCAACAAACATAAGCAAAAATGAATCGGAAATTTTAGTGGCAATTTTAGTTTTATCATTATATCTTAATCGCCTTTTTGACAAAGAGAAATGCTTTTCTCAAATAAACGGAAATATATATTTTCCTATTTAATGAAACAGATTTTATTAGTTTTGCACATTTGCATAATATTTACTTATTTCATGAACCTACCACCAACAATATTTAAAAGTTGTCTATAACCAAAATTTAGTCCATTTAATTAATTTTCCCAATTTTTCTTCAATGAAGTTTAAGAATGAGTTTCTGCATTTTCAGAAACCTAAATATATAAAAAAATCAAAATCAGATTACGTAACACCTGAGGCATAAATTTGATTTTGTTGTCAAAATATGACCACGCAAATAACTAATATTTTAAAATTCGAAAATTGCAATTTAAATTTCAGTCTTAAAATCAAAATATTTTATTGATTTTAATTGAACACAGATGTCTAAATTTCAGAAGGGATAAAGCAATTGGGGTGAGTTGTGGGTTGTGGGTTGTTTTACCACTGAGCGGCACTTTTTTGCACAAAATGGGTTAAATGGCCAGGTCACATGGACCCCAAATGCTCAGAGAAGGTTGGGGGAGGGGACCCACTGGAACAGCTGTTGGGAGACAGATGGTAGTCTCCCGTCAAGGCCATTAAGCGTATTCTTTAACGTGGAAAGTGTATGACTCTCCCGCACACGACGGACGACGGCCTTTCCAAGCCCTTCGGTGTCCCCTACTGACCGTGGGCAGGGCAGGGAATTTTGCGGCGATAAATCTCAACGCTGACTCAGCTGCGACTCGAACCTGGGAACTGCAGATTACCAGCCTGGCGCGCTACCGACCGAGCCACCCCCGCCCCTGTTGCGTAGAGAAAGGGAGGGAAGGATGGGTTGTAATATAATGCTAAAATGATAAACATATCTCTCCATTTAAAAATTGTTTTTATGTGTTCAGAAGAGAGAGAGTGATTTTTTCTGATGATAGAAATTACTACTGCTACGGTAATTCCAATGTAGAAAGTGAAAAATTCCTGCAAAACGGGGGCGGGGGTGGCTTAGTCGGTAGCGCGCCAGTCTCGCAATCTGTAGTTCTCAGGTTCGAGTCCCAGCTGGGTCAACATTGAGATTTATCTCCGGAAAATTCCCTGCCCATGGTCAGTAGGGGACACTGATGGGCTTTGAAGAGCCGTCCATTGGATGGGACGTTAAGCCGTGGCCATGTGTACTGGAGAGCCATACCCTGTGCACGTTAAAGAACACGCTGGATGGCCTTGACGGGGGGGCTACCATCTGTCGCCCAACAGCTGTTCCAGTGGGTCCCCTCCCCCAACTTTCTCTGAGCCTTCGGGTCCATGTGACCTGGCCATTTAGCCCACTGTGTGCAAAACAGTGCCGCTCAGAGGTAAAGCAACACAACTTGAAAAGCGTTATGATGGGGCGTGGATTTCAAATTCCGAGTAATTAGTCTTACGAAATTTATTATGAATGACATCTAGGTATTTAAATGATCATATTCTATTAATTTTTAGCGACCTTACACCGTAGGTCACTGAACCAGAAAGTCAATATGAATGGATTCCTCATAATATATTGAACGAAAATTTAAATTACATATTAAATATGTTAAGATCTGCAGTGGTAGTCGTTTGAATTCTTTCATTAATTATTTTCTACAATTAAAATATTTAATAAAAAAGTTTTACTCATTTGTTTCAATAATTAACTAAAAATTCTAAACTCTTTTAAAATTAAGCAAAATGTTAGGAAAATAATTCACTATTTCCCTGTCTGTTTTCAAAATTAAATAACATTATTTTTCCTAAACTATCACTTAATTTTTTTATTCAGGTTAAATAAAGGAAGTGACAAAATTAGATCAATTTTGAACAATCAATATCCATGGATGCACGTGATATTTGTAATTTGCATTCTCCTTAATATATAAAACACATTAGTTCAAAATTTTGGTACCACAGAACGATTGTTTCTGAAAGTGTAAATTTCAAATATTTCGTGTATCAACATATTGATTATTCAACGATATTCTAATACAGTCCCTTCCTTTTATTCAACTGATGTACAGGATGTACCAAAACCATTTGGCCATTCGTTTCAGCTAACTAACATATCATTTTGGAAAAGAACACACCGCAACACAAGAAGCGTTTCCAAGAACAGTAGTGTCGCATACCGACAGATTTGGGTTGTTTTACCTCTGAGCGGTACTTTTTTGCACATAATGGGCTAAATGGCCAGGTCACATGGACCCCGAAGGCTCAGAGAAGGTAGGGGGAGGGGACCCACTGGAACAGCTGTTGGGAGACAGATGGTACCCTCCCTCCAAGGCCATCCAGCCTGTTCTTTAACTTGCACAGGGTATAGTTCTCCCGCACAAGGGGCCACGGCTTAACGTCCCATCCGACGGACGGCGGCCTTTCCAAGCCCATCGGTGTCCCCTACTGAACGTGGGCATGGCGGGGAATTTTGCGGATATAAATCTCAACGCTGACCCAGCTGGTACTCGAACCTGCGAACTACAGATTACGAGCCTGACGCGATACCGACTGAGCCACCCCCGTCCCGCATAGCAATTGGTAAATTGGTAAAAAAAAAACTGTTTTCACCATATAGTAACAGTGTGGTGGCAGATACATCACGTGAATGACATGTTTCCTACGTGAAGATCCTACTAGTGATGGCTGTCGTTTTTTTGTGTGTTCCTGCCTTTAACAGCGTAAAACGTAACGAAAGATAGAATTTAGTACTATGGTACCACGATATTTTGATCTACATGCCGATTTGTTGGGGAGAAACTAGGATTCAGTGTCATGGCTGGTAACTCTTTACGTTTCTTTACCCCCCATTAAAAACAAATAATTACATATGAAATAATTACCTCCCATTAAAAATAAATATTTAGCATTCTGAAAAAGTAATACTTACCGTTAATACGAAAAAAAAAACATTTGGGAGAGTCCTACATTAAAAGAAATGCGTTTGATTTTCATTCGAAAAAGGTAATTTAATTACACAATGTAGGGAAAATAGCGAAAGGAGGAAAAGTAAACAGAGACATGTCTGTTGCGAATAGGACACACTGTTAAAGTCTCACTTCCTGCGAGTAAGCAAACAGTGCCTTTCGCAACCTCAATGTGAGACGTCATTAACCGATTATTGGAAGCAGAAAAATTAAGTGACAGTTAATGAACTGTCATCAAGCGCCGTTCTCGCTGTTCCGTTTGGGGAATTGCAGTTAGCGTGTGAATATGGTGACGAAGTCATCCGAGTTCGTCCGTTTGTAGTTTCCAGCGCTATGCTTACTGTGAACTAACTAATCTGAGTATAATAAGCCATAGGCAAGGTTTGTGAGATACAAGAAAACGTGACTATACAAATATCCACATATCTTCATCCCCTTCATTTGTAATCAAGTACTCGTCTAGTGGAAAAACTCCTGGTAAATCAAGTTAATCATTCTTCTTTAAATGCTTCGTGTTTGTTTAATGTTTTCGTTATGTAAGTAACTTAATAATAATAAATAATGATAATAATAATTTATTCGGTAAAATGTCATTACAGTGTAGTAGTACGAAACAAGAGATTAGAAACGTTTTTTTTTTCTAATTTACAAGAATATTACACTTTATGTTACAGGTCTCATAGCAAATAAAAAAAAAATTTAGTACGATTTCACACGGAATGAAGGGGGTGGGGGTGGCTCAGTTGGAAGCGCGTCAGTCTCGTAATCTGTAGTTCCCAGGTGGGTCAGCGTTGAGATTTATCTCCGCAAAATTCCCCGCCCTGCCCACGGTCAGTATGGGACACCGATGGGCTTGGAAAGACCGCCGTCCATCGGATGGGACGTTAAGCCGTGTGCGGGAGAGCCATACCCTGTGCCCGTTAAAGAACACGCTGAATGGTTTTGACAGGAGTCTACCATCTGTCTCCCAACAGCTGTTCCAGTGGGTCCCCTCCCCCAACCTTCTCTGAGCCTTCGGGGTCCAGGTAACCTGGCCATTTAGCCCATTGTGTGCAAAAAAGTTCCGCTCAGAGGTAAAACAGCCCAACCCAA
Organism: Ryuthela nishihirai; assembly: GCA_038380435.1. Classification (NCBI taxonomy): domain Eukaryota; kingdom Metazoa; phylum Arthropoda; class Arachnida; order Araneae; family Heptathelidae; genus Ryuthela; species Ryuthela nishihirai. The sequence continues at coordinate 50,018,529 of JAWZYU010000032.1, forward strand.
CACAGAATGCAGTGTTCAAAATAATTAGTACATTTGACCAGGAGTCACAGCAAAAGGCTGTTTGTGCAGCCTGACTAGTCTGTGACCCCTGTTTAAAGGTGATATACAAATTAATTTGTAATAGATGCTAAATTTATATATATAATTATATATATATATATAAAATTTAATTTATTTTCAACGTAGTATACACTTTGATAGAGAAATATCAGGAATAATTTCAATGGGTATATAATGGCAACGTAATCATCCATGTATTGAAATGGCAAAAATCGAAATTAATATTCCTAAATCCTATGTAAGAAGTTTATTTCAAACATGCCATAAAAGAAAACATTTATTTTTTTTAAAGTTTGTCTTAATTCGTAAGAAGGTGCAGATCCGATGATCAGGTATTCCACGTTTTTGGCCTTGTCGAATTTATGTTATTTTGCATCATATATGTCCTCGTTTTAACAGGAATTAATTTGTTTTTACAACGTGTAGTATAGTTGTGTTCAAAAGTTAACAAATTTCAGATATCTTTGAATATTTAATGAATTCCGTCAAACATAAGAAGGGATATTTTGTATGAATAAAATTTATGAACAGGTAAAATATTATTTGCGTAATTATGATTTACATTAATTTCATTTGAGAATCCTGCAACTCTAAAATTTTTGTTATTAAAATACCTATTTTTTGAGGTTAAATTCAGTCGTCTTTTTCCAGACTAGATGACAATAGTTTACATGTGACACAACTATAAAAATAAAAATAAATAAATACCCTCTCAAGCAGCTGCTTGCCAGAAAGGTCTTATAGGAGCCTGTCAGTTTATATGCCAGAGTAGAAGGTCTGAGAGGATGGCAGGACCTCAGCAGTAAAACAAAACAAACGTCCATGCCTTATCCGGGGCTCGAACCCAGGTCCCTTAGATCAGTAGTAGTAAGTAGCCAAGCCCGCTAATCACTCGTCCATACACAACTAAGGTATGAAAAATTAGTAGCTTAAAATTTACTGGTAAGACATGATTCAGTTTGCTAATTACTCGAATACCTTTTTTTTACAGACATAGTTTATATTCGAATTCCATTTCAAATTATCTGTCAAAGTTACTCAAAGAAGTTTAATTTCATTTACAATAGTTATCTCTTGGTTACGGACAGAAACATTTTGGTTTATATTTATAATTTGCGATGCGAATGAAAAATGATTCCCTTAGTTTTCGTATGATTGAGTCTCAAATGATTACACTGAAACCAGTTTACGTGTTTTTTTGATTTCAATATTCGCGATTTCTATTGCCTTTTTTTAAGAATATAATTTTTATTCATAAGAGTAAGAATACAGATATATTTACCATTTGTCCAGCAAAGCTAAATAGGTTATCTGCAGGAAAATTAATAATTATTAATTTTAATAAGGATAAAGAATAAACTAGTGTCACCTGAATATAGTATGGGGCTAGAATTCCTGCTAATATTAAAAATGACATTAACATAAATTTAAAAGAGAAATGGAACCAAAGTAGAACCTTGTGGCACACCATGCTCATTAATAAATAAGCTACAATTTAGATTATTGATTTTAACATATTACTTTCTATTAGTAAGATAGCATTTCAACAAGGTTTGAATAGTACCCCTTATACCTATGCGGTATAACTTGTCTAGCAGTAAAGCATGAGATATTGGGTCAGAAGTCTTGGATAAGTCAAATCATATGCCAAGCATTGTTAAATTCTTGTCAAATTTGGTATGTAATATGTTAAGTGCTTTCAGTATAGCTGTTTCGAGAGATTAATTTTTTTCGAAAACCATGCTGATTATCATATAGACATTTGTTTATAACAAAGATTTTTAAAAAGGGAATACTTATTAATTTCTACAACACTTTTCTGAAAACTGATAATGTGGATATTAGTCTATAATTAGAAATTTCTGTTTTATCTCCAGGTTTGGGAATAGCTGTTATTTTGCTAATCTTTAAAGTGTTTCTTGAAAAATGCATGAAATGAAAATATTTTTTATATTTTTTTGTCTGTATAACCCTTACTAGCATTCTGACCGGGGGGTGCATGACCCCATTCTTCCTTCTCCCTCTTATATTCGGCCCTGGTCCAGCACCGGGGACTGAAAATAGACGTCAAACAGAAGTGTGTTTTTAAATATACTTTACCGAAAGCAAAATGTGCAATATTGACGGCCGGACTATGGTGTTACGAGGAACTCGAGCTATAAGAAGGAGAACTTATTCCCAGGTGGCCGGTAATAGTTGAATGGGTTGTTGGGTTGTTTCACCTCTGAACGGCACTTTTTTTGCACACCATGGGCTAAATGGCCAGGTCACATGGACCCCGAAGGCTCAGAGAAGGTTGGGGGAGGGGACCCACTGGAACACCTGTTGGGAGACAGATGGTAGCCTCCCGTCAAGGCCATCCAGCGTGTTCTTTAACGTGCACAGGGTATGGCTCTCCCGCAAACGTGGTCACGTCTTAACGTCCCATCAGACGAACGGCGGCCTTTCCAACCACATCGGTGTCCCCTACTGACAGTGGGCAGGGCGGGGAATTTTGCGGAGATAAATTTCAACGCTGACCAAGCTGGGACTCGAACATGGGAACCACAGATTACAAGCCTGGCGCGCTACCGACTGAGCTACCCCCGCCCCAGAGGGACAAGAAAGAGTCATTGTATATTTCAATAAATCTTTTGCAAACCAGAACAAAATTTTTGTGTTATAGGAAAAGACCTCTTAGCAATAGTGAAAGCAATAGAACATTTCTATTATTATCTTTATGGGCAAAGGTTTCTCATGCATACTGATCCTGCTGCCTTCAGGTGGCTACTAAACTTCAAAAACCACGGACAAATTGCCAGATGGGTTGCGTTGGGTTGTTTTACCTCTGAGCGGCACTTTTTTGCACACCATGGGCTAAATGGCCAGGTCACATGGACCCCGAAGGCTCAGAGAGGGTTTGGGGAGGGTTGAGATTTATCTCCACAAAATTCCCCGCCCTGCCCACGGTCCGTAGGGGACACCGATGGGCTTGGAAAGGCCGCCGTCCATCGGATGTGACGTTAAGCCGTGGTTCCGTGTGCGGGAGAACCATACCCTGTGCACGTTAAAGAACACGCTGGATGGCCTTGACGGGAGGCTACCATCTGTCTCCCAACAGCTGTTCCAGTGGTTCCCCTCTCCGAACCTTCTCTGAGCCTTCGGGGTCCATGTGACCTGGCCATTTAGCCCATGGTGTGCAAAAAAGTGCCGCTCAGAGGTAAAACAACCCAACGTTAAAGAACACGCTGGATGGCCTTGACGGGAGGCTACCATCTGTCTCCCAACAGCTGTTCCAGTGGGTCCCCTCCCGCAACCTTCTGTGAGGCTTCGGGGTCCATGTGACCTGGCCATTTGGCCCATGGTGAGCAAAAAAGTGCCGCTCAGAGGTAAAACAACCCACAACCCACAACTCACCCCAATCGCCTTATCCCTTCTGAAATTTAAACATCTGTGTTCAATTAAAATCAATAAAATATTTTGATTTTAAAGACTGAAATTTAAATTGCAATTTTCGAATTTTAAAATATTAGTTATTTGCGTGGTCATATTTTGACAACAAAATCAAATTTATGCCTCAGGTGTTACGTAATCTGATATTTTATTTGAATATTTAGGTTTCTGAAAATGCAGAAACGCATTCTTGAATTTTAGTGGAATGAATTGCAGGTATCAATTAAACGGACTAAATATTTATTATATAAAATTTTCAAATATTGTTAGTGGTAGGTTCATCAAATAAGTATATATTACGCAAATGTGCAAAACTAATAAAATATGTTTCATTAAATAGTAAAATATATATTTCCGTTTATTTGAGAAAAGAATTTCTCTTTGTCAAAAAAGCGATTGAGATGCAATGATAAAGCTAAAATTGCCATTAAAATTTCCGATTCATTTTTGCTTTTGTTTGTTGTATGGGGAATTTAGGTGCTCATTCTGACGAATGTCGCAATAACAAATTTCTTGATGGATTGAAAAACTAACTGTCTAGTGTCTGCTGAATAGATTACTTTTTCTTCTGAATAAATTAGCGATTGGTTATTTAATTTCAACATACCTTGATTTGCGCAAATCAAAAAATTCTGAAATTCGAAGTTTTCTCAATATTTTTCTCTTTTCCAACACTCTGTCCAAGGTGACCTTGATACAACAGGCTGAAGTCTTTGAGCAAAAAAAAGAGAACTAAAAAAGGAAATGAAATATGCATAAAAATTTAATAAACAAATAATAAATACCCCGTCAAGCAGCTGCTTGCCACAGAGGTCTGACAGGAGCCTGTCAGTTTATAAGCCACAGTAGAAGGTCTGAGAGGATGGCAGGACCTCAGCAGAAAAACGACACATACATCCATGCCATACCCGAGGCTCGAACCCAGGTCCCTAAGATCAATAGCCAACTTTAGGCGATTTAATTTGTTTAAAACTTAAACTTAAATTTATCTTACAAATAAATGTAATAAATGAAATAAGGTAATTCATTTATTACGATAGAAATTAAGATTTCTAAAATAATTAAAATAATTGTTTATCGGAATTTAAATAAATATTAATTGGGTATTTATTCGGTAACTTAATATATTTTCCCAAAATATGCATTACTTTTAGTTTTGTGTATTGTAAACATAAACAGCGGTTTGAGTTAACGGTAGATGCACCTCTCCCAAGTGAAGGTAGAAGAACTTTTCGAAACACCGGATGTGAGAGTGCACGTGGACCACTCTGCCATCAATCTTACATTGACACGTACCGTAATCAGAGTGTGTTCTTACTATTGACCCTTTTACGTGGGTTGTTGGGTTGTTTTACCTCTGAGCGGCACTTTTTTGCATGCCATGGGCTAAATTGCCAGGTCACGTGGACCCCGAAGTCTCAGAGAAGGTTGGGGGAGGGGACCCACTGGAACAGCTGTTGGGAGACAGATGGTAAACTCCCGTCAAGGCCATCCAGCGTGTTCTTTAACGTGCAGAGGATGTCTCTCCCGCACAGGGGACCACGGCTTAACGTTCCATCTGACGGACGGCGGCCTTTACAAACCCATCGTTGTCTCCTACTGACCGTGGGCAGGGCGGGGAATTTTGCGGAGATAAATCTCAAAGCTGACCCAGCTGGGACTCGAACCGGGGAACTACAGATTATGAGCCTGGCGCGCTACCGACTGAGCCACCCCCGCCCCCCTTTTACGTTGATAAAGGTTCACGTGATGTGTTAGATATGAAGAGCTCAGAAAAAGTTTGTTTTATATAGTTGTCAAATGACACGAGATATTAGTTTCTCTTTGTCGTCTGTCTGTCCGTCTGTAGACATTAGACTTTTTTGTTTACAGAGATATATTAAACATTTTTTTCCTGTTGGATAGGAATTGATGAAATATTACGAGATGCACTTTCTGAATCACTCTAAAGCTAAAACTATGCCCTCTAGCGGTGAAAAAATTTTCAAATTCCGAAATTTCAAACGAATATTACAATCGATATATTTATGATGGAAATTTAAAATTTTCGTAGTGGAATGTGAAGGTCACGATGTTTCCACTGCGAACAGTGGGTTGACCCATTAGGCCCAGAGGGAGTTGGAAATACATATGAAATTTACTTTCACAAATATTTGGTTTTTTTTAGAAATAAATGGAGAATTATTTCTGGGTTAGATACGAATTGATAAAATATTATGATTCACTTTTTAAATCTGGCAAAAACTATAAATGCGCCCTGTAACTGTGCAAAAATTTCCAAAGAGGTGAGACCTAAGATGCGGTGGGAAGACAATGTCAAACAGGACATTTTAGAATTGGTGTGCAGTGTCCAGATGCAGCAGATGTAGCTCAGGAGAGATACTATACTTGAGGAAATAAATTGCACTTTCTGGTTGGACCTCCGTAGCCAATGACTGCTTGAGGATGATGATGATGAACAAACATTGCTCTAAGAGTAAAAACATTTGTTAATTCATTAGTTTAGACACAATAATCATATGGACTCTGGCAGGCTAACAAACATTTCCTTACAGATTTTAAAATGAATAATGAGTGACAATTGCTGGAGCGATGACTTAGGAAATGAATCATTTGGAGGCTTACATATTCGATTGCCACAACTGTGGCATCCTCGACTTTCTCCGAACAGACTCATTCGTCTAACTACAGCCCAAGTAGACGCTTCCAGAAATAGTCTCTCCCAGTTCCAGGTATCTTAGACACACAGGGTATCATGGGTTGGGTTGTTTTACCTCTGAGCGGTACTTTTTTGCACACCATGGGCTAAATGGCCAGGTCACATGGACCCCGAAGGCTCAGAGAAGGTTGTGGGAGGGAACCCACTGGAAAAGCTGTTGGGAGACAGACGGTAGCCTCCCGACAAGGCCATCCAGCGTGTTCTTTAACGTGCACAGGATATGGCTCTCCAGCACACGAGGCCACGGCTTAACGTCCCATCCGACGGAGGGCGGCCTTTCCAAGCCCATCGGTGTCACTTACTGACCGTGGGCAGGGGCGGGGAATTTTGCCCTTTAAAAGAAAACTGCGTAGAGGCGAAAACTAATGTAGTCAACGAAAACTTTACGACCTCACCATTTAGCAAAAAAATGTACAGACATCGCCAACGAATATTGATTCGTTGGTGATGTAATTATATTACCAACGAATATTGATTCTTTGGTGATGTAATTATATTACCAACGAATATTGATTCGTTGGTAATTTAGCAACTTTGAAATTTTTCTACCATTCATGGTGCAATCAAAATTATAGTGAGATATCGCAATATTTCAAAACTTTAAAGCATAACAATAGCATAACAGTAGTGTAGCATCCTCCCCTCTGTCGGTATGCGACACTACTGTTCTTATAAACGCTTCTTGTGTTGCGGTGTGTTCTTTTCCAAAATGATACGTTAGTTAGCTGAAACGAATGGGCAAATGGTCTCGCTCATTTATTTTTGGTGCACCCTGTACATCAGTTGAATAAAAGAAAGGGACAGTATTAGAATATTGTTGAATAATCAATATGATGATACACGAAATATTTGAAATTTACACTTTCAGAAACAATCGTTCTGTTGTACCAAAATTTTGAACTAATGTGTGTTATATATTAACGAAAATGCAAATTTCAAATATCACGTGCATCCATGGATATCGATTGTTCAAAATTGATCTAATTGATTAAATTCCTTTATTTAACCTGAATAAAATAATTAAGTGATAGTTTAGTAAAAATAATGTTAGCTAATTTTGAAAGCAGACAGGGAAATAGTGAGCAATTTTCCTAACATTTTGCGTAATTTTAAAATCGTTTAGATTTTTTTAGTTAATTATTGAAACAAATGAGTAAAATTTTTTTTATTAAATATTTCAATTGCAGAAAATAATTAATGAATGAGTGCAAACGACTACCACTACAAATCTTAACATATTTAATACGTAAATTAAATTTTCGTTCAGTCCAGATGTTTAAATCAATCTCCATTGTCTTTCGGGTTCAGTGACCTACGGTGTATGGTCGCTAAAAATTAATAGCATATGATTATTTAAATAACTATATGTCATTCATAATAAATTTCGTAAGACTGATTCATCGGAATTTTAAATCCACGCCCTTAGGCTACCCATCATAACGCTTTGCAGGTTGGGTTGTTTTACCTCTGAGCGGCACTTTTTTGCACAACATGGGCTAAATGGCCAGGTCACATGGACCCCGAAGGCTCAGAGAAGGTTGGGTGAGGGGACCCACTGGAACAGCTGTTGGGAGACAGATGGTAGCCTCCCGTCAAGGCCATCCAGCGTGTTCTTTAACGTGCACAGGGTATGTCTCTCCAGTACACATGACCAGGGCTTAACGTCCCATCCGATGGACGGCTTTTCCAAGCCCATCAGTGTCCCGTATTGACCACGGGCGGGGAATTTTGCGGAGATAAATCTCAACGTTGACACAGCTGGGACTCGAACCTGGGAACTAGAGATTACGAGCCTGGCGCGCTACCGACTGAGCCACCCCCGCCCCAGGAAATTTGGTAAAAAAACAACACAAGACTGTTATTGAGGACTTTTGGCATTCAGTTTACCCTATAAAACGTTATGTGTTCTCCCCATTAAATCCTTAAAATAATATGTTTATGGTATTTAGTTTCTAATTCATGTCATATTACATTTTTAATATTTTACTTAACTTTCAGTCTTCAACAATTGCATCTAGACCGAAAGGATTATTATTCACTACATTGAAGCATTTTCAAAAACATTTTAGGGATAAACTATTTTTTAGAGAAACCGCGTGATATCTCCTAGAGTTTGAAACTCATTATAGAAGGGTCGTGTCACAAGAACTGACCTTCACATCGGAGTGTTGGTACAAATCCGTCGAGTCACAAGAACTGACCTTGACATCGGAGTGTTGGTACAAACCCGTCGAGTCACAAGAACTGACCTTGACATCGGAGTGTTGGTACAAACCCATCGAGTCACAAGACCTCACCTTGACATCGGAGTGTTGGTACAAACCCGTCGAGTCACAAGAACTGACCTTGACATCGGAGTGTTGGTACAAACCCGTCGAGTCACAAGAACTCACCTTGACATCGGAGTGTTAGTACAATCCCGTCGAGTCACAAGAACTGACCTTGATATCGGAGTGTTGGTACAAACCCGCCGAGTCACAGGAACTGACCTCGACATCGGAGTGTTGGTACAAACACGTCGAGTCACAGGAACTGACCTCGACATCGGAGTGTTGGTACAAACTCGCCGAGTCACAAGATCTGACCTCGACATCGGAGTGTTGGTACAAACTCGCCGAGTCACAAGAACTGACCTCGACATCGGAGTGTTGGTAAAAACCCGCAGAGTCACAGGAACTGACCTCGACATCGGAGTGTTGGTACAAACTCGCCGAGTCACAAGAACTGACCTTGACATCGGAGTGTTGGTACAAACCCGTCGAGTCACAAGAACTGACCTTGACATCGGAGTGTTGGTACAAACCCGCCGAGTCACAGGAACTGACCTCGACATCCGAGTGTTGGTACAAACCCGTCGAGTCACAGGAACTGACCTCGACATCGGAGTGTTGGTACAAACTCGCCGAGTCACAAGATCTGACCTCGACATCGGAGTGTTGGTAAAAATTCGCCGAGTCACAAGAACTGACCTTGACATTAGAGTGTTGGTACAATTCCAGGCAGATAAGAAGCAAGCTGTTGCTTTAGATAACCGAAATCGGTATACGAGATTATACTATTGAAAAATCTAAGGGATGGAAACCTTTCCTCCTGCTCAGTTTCGGATCTGCAAAAAAAAATCGAGAATAGGGACAGGAGGGAGGTGGACGGGTTAAAAAACAAAATCAGGCTAGAAAAATATAAAGTGGGGAGGTTAAGAGACTGGACTACAGATGCAGTATAACCCCCCTCCCCCCCCACACACACACTCCGTTTAACAAGTCTTTAAAGTTTTTCTTGAAAAATGCATGAAATGAAAATATTTTTTATATTTTCTTGTCTCTATAATCCTTACTAGCATTCTGACAGGAGGGTGCATGACCCCATTCTTCCTTCTCCCTCTTATATTCGGCCCTGGTCCAGCACCGGGGACTGAAAATAGACGTCAAACAGAAGTGTGTTTTTAAATATCGTATATCGAAAGCAAAATGTGCAATATTGATGGCTGGACTATGGTGTTACGAGGAACTCGAGCTATAAGAAGGAGAACTTGTTCTCAGCTGGACGGTAATAGTTGAATGCGATGTTGAGTTGTTTTACCTCTGAGCGGCACTTTTTTGCACACCATGGGCTAAATGGCCAGGTCACATGGACCCCGAAGGCTCAGAGAAGGTTGGGGGAGGACACCCACTGGAATAGCTGTTGGGAGACAGATGGTAGCCTTCGTCAAGGCCATCCAGCGTGTTCTTTAACGTTGGGTTGTTTTACCTGTGAGCGGCACTTTTTTGCACACCATGCGTTAAATGGCCAGGTCACATGGACCCCGAAGGCTCAGAGAAGGTTGGGGGAGGACACCCACTGGAACAGCTGTTGGGAGACAGATGGTAGCCTCCCGTCAAGGCCATCCAGCGTGTTCTTTAACGTTGGGTTGTTTTACCTCTGAGCGGCACTTTTTTGCACACCATGGGTTAAATGGCCAGGTCACATGGACCCCCGAAGGCTCAGAGAAGGTTGGGGGAGGGGACCCACTGGAACAGCTGTTGGGAGACAGATGGTAGCCTCACGTCATGGCCATCCAGCGTGTTCTTTAACGTGCACAGGGTATGGCTCTCCCACACACGGCGCACCGACTTAACGTCCCATCCGACTGACGGCGGCCTTTCGAAGCCAATCGGTGTCCCCTACTGACCGTGGGCAGGGCGGGGAATTCTGCGGAGATAAATCTCAACGATGACCCAGATGGGACTCGAACCTGAGAACTACAGATTACGAGCCTGGCGCGCTACCGACTGAGCCACCCCCGCCCCAATATTTTAATGAGCTAGTGCGAAGTAGAAATCTCGGAGATTGTTCGCGATAATTTAGGAAGAAATATTTTAGATGTATATAATGTAAATTTTAGATGAATATTAGGAATAATATTTTAGATGTATATAATGGCAAGTTGGTATACATCCTGAATATTCTGTGAAAACAGCTTTAACTACAGGAAATAGACTGAAAGTTTAAGGTGATGCCATTTGGATTCTGCAAAGCATCTGTAAAGTTTGAACGACTAAGGGATTCGATTCTCAAAGGTTTGACTTGGGAGGTCTGCCTAGTGTACTTGGACGACATCCTCGTTCTTGCAAAGACTTTTCAGAAATGTTTGAAGAATCTTCGTCAAGTGGTTGAAAACCGTAGGACAGCCAAGTTAAAATTGCGACCGACTAAGAGTTGGGCTGGGTTGTTTTACCTCTGAGCGGAATTTTTTGCACACCATGGGCTAAATGGCCAGGTCACAAGAAACCCGAAGGCTCAGAGAAGGTTGGGGGAGGGGACCCACTGGAACAACTGTTGGGAGACAGATGGTAACCTCCCGTCAAGGCCATCAAGCGTGTCTTTAACTTTGTGTTGTTTTACCTCTGAGTAGCAATTTTTGAACACCATGGGCTAAATGGCCAGGTCACATGGACCCCGAAGGCTCAGAAAAGTTTGGGGGAGGGGACCCACTGGAATAACTGTTGGGAGGCAGATATTAGCCTCCCGTCAAGGCCATCCAGCGTGTTCTTTAACGTTGGGTTGTTTTACCTCTGAGCGGCACTTTTTTGCACACCATGGGCTAAATGGCCAGGTCAAATGGACCCCGAAGGCTCAGAGAAGGTTGGGGGAGGGGACCCACTGGAACAGCTGTTGGGATACAGATGGTAGCCTCCCCTCAAGGCCATCCAGCGTGTTCTTTAACGTTGGGTTGTTTTACTTCTGAGCGGCAGTTTTTTGCACACCATGAGCTAAATGGCCAGGTCACAAGGACCCCGAAGACTCAGAGATGGTTGGGGGAGGGGACCCACTGGAACAACTGTTGGGAGACAGACGGTAGTCTCCCGTGAAGGTCATCCAGCGTGTTCTTTAACGTGCACAGGGTATGGCTCTCCCACACACGGGGCCAAGGCTTAACGTCCCATTCGACGGACGGCGGCCTTTCCAAGCCCATCGGTGTCCCCTACTAACCGTGGGCAGGGCGGGGAATTTTGCGGAGATAAATCTCAACGCTGACCCAGCTGGGACTCGAACCTGGGAACTACAGATTACGAGCCTGGCGCTCTACCAACTGAACCATCCCCGCCCCACTGTTCTTGGAAACGCTTCTTGTGTTGCGTTGTGTTCTTTTCCAAAATGATATGTTAGTTAGCTGAAACGAATGGCCAAATGGTCTCGCCCATTTATTTTTGGTACACCCTGTACATCAGTTGAATAAAAGAAAGGGACAGTATTAGAATATTGTTGAATAATCAATATGTTGAATATTTATTTGAAATATTTGAAATTTACACTTTCAGAAACAATCGTTCTGTGATTCCAAAATTTTGAACTAATGTGTTTTATATATTAAGGAAAATGCAAATTTCAAATATCACGTGCATCCATGAATACTAATTGTTCAAAATTGATCTAATTTTGTCACTTCCTTTATTTAACCTGAATAAAAAAATTAAGATATAGTTTAGTAAAAATAATGTTATTTAATTTTGAAAGCAGACAGGGAAATAGTGAGGAATATTCCTAACATTTTGCTTAATTTTAAATGAGTTGAGATTTCTTAGTTAATTATTGAAAGAAATGAGTAAAACCTTTTTATTAAATATTTCAATTGTAGAAAATAATTAATTAATTAATGCCAACGACATCCACTGTTAATCTAAACATATTTAATATGTAAGACAAATTTTCGTTGAACATACTTTTGGTAACCGATTATATTTAACCTTCTCGTTCAGTGACCTACGGTGTAAGGTCGCTAAAAATTAATAACGTATGATCATTTAAATAACTAGATGTCATTCATAATAAATTTCGCAAGACTAATCAATCGGAATTTTAAATCCACGCCCTTAGGCTACCCATCATAACGCTTTGCAGGTTGTGTTGTTTTACCTCTGAGCGGCAATTGTTTGCACACCATGGGCTAAATGGCCAGGTCACATGGACCCCGAAGGCTCAGAGAAGGTTGGGGGAGGGTACTCACTGGAACAGCTGTTGGGAGACAGATGGTAGCCCCCGTGAACGCCATCCAGCGTGTTCTTTAACGTGCACACGGTATGGCTCTCCAGTACACATGGCTACGGCTTAACGTCCCATCCGATGGAGGCTTTTCCAAGCCCATCAGTGTCCCGTATTGACCACGGGCGGGGAATTTTGCGGAGATAAATCTCAACGTTGACACAGCTGGGATCGAACCTGGGAACTAGAGATTACGAGCCTGGCGCGCTACCGACTGAGCCACCCCCGCCCCAGGAAATTTGGTAAAAAAACAACACAAGACTGTTATTGAGGACTTTTGGCATTCAGTTTACCCTATAAAACGTTATGTGTTCTCCCCATTAAATCCTTAAAATAATATGTTTATGGTATTTAGTTTCTAATTCATGTCATATTACATTTTTAATATTTTACTTAACTTTCAGTCTTCAACAATTGCATCTAGACCGAAAGGATTATTATTCACTGCATTGAAGCATTTTCAAAAACATTTTAGGGATAAACTCTTTTTTTAGAGAAGCCGCATGATATCTCCTAAAGTTTGGAACTCATTATAGAAGAGTCGAGTCACAAGAACTGACCTTGACATCGGAGTGTTCCTACAAACCCGTCGAGTCACAAGAACTGACCTTGGTCATCGGAGTGTTGGTACAAACCCGTCGAGTCACAAGAACTGATCTTGATATCAGAGCGTTGGTACAAACCCGTCGAGTCACAGGAACTGACCTTGACATCGGAGTGTCGGTACAAACCCGTCAAGTCACAGGAACTGACCTTGACATCGGAGTGTCGGTACAAACCCGTCGAGGCACAGGAACTAACCTTGACATCGGAGTGTCGGTACAAACCCGTCGAGTCAGAGGAACTGACCTTCACATCGGAGTGTCGGTACAAACCCGTCGAATCACAGGAACTGACGTTGACATCGGAGTGTCGGTACAAACCCATCGAATCACAGGAACTGACGTTGACATCGGAGTGTCGGTACAAACCTGTCGAGTCACTAGAACTGACCTTGACATCGGAGTGTTGGTACAAACCCGTCGAGTCACACGAACTGACCTTGACATCGGAGTGTTGGTACAAACCCTTCGAATCACAGGAACTGACCTTGACATCGGAGTGTCGGTACAAACCCGTCGAGTCACAAGAACTGACCTTGACATCGGAGTATCGGTACAAACCCGTCGGGTCACACGAACTGACCCTGACATCGGAGTGTTGGTACAAACCCTTCGAGTCACAGGAACTGACCTTGACATCGGAGTGTCGGTACAAACCCGTCGAGTCACAAGAACTGACCTTGACATCGGAGTGTCGGTACAAACCCGTCAAGTCACTAGAACTGACCTTGACATTGGAGTGTTGGTACAAACCCTTCGAGTCACAGGAACTGATCTTGACATCGGAGTGTTGGTACAAACCCGTCGAGTCACAAGAACTGACCTTGACATTGGAGTGTTGGTACAAACCTGTCGAGTCACAGGAACTGACCTTGACATCGGAGTGTCAGTACAAACCCGTCGAGTCACAGGAACTGACCATGACATCGGAGTGTCGGTACAAACCCTTCGAGGCACAGGAACTAACCTTGACATCGGAGTGTCAGTATAAACCCGTCGAATCACAGGAACTGACCTTGACATCGGAGTGTCGGTACAAACCTGTCAAGTCACTAGAACTGACATTGACATTGGAGTGTTGGTACAAACCCGTCGAGTCACACGAACTGACCTTGACATTGGAGTGTTGGTACAAACCCGTCGAGTCACAAGAACTGATCTTGATATTAGAGCGTTGGTACAAACCCGTCGAGTCACAGGAACTGACCTTGACATTGGAGTGTCGGTACAAACCCGTCGAGTCACAGGAACTGACCTTGACATCGGAGTGTCGGTACATACCCGTCGACGCACAGGAACTAACCTTCACATCGGAGTGTCGGTACAAACCCGTCGAGTCAGAGGAACTGACCTTGACATCGGAGTGTCGGTACAAACCCGTCGAATCACAGGAACTGACGTTGACATTGGAGTGTCGGTACAAACCCGTTGAATCACAGGAACTGACGTTGACATCGGAATGTCGGTACAAACCCGTCGAGTCACTAGAACTGACCTTGACATCGGAGTGTTGGTACAAACCCGTCGAGTCACACGAACTGACCTTGACATCGGAGTGTTGGTACAAACCCTTCGAATCACAGGAACTGACCTTGACATCGGAGTGTCGGTACAAACCCGTCGAGTCACAAGAACTGACCTTGACATCGGAGTATCGGTACAAACCCGTCGAGTCACACGAACTGACCCTGACATCGGAGTGTTGGTACAAACCCTTCGAGTCACGGGAACTGACCTTGACATCGGAGTGTCGGTACAAACCCGTCGAGTCACAAGAACTGACCTTGACATCGGAGTGTCGGTACAAACCCATCGAGTCACTAGAACTGACCTTGACATTGGAGTGTTGGTACAAACCCTTCGAGTCACAGGAACTGACCTTGACATCGGAGTGTTGGTACAAACCCTTCGAGTCACAAGAACTGACCTTGACATTGGAGTGTTGGTACAAACCTGTCGAGTCACAGGAACTGACCTTGACATCGGAGTGTCGGTACAAACCCGTCGAGTCACAGGAACTGACCATGACATCGGAGTGTCGGTACAAACCCTTCGAGGCACAGGAACTAACCTTGACATCGGAGTGTCAGTACAAACCCATCGAATCACAGCAACTGACCTTGACATCGGAGTGTCGGTACAAACCTGTCAAGTCACTAGAACTGACCTTGACATTGGAGTGTTGGTACAAACCCGTCGAGTCACACGAACTGACCTTGACATTGGAGTGTTGGTACAAACGCGTCGAGTCACACGAACTGACCTTGACATTGGAGTGTTGGTACAAACGCGTCGAGTCACAGGAACTGACCTTGGTCATCGGAGTGTTGTTACAAACCCGTCGAGTCACAAGAACTGATCTTGATATTAGAGCGTTGGTACAAACCCGTCGAGTCACAAGAACTGATCTTGATATTAGAGCGTTGGTACAAACCCGTCGAGTCACAGGAACTGACCTTGACATCGGAGTGTCGGTACAAACCCGTCGAGTCACAGGAACTGACCTTGACATCGGAGTGTCGGTACAAACCCGTCGAGTCACTGGAACTGACCATGACATCGGAGTGTCGGTACAAACTCGTCGAGGCACAGGAACTGACCATGACATCGGAGTGTCGGTACAAACCCGTCGAGTCACAGGAACTGACCTTGACATCGGTGTGTCGGTAAAAACCCGTCGAGTCACAGGAACTGACCTCGATATCGGAGTGTCGGTACAAACCCGTC
This sequence comes from Ryuthela nishihirai, assembly GCA_038380435.1. NCBI lineage: Eukaryota > Metazoa > Arthropoda > Arachnida > Araneae > Heptathelidae > Ryuthela > Ryuthela nishihirai. Next base: position 50,034,588 of record JAWZYU010000032.1, read on the forward strand.
GAGTCACAGGAACTGACCTTGACATCGGAGTGTCGGTACAAACCCGTCGAGGCGCAGGAACTAACCTTGACATCGGAGTGTCGGTACAAACCCGTCGAGTCACAGGAACTGACCTTGACATTGGAGTGTCTGTACAAACCCGTCGAGTCACAGGAACTGACCTTGGCATCGGAGTATCGGTACAAACCCGTCGAGTCACAGGAACTGACCTTGACATCGGATTGTCGGTACAAACCCGTCGAGTCACAAGAACTGACCTTGACATCGGAGTGTCGGTACAAACACGTCGAGTCACTAGAACTGACCTTGACATTGGAGTGTTGGTACAAACCTGTCGAGTCACAGGAATCGACCTTGACATCAGAGTGTTGGTACAAACCCATCGAGTCAGAAGAACTGATCTTGACATCGGAGTGTCGGTACAAACCCGTCGAGTCACAAGAACTGACCTTGACATCGGAGTGTTGGTACAAACCCGTCGAGTCACAGGAACTGACCTTGACATCAGAGTGTCGGTACCAACCCGTCGAGTCACGAGAACTGACCTTGACATTGGAGTGTTGGTACAAACCCTTCGAGTCACGAGAACTGACCTTGACATTGGAGTGTTGGTACAAACCCATCGAGTCACAGGAACTGACCTTGACATCGGAGTGTTGGTACAAACCCTTCGAGTCACAAGAACTGACCATGACATCGGAGTGATAGTACAAACCCATCAAGTCACAAGAACTGACCTTGTCATCGGAGTGTTGGTACAAACCCGTCGAGTCACAAGAACTGACCATGACATCGGAGTGATAGTACAAACCCATCAAGTCACAAGAACTGACCTTGTCATCGGAGTGTCGGTACAAACCCTTCGAGTCACAAGAACCGACCTTGACATCGGAGTGTTGGTACCATCCCGTCGAGTCACAAGAACTGACCTTGACATCGGAGTGTTGGTACAAATCCGTTGAGTCACAAGAACTGACCTTGACATCGGAGTGTTGGTACAAACCCGTCGAGTCACAAGAACTTACCATGACATCGGGTGTTAGTACAAACCCATCAAGTCACTAGAACTGACCTTGACATCGGAGTGTTGGTACAAACCCGTCAAGTCAAAACAACTGACCTTGACATTGGAGTGTTGGTACAAACCCGTCGAGTCACAGGAACTGACCTCGACATCGGAGTGTTGGTACAAACCCGTCGAGTCACAAGAACTGACCTTGACATTGTAGTGTCGGTACAAACCCGTCGAGTCACAAGAACTGACCTTGTCATTGTAGTGTCGGTACAAACCCGTCGAGTCACAAGAACCGACCTTGACATCGGAGTGTTGGTACAAACCCGTCGAATCACAAGAACCGACCTTGACATCGGTGTGTTGGTACAAACCCCTCGAGTCAGAAGAACCGACCTCGATATCGGAGTGTTGGTAGCAACCCGTCGAGTCACAAGAACCGACCTTGACATCGGAGAGTTGGTACAAACCCGTCGAGTCACAACTGACCTTGACATCGGAGTGTCGGTACAAACCCTGGCAGATAAGAAGCAGGCTGTTGCTTTAGATAACCGAAATCGGTATACAAGATTATGCTATTGAAAAATCTAAGGGATAGAAACCTTTCCTCCTGCTCAGTTTCGGATCTAGAAAAAAAAAATGGAGATGAGGGACAGGAGGGAGGTGGACGGGTTAAAAAACAAAATCAGGCTAGAAAAATATAAAGTGAGGAAGTTAAGAGACTGGACTACAGATGAAGTATAACATCCCCCCTCCCCCACTCCGTTTAGCAGGCCTTTAAAGTGTTACTTGAAAAATGCATGAAATGAAAATATTTTTTATATTTTTTTGTCTCTATAACCCTTACTAGCATTCTGACAGGGGGTGGGGGGGGGGTGCATGACACCATTCCTCCTTCTCCCTCTTTTATTCGGCCTGTTTTTCTGTTTTTATTCGGCCTGTTTTTTTTATTCTGTTTTATCCTGTTGCGTAGAGAAGGGGAGGGGAGTTGTAATATAATGCTAAAATGATAAACATATCTCTCCATTTAGAAATTGTTTTATGTGTTCATAAGAGAGAGTGATTTTTTCTGATGATAGAAATTACTATTGCTAAGGTAATTCCAATGTAGAAAGTGAAAGTGAAAAATTTACCCTCGTACAAGCCGTTACAGGTGACATAGTCAGATGCGACCGGAATATCATATTTATATTAAATGCTCTTCATTTTAAAAAATTAAAGGTTACTCTGTAGAAAACAATTGTAAATTATTCTAAATGAATAAAGAGCACTATAAATTAGTTTCAACCAGCTTTCTCGCAAGTTTCTCAAAGCTTCACACTGGGAATTTGGTTATTCCGATGTTCGGCTCAGTAGAGTTGTTGTGTTGTTTTACCTCTGAGCGGCACTTCTTTGCACACCATGGGCTAAATGGCCAGGTCACAAGGACCCCGAAGGCTTAGAAAAGGTTGGGGGAGGGGACCCACTGGAACAGCTGTTGGGAGACAGATGGTAGCCCCCGTCAAGGTCATCCAGCGTGTTCATTAACGTGCACAGGGTATGGCTCTCCAGTACACATGGCCACGGCTTAACGTCCCATCCGATGGACGGCTTTTCCAAGCCCATCAGTGTACCCTACTGACCATGGGCGGGGAATTTTGCGGAGATAAATCTCAACGTTGACCCAGCTGGGACTCGAACCTGGGAAATACAGATTACGAGCCTGGGGCGCTACCGACTGAGGAACCCACGCCCCACTTAACTTAATAATTAAGGGTGATTTTATGCCAAATTTATATGAACCAACCCAATAATGTTGCTATTTCCATTGTACTTAATGTAAATATTTATTTTGCTGCTAAATTCTATATATAGCTTAGTTAAACGGAAAGCTAGGGTTTCTCGCCAAATTTCAGGGCCATTATGTAACGGATTGCAAATGTTTACTGCAAAATGTACAGTCGCTCAAAAAAGTATCCGAACGCTAAGGTTATTACATAATTCAAAAAAAATATCTGGCAACGATTTTTTTAGAAATTAGTGATCTGCAACCTTCGTGTCACGTGACATGAAGGTTGCCATATCACTAATTTATAAAAAAATCTTTGCCAGATATTTTTTCTGAATTCTGTAATCAACCATAGCGTTCGGATACTTTTTTGAGCGACTGTACAATCTTGTGTGAGAAAAAAAATTAATTACTGGGATATACAATACCTAAATACGCCAAGTGTATAGAGCAATCAAATTTCTATTTTTGTTTATATATTGAGTATCATACTATAATTATCGCAGGAAAAATAAATAAATTATTTAATTAAAATTAATCCGCTTTAATTGAATAACGATGTTTTTTTCGCAGGAGAAAACTCTAGGTAAGATTCTGCAAATGCAGGATCTAAAGTGTTTAATACAAAAATCAATCAATAGTAAAGACCCGTATTACCTGTTGACATGGCGTTAAAGAAAATTGTTTTAGTGAAAAATTAGTTTCGCAGTGAATGGTACTTGAACCCATGTCAAATGTGATGACAACTACACTATCCACTATTAGCAAAAGCCTTCCGTTTTTATGGTATTTACGAATATTATGTATTTTTTAATTCCATAAATAAAAATATTCACATTTCGACTTACATACTCTACATGTCCATTGGGCAAACCAAAGATACTGCATTGGCCAACCGCATAGTGTCACGCAGAAATATTTTACATTCAGATCCAGCTAAATTATATTTCCTGTTTCTCCAGGCTGTACTTCTAGGATTATACAAATTTAATCTTTTGCTTCCGCAAGAAAGGGAATACATTCACAAATAACACTCAAAAATTTCTGTGTTTCTACGTCAACGTTTTTACGAGTTACTTCCAGTTCGGCAACAATGAGGAATGCGACATCACAGCAAGAAAATCATTTCTCAGATGTAGGTTGGGATTTTTTACCTCTGAGAGGCACTTTTTTGCACACCATGGGCTAAATGGCAGGTCACATGGACCCCGAAGGCTCAGAGAAAGGTGGGGGAGGGGACCCACTGGAAAAGCTGTTGGGAGACAGGTGGTAGCCTCCCGTCAAGGCCATCCAGCGTGTTCTTTAACGTTGGGATGTTTTACCTCTGAGCGTCACTTTTTTGCACAAAATGGGCTAATGGCCAGGTCTCATGGACCCCGAAGGCTCAGAGAAGGTTGTGGGAGGGGACCCACTAGAACAGCTGTTGGGAGACAGGTGGTAGCCTCCCGTCAAGGTCACCCAGCGTGTTCTTTAAGGTGCACAGGATATGGCTCTCCCGCGCACGGGGCCACGGCTTAAGGTCCTATCCGACGGACGGCGGACTTTCCAAGCCCGTCAGTGTCCCCTACTGACCGTGGGCAGGGCGGGGAATTTTTGCGGAGCTAAATCTCAACGCTGACCCAGCTGGGACTCGAACCTGGGAACTACAGATGCAAGAATATTCATTAGACACAAAACACAAAGTGCGCTTGAAACTCTCCAGCGGGTTTATATCTGCTGACTGCGATGACCATGGTAGGTGAAAATTTTCAGGTTCATGCTCCTTAAACAACTGGCTCAAACCACGGACAAAAAATGTGTTATGCGGAGGAGAGTACTGTCATATTGAAAAACAGCTCTCTCTTCATGAAGGAATTGCTGTACCATTTGATTATCACTCAGGCTATCAAATAGGGATTGGCATTAACCTTGCCTTATATAAGAATGACTGCACTGAATGTATTGTACGAGAAAGCACCCCACACCATTGGGGCGGGGTTGGCTCAGTCGGTAGTACCCAGGTTCGAGTCCCAGCTGGGTCAGCGTTGAGATTTATCTCCGCAAAATTCCCCGCCCTGCCCACGGTCAGTAGGGGACACCGATATGCTTGGAAAGGCCGCCGTCCGTCGGATGGGACGTTAAGCTGTGTCCACGTGTGCGGGAGAGCCAAACCCTGTGCACGTTAAAGAACACGCTGGATGGCCTTGACGGGAGGCTACCATCTGTCTCCCAACAGTTGTTCCAGTGGGTCCCCTCTCCCAACCTTCTCTGAGCCTTCGGGGTCCATGTGACCTGGCCATTTAGCCCATGGTGTGCAAAAAAGTGCCGATCAGAGGTAAAACAACCCAACCCAACCACCGAGGTCTGAAACGAGCTTGTCAGTTTATATTCCAGAGTAGAAGGTCTGTGAGGATATCAGGACTTCAGCAGAAAAACAATACAAAAGAATCATACGTTAACCAGGGCTCAAACCCAGGAACCTTAGATCAGTATCCAAGCGTGTCAACCACTCGGCCACGGGCTTTACCCTACAAACCACGGGTCATATATTACAAATAAAAAAGGATGTAAAATACCCTCTCTACAGTCAGGAACAAACAAACATCAGAAAAGACTCTTTAATTAAGATTATACAATAAACTTTGTGCTGAAGATTTCACTTTGACCACTATTTCATATTTATTCATCAAATTCTTAAATGATTCTGCAAATTTTTCAGAATTTAGAAATTTCCGCTACCCAAAACTCGAATCACTGTACATCGAATCATCGTTCATTGCCCAAAAAGATTTGGTATCTAAAGAAAGTGGTCTTTCTCAAAGAATATAATATCGAGCTTCATTTGATAATAAAATCATTTTCTTAGAGTTTGATGCAGCTCATTTTCTTACCTGTGAATTGGAAACACTGTCTAAAATAAAAGACGTTGAAGGCATCTGTTCAAAATAATCGTTAAATGTAGCTGAAAATTTAATAATCATAAGGATCTGATTGAACTACTTAAAATTTCACTGCTGGCCAGGGGTCTCCTTTTTAGATTCCTCCGCCAATATCTGCCTCTGATATATTCTGCACTTCGCCCTCATTGTTTTCAAAAGTTCATTTCAACGTAATGATCTCTACTTTTTACCATCTCCCAATTCTTTTAAGCTCGTCACTGCTGAGTTTGAAACAATGTTTTTCGTCTCATATCTCCTCAAAGAGTTGACCTCGAGTAACGAACTACTATGACATTATACTGCTATATTTGTTTTTGCGATTAGTACTTTCTAGTGTGCTTCGATTTATAAAAATGAATACTCGTAGAAAAGTAAAGATTCTTACACAAACTACATGAGGTAAAAGAAGAGACGGTCCCGCTGTGCACTGCCTGTGGGGGTGAAGTGTTAAAACCTTCTGATACGTTATATAAATTAAAGGCATGTTGTGTAAATCGTACGCTTTTGCTATTAACTTTTAGCGCCTTACACCGCAAGACACTGGACTAGGATCATCCATTCTTTAGTTCTATAAGTATGTGAATAAACGAATACATAATACTTCACTAAAATATACCATAATTTATAGTGGTAGCTGTTTTCGCTTTTCCTTTAATTACTTTTATCTAGATAAAACATATGATAAAAAAATAACTATTCAGTGTTCCGTTGAAATAATATTTTCATTAAAACACTAACTGCTTTTAGAATAAAATAAACATTTCTATATTTTCTAAACGAAGTATCTTAATCTTTATATACGAGGTGACCTAAATTAAACTGACAATAGTGATGTAAACGTGTAGGGATTACTCAGTTAATCTAAGTAATATATAAAATTTGCACATTTCAGAAAATTGCTGAAGTACAATATAAGTAACCATCACGATTAAAAAATGAAAGTAGCGTAATGTTCAATATTTGAAAAGCTCAGAAAATGTGTTGTAAACTTGAACCTCATCGCAAGTAGCTCAGCTGCTATATCTGGAAATTGCTGTCAGCCATCATCTTCAATTATATTTAAAGCAACTTCCAATGATTGACTCCTTGATATAAAAGAGCCATCAAAAGAAGAGATCTCGATCGGAAGCTCATCGTTTATAGTACCAGACATGCCATCAATAGGTCGTAGATTTGTATCCCGAACTGATGAGAATCCTCCGGATGGGATATATACACCTACGACCACCAAATGAGTGGGTTGGGGTGATTTAGCTATGAGCGGCGCTTTTTTGTACACTATGGGTAAATGTCCAGGTCACAGGGACCCCGAAGGCTCAGAGAAGGTTCGGGGAGGGGAATCACTGGAATAGATGTTGGGAGACAGATGGTAGCCTCCCGTCAAGACCATCCAGCGTGTTCTTTAACGTGCACAGGCCACGATTCTCCAACACACGGGACCACGGCTTAACGTCCTATACGACAGACGGCTGCCTTTCCAATCCCATCGGTGTCACCTACTGACCGTGGGCAGGGCGGAGAACTTTGCGGGGATAAATCTCGACGCTGACCCAGCTGGGACTCGATCCTGGGAAGTATAGATTACGAGCCTGGCACGCTATCGATTGAGCCACTCCCGCTCCTACAAATTAGTGAACTTACATTCTGGTGCAACTTGTTTCATAGAACCTGCTAGTCCTGTGATATAACCACTCATTTCTTTTCCACTTAAGGTTGTTTTCGGGAAAAAATGTATCAATCATATTAAAAATATCCTCACCCGTAATAGAAGTTTTGAGAAGCGTACAAAATAAAATATCGTCAAATATTACATCCTAAAATTTTCCACGCACAAAAACAAGTAATTGAACTAGCCCAGCTACGTCTGTCGACTCATTCGGGGCGGGGGTGGCTCAGTCGGTAGCGCGGCAGGCTCGTAATCTGTAGTTCCCAGGTCGAGACTTGACGGGAGGCTACCATCTGTCTCCCAACACCTGTTCCAGTGGGTCCCCTCCCCCAACCTTCTCTGAGCCTTCGGGGTCCTTGTGACCTGGCCATTTAGCCCATGGTGTGCAAAAAAGTGCCGCTCAGCGGTAAAATAACGCAACGTTAAAGAACACGCTGGATGGTCTTTACGGGAGGCTACCATCTGTCTACCAACAGCTAGTCCAGTGGGTCCCCTCCCCTATTCTTCTCTGAGCATTCGGATCCTTGTGACCTGGCCATTTAGCCCATGTTGTGCAAAAAAGTTCCGCTCAAAGGTAAAACAATCCAACCAACTCTCGACTCATTCACTTGTACGGCAAACCACGGGCTACATTGAATAGCTTGAATGAGTTGATCCTTAATATTAGAGACCATATCTTTAAATTTCCTGGAAACTGTGTCATTTGTCAAAGGAATGATTCTGACAAGGTTTGACATTTTTTACCAAACATATAAGAAGCTATTTCTTCTGCTGCTGGGGCGGGGGTGGCTCAGTCGGTAGCGCGCCAGGCTTGTAATCTGTAGTTCCCAGGTTCGAGTCCCAGATGGGCCAGCGTTGAGATTTATCTCCGCAAAATTCTCCGCCTTGCCCACGGTCAGTAGGGAACACCGATGGGCTTGGAAAGGCCGCCGTCAGTCGGATGGGACGTTAAGCCGTGACCCCGTGTGCGGGAGAGACGTACCCTGTGCACATTAAAGAACACGCTGGATGGCCTTGACAGGATGCTACCATCTCTCTCCCAACAGCTGTTCCAGTGGGTCCCCTCCCCCAACCTTCTCTGAGCCTTCGGGGTCCTTGTGATCTGGTTATTTAGCCCATGGTGTGCAAAAAAGTGCCGCTCAGAGGTAAAACAACCCAACGTTAAAGAACACGCTGGATGGCCTTGTCGGGAGGCTACCATCTGTCTCCCAACAGCTGTTCCAGTGGGTCCCCTCCCCTAACCTTCCTGAGCCTTTGGGGTCCACGTGACCTGGCAATGTAGCCCATGGTGTGGTAAAAGTGCCGCTCAGAGGTAAAACAACCCAACATCTGCTGCTGAGAGAATGAGTGACTCGTCTGTTGTGTGAGTCTTTTCGGCTTTCGCAGTTTGAAAGCTTACTTTGTAAGACGCTTTAAGTGCACTTACATTTTCTTCTACACCAGAAAAATGCTTAATTAAGGTTTTTCTAGTACTGAAGTCTTCCAAAAGACGTTCAAAATAGCTTAAGGGCTTATTTTTTAAATGCTCATATTTTGTTTCAAATTATCTTCGTAAAAATGACGGTTTCATAGAATTTTGTGACAGGACTTCAGAGCAAACAAGGCATGCAAAGTTTCTGTACTTCTCTTCTATGAAAATTTGTACAGTAACTTAAACACTGAATGGATTAAACATGATAACTAAATATAAGTTGGGTTGGGTTGTTTTACCTCTGAGCGGCACTTTTTTGCACACCATGGGCTAAATGGCCAGGTCACATGGACCCCGAAGGCTCGGAGAAGGTTGGGGGAGGGGACCCACTGGAACAGCTGTTGGGAGACAGATGGTAGTCTCCCGTCAAGGCCATAAAGCGTTTTCTTTAACGTGCACAGGGTATGACTCTCCCGCACACGGGGCCACGGCTTAACGTCCCATCCGAAGGACGACGGCCTTTCGAAGCCCATCGGTGTTCCCTACTGACCGTGGGCATGGCGGGTAATTTTGCGGAGATAAATCTCAACGCTGACCCAGCTGGGACTCGAACCTGGGAACTACAGATTACGAGCCTGGCGCGCTATCGACTGAGCCACCCCCGCCCCAGGAAAAGCTGAGTAAGTGATTCTGTTTTATCCTGTTGCGTAGAGAATGGGAGGTGGGTTGTAATATAATGCTAAAATGATAAACATATCTCTCCATTTAGAAATTGTTTTTATGTGTTCAGAAGAGAGAGTGATTTTTTCTGATGATAGAAATTACTACTTCTACGGTAATTCCAATGTAGAAAGTGAAAGGTTCCTGCAAAGCGTTATGATGGGTAGCCTAAGGGCGTGGATTTAAAATTCCGATTAATCAGTCTTGCGAAATTTATTATGAATGACATCTAGTTATTTAAGTGATCATATGCTATTAATTTTTAGCGACCTTACACGTGACCTTCGAGACTCAAGGCCTTTGCAGTCTAAAGTGACGTCACATCCTGTGGATCTACAGTGCTTCCTGCGTACGTAGTACTACCGTCGCAAATCGAGCATTTACTTTTTTTTTTATAAGTTCGGTGGGCATTTTTGTTTGATAATGTGCTCAAAAACTGATTGACATTGTATGATTATATTGTATATATGTACATTAGTGTAATATTTTTATGACAAACCTTCAAATAAGGAAGACGTTGAAACTAAAATAGATCTTGATTTGTAATTGTGCTAAATTGATGACTCAAAATGCAGAGTAATCGTCGTTTAACGTTCTCTGAACTTGTATAAAAAATAAATAAATACTCCCTCAAGCAGCTGCTTGCCACAGAGGTCTGACAGGAGCCTGTCAGTTTATATGCCATAGCAGAAAGTCTGAGAGGATGGCAGGCCCTCAGCAGAAACGGTATATAAATTAGCAGGAGTGTCATATTCGGTTCTACATATAATTATATTGACACAATATATTTAGAAATAAGGTAAAATGCGAATAATTACTCGGTTATTTATTAACAAAAATAAAATAATTTCCTTCACATATTTTTCCTGATAAATGCTGTCAGTAACTAATCCAGTTTTTTGAACCATTCATAATATAATCGTGACATAAACTGCCATGGAAAATTAGTCTGTTATAGTAAAAGAAAAAAAAAAACGCAAAAATTCTTCAGAACAATTTTATTGACAAATGTGAACTACAAATTAATGATATAATGTAATAGGTTTAACTGTAACAATTGCAGCTATGATTTAATTGAAATACTTTTTCTTAGTGATTATATCACTGAATTTATAGGACATGGATACATCTGTTGGATGTAGGAGTAGCAGAGAGATATGCTGGTAAATTTGGGAGTTTTGACGGAATGCTACCAGGAATTAGTCTGGGGACTTTCAATTGCACAGTAACCGTCTTAACAGTTTCCTCATCGAATGCACTTAAACATCTTTGAATATCACTCTCTTTGAATTGTAATTCACAAACCTAGAGAGAAAGATGAATACCATTAAGTGTGTTGTGCTTTATATGTTAAATTTTTTTTTGTCTGATTGTTACTGATCAATTAAGCTTAAACTGCAACACTGTGGTGTTACTCCAGTTATAGCAAAATTTAAAACAAAAGTTACAGACTTGAATGCCATCCCCCCCAGAGGACTCTTATGAGAATGAGAAGGATGTTTTACAACAAGCTTCAGGATATTTTGAATTCTGTGAAGAAAGGAGATATTTCTGTTGTACTAGGTGACTTCAATGCTAAAGTTGATACTGACTCTGCCCTTTGGGCAGGAGTTTTAGGTCCCTTTGGCATTGGACATTTCAATGGCAATGGGAAAGTCTCCTACAGGTAAGTAAACCTAATGGTTTATGAATAACTAACACATACTACAAACATGGGGGCATTTATAAATATACGTGGGTTTCACTTGATTTGCACAGGAATATGAGAGATTATATACTGCTCACAAAAATTAGGGGATATTTCAAAATGAATAAGAAGCGAAAAATATCCCCTAATTTTTGTGAGTAGTATATTTTAATTAACAGCATATGAGCTAGTTCAGTTAGGAATACCAGTTCATACAGGGGAGTAGAAATTTGGTCTGACCATTGGTCAAGTGTCTTACAGCTGAAGCTTAAGAAATGTTGTGCTAAGATTAAGAAAATTTCCTTCAACACTGAAGGTCTGAAAGATCCAGATATAACCAAAGCATACCATGATAGGCTACTTAGTCATTACGAGAATCGTGGTTTGCTTACTGCTGAAGTCGAGAAGGAATGGGATCAGTTTAAACAGGCTTTTCTTGAAACCAACAGTACTCTTTTGGGTAAAAGGGAACAGAGGAAACAAAATTATTTGAGTGATAAGGCTACAGAACTTATTTCTGAAAGAAGGAAGTGCAGGATTAATATGAATCAACACCCTACTAGTCCTAACAGATGGCATTACAACTAGTTTAATAAACATGTAAAAGATCACTTAACAGCTGATAAGAATCTTTGGTTTCATAGCTTGGCTAACAAAGCAGAGGAAGCAGTTAGACAGCACAACAGCAGAGGGTTGTACCAGATTATTAATGCTCAATGTGGGAAGAAACAGACAGGACCTTTTCTCTTTAGTTATTGATTATGTAATGCGAAATTCATTGCAAAGGAAAGATTTTTGCCTTAAATGGTCTAGAGATTTCAAAATTTCTGATTTAGATTATGCAGATGATTTGGCCCTGTTGGCTACTGATGTTGATGAGATGAATTGGTTCATTAGGGATGTTGATCAGACTGGTAATAGAGTAGGTTTGGTGATAAACAGAGAAAAAACTAAAGTGATGAAAATTGGTCAGGCAGATGGTGTTTTAGAGGCTTTGAATGGATGTACTATTTAGCAAGTGTCTTAGTTTAGTTATCTTAGGAGCTACGTAACATGTGGTGATGTGCAGTATGAGATAAATAGAAGAATAGGGATTGCTGCTGGGACTTTTAAGAATCTATGGAGAGTATGGTAAAATAGGCATATACACCTAAAGACTAAAATTAGGCTGTATAATAGTTTGGTTCTTTCTAAGGTTAGTTATGGTGGCGAAACATGACCCTTTGTTAGCAGGATAACAAGAAACTTGATGCCTTTGATTCTAGATGCTTACACAGTATCTTGGGCATTACATGGTTTGACTTTGAAAGCAATGATGAGGTTAGATGAAGGGAGTCTTTTGAGAAGCATATTTTGCAGAGAGAGAAAGACTGTGTTAGTTTGGCCATGTTGCCCGTATGCATAGCTGCAGATTGGCAAAGAGGATTATGAACAGTGTACCTAAGAATCAGAAAAAGGGGAAGACCTAGGATGCAATGAGCAGACAATGTCAAACAGGACCTTGGTAGAATTGGCCTAGAGTTGGCAAATGCAGCAGCTGCAGCTCAAAAAAGACAAGTCTGGTGTGGAAAATTACACAGTCTGGTTGGACCTCCATAGCCAAAGGCTGCATGAGGATTTTGTATGTATGTATATATTTTATAAAAATAGTAAGTAAAAATTATTGTAAATGGTCAAAAGTCCAAATATGTCAACAAATAAAGTTTCTCTGTGTTTCAAGAGATGCAAACTTGAATTGTATTGTTCAAGTGATTTGAATAATTGGAAAAAGTTTTGGATGCATTCAAATATATCTTGAATTACAAATATAACACAATGATGAATTTGTATTATGCATTAGTTTATTCCTACAGTATTTATGGTATCAGTTTAAGAAACACTAATACTAGAAACTTTCTATACCTTGCAGAAACCTAATTTGAGACATATTTTACAGTTGACTTATAATGATCCAGTAAAAAATTTCCTTTTTCACCTCTATGATTTCTGTATATAAACAATTCTGTTATGTATATTTTTTGGGGAAATGATCACTCGCTACATAATTTACGTTACACAGGCATTCATTATTTATTCATAATGCACAAATTTTACCGTACGACTATGGCATTCAAACATTAACTAATGAATGGTATATAACCTGTTCTCTTGAAAAATGATTGAAACTAACTAAAACATTAAACCTCTGAGGAAACTGTGAAAATCAGATTCTGATATTTCCCAAGGGTATGATGAAAATAAACCTTAAATTTACATGTCATCCAAATTATTAATGAGTGACAAATGCTCTCTTCTCTATAACATATGTTGGTTTGTGATCACTATTTCTTAAACCTATATTTCATATAACTAAATACTCATATTCAATACCCTCCCTCAGCAAAAAACAACCACGATGCAAACAGGAAGGATAAATAAACTAATTGTGATTAAACATATAGCTACGGTGACCATACGTCCTTTATTTCACTGCTCTGTCCTTTAGATTTATTTTTTTTCTAAAATGACGATTTTGTCCTTTTTTTTCGGAATTAATATAGTAAACTGAATATTGGAACGCAGTAGATGGGTTGAAATTTTAAAATATTCCACAGATAAACACATATTTTTTAAAAACATTTAAAGAAACGTTGAATTTTGCTTCTGTCCCTGGATCTAATGCCCCACTGAATGAATATTTTGATTAGCGAACAATATGTAGACCAGTGAAAAAACCAAATTAAAAATCGAAACATTGAAAGCATGCATTTATACCAAATGCAACTTTGACATGAATTGCATACAGTTTTATGAATTTTTAAAGCACAAACCTGATTTATTAAAAATGTTTTCTTGTGAAAAGTATAAAAAGTTAAATTTTTAAGTAATAATATGATTGTTTAAAATGCTATGCATATGCTTATATTTTATAATAAATGTTATAAAGCTTTTTAGTTTTAGTGAAACAAATAAACGCAACCTGCATTTTTTATTATGAAACAACTTCTGATTGTCCTTTATTTTCTCCAAACAAATATGGTCACCGTACGTATAGCAGTTAACTTATATGAATGCATGGCACAATATATTCTTCACAATTATCATTCAAACCATTTTATATACTCTTGCCAAATATTGCAATTTTGCTAGGATTTCAGCAATCTAAAATTTTTATCACAAGTATACTTGCTATTATAAAAAGGCAAAAATATTGACATACCTTGCTAAATTTTGTTACTGTGAAGTTAGCTCTTCTTATTGCCCATGGCCGAGTGGTTAGCACGCTTGGCTACTGATCTAAGGGACCTGGGTTCGAGCCCCGGGTAAGGCATGGTTGTGTGTGTTGTTTTTCTGCTGAGGTCCTGCCATCCTCTCAGATCTTCTACTTTGGCATATAAACTGACAGGCTCCTGTCAGACCTCTGTGGCAAGCAGCTGCTTGAGGGGGTATTTATTTATTTTTTTATTGCTAGCAGCCATTTTCTGCACAATTCTTCATCCTGGGGAAAACGGTAAACGCGTGCTTCGGTTGAATATTTTGTAGTTGCCTCTACAGCCGGGAACACAACAAGCACGAGACATTTCTTCGAAAACTAATCGCCACTTCAAAGATTTAAAATTTCGCACAAAAACTACTCGCTAATGCACAAAAACAGTTCGTAACCAACAGGTACGGGGTGTCGAAATGCTAGATCGACGAAGGATGACGTCAGAACGTATGACGTCACCAGTGAAAAGGCCTTCATTCTCGATGGTTACGCCTTACACTGTAGGTCACTGAACTAGAAAGTCAATCTTAATGCATATCCTCGTGTGGATTGAACGAAAATTCAAATTACATAATAAATATGTTAAGATTTGCAGTGGTAGTCGTTTGCACTCCTTTATTAATTATTTTTCACAATTAAAATATTTAATAAAAAAGTTTTACTCATTTGTTTCAATAATTACCGTATATTTCAGCAGATAAGACGGTAGTTGAATCATAAAAAAAGGCCCCCAAAATCCGGATCGTCTTATAGGACAGATACAAAAAAAATTAGATTAAAATTTATATAAATTGCAACCATTATTACTACAACTTATCGAAAAAATCTATCATATTATTTAAATACGCTATATGATAATACATTACATTGTAATAGTAAAACAATGCTAAAACAAAATAAATATTAAAAGTTATGTTTATTGAGCTACTGAGGAAAAAACGGACAAACCGTAATTATTTACTAGTACAGAGTAGGGTATGTCCACAAAATAGAATAGCCCATACGAGGCTTTTGTGAATAGTCAAGGTGATTACCCGAATGCCCGAATCAGTGCGAATGTTTGCGAATAGGACATAATTCCGTATACGCTATACAGTATTATTATCCAGATGATGATCGCCGATCGAAACTAAATCCATAGGCCGTTGATAGTTTGGGGTCGTCTTATAGGACAGATATATGCTAAAACTATAAAACTTTGATGAAAATTTATACCTCGTATTATCTGCGGAAATATACGGTAACTAAAAAATCAAAACTCTTTTAAAATTCAGCAAAATGTTAGGAATATTGCTCACTATTTCCCTGTCTGCTTTCAAAATTAAATAACATTATTTTTACTAAACTATCACTTAATTTTTTTATTCAGGTTAAATAAAGGAAGTGACAAAATTAGATCAATTTTGAACAATCGATATCCATGGATGCACGTGATATTTGAAATTTTCATTTTCCTTAATATATAAAACACATCAGTTCAAAATTTTGGTACCACGGAACGATTGTTTCTGAAAGTGTAAATTTCAAATATTTCGTGTATCAACATATTGATTATTCAACAATATTCTAATACTGTCCCTTTCTTTTGTTAAACTGATGTACAGGGTGTACCAAAAATAAATGAGCGAGACCATTTGGCCATTCGTTTCAGCTAACTAACATAACATTTTGGGAAAGAACACACCGCAACACAAGAAGCGTTTCCAAGAACAGTAGTGTCGCATACCTACAGGTTGGGTTGGGTTGTTTTACCTCTGAGCGGCACTTTTTTGCACACCATGGGCTAAATGGCCAGGTCACATGGACCCCGAAGGCTCAGAGAAAGTTGGGGGAGGGGACCCACTGGAACAGCTGTTGGGAGACAGATGGTAACCTCCCGTCAACGCCATCCAGCGTGTTCTTTAACGTGCACAGGGTATGGCTCTCCCGCACACGGGTCACGGCTTAACGTCCCATCCGACGGACGGCGGATTTTCCAAGCCCATCGGTATCCCCTACTGACCGTGGGCAGGGCGGGGAATTTTTGCAGAGAAAAATCTCAACGCTCACCCAGCTGGGACTCGAACCTGGGAACTACAGATTACGAGCCTGGCGCGCTACCGACTGAGTCACCCCCGCCCCACGCATAACGATAGAGGTGAGGATGCTACACTACTGTTATGCTATTGTTATGCTTTAAAGTTTTGAAATATTGCGATGTCTCACTATAACTCTGATTGCACCGTGAATGGTAGAAAAATTTCAGAGTTGCTAAATTACCAAAGAATCAATATTCGTGGGTAATATAATTACATCACCAACGAATCAATATTCGTTGGCGATGTCGGTACTTTTCGTTGCTAAATAGTGAGGTCGTAAAGTTTTCTTTGACTACGTTCGTTTTCGGGTCTACGCACTTTTGTTTTAAAGGGCAAAATTCCCCGCCTTGCCCACGGTCAGTAGGGGACACCGATGGGCTTGGAAAGGCCGCCGTCTGTCGGATGGGACGTTAAGCCGTGGCCCCGTGTGCGGGAGAGTCATATCCTGTGCATGTTAAAGAACACGCTGGATGGCCTTGACGGGAGGCTATCATCTGTCTCTCAACAGCTGTTCCAGTGGGTCCCCTACCCCAACCTTCTCTGAGCCTTCGGGGTCCATGTGGCCTGGTCATTTAGCCCATGGTGTGCAAAAAAGTGCAGCTCAGAGGTAAAACAACCCAACAACCCAACTCTTTTAAAGTGATATGCCTTCGATTTTTACACGGAAGAAAAAGGTATAAAATGAAATGAACACGAAAAATACCTATGGTTTTAATTGGTAAAAAAAAACTGTCACTACATGGTGAAAACAGTTATGTATGCCTGAGCAAATTAAATGTAATTTACCCTCGCACACGCCGTTACAGGTGACATAGTCAGATGCAAGCGGAATATCATATTTACATTTAATGCGCTTCATTTCAATAAATTAGAGGTTACTCTGGAGAAAACAATTGTAAATTATTCGAAATGTATAAGAACACTCTAAATTAGTTTCAACCAGCTTTCTCGCAAGTTTCTCAAATCTTCACACTGGGAACTTGGTTATTCCGATGTTCGGCTCAGTAGAGTTGTTGTGTTGTTTTACCTCTGAGCGGCACTTCTTTGCACACCATGGGCTAAATGGCCAGGTCACAAGGACCCCGAAGGCTTAGAGAAGGTTGGGGGAGGGGACCCACTGGAACAGCTGTTGGGAGACAGATGGTAGCCCCCCGTCAATGCCATCCACCGTGTTCTTTAACGTGCACAGGGTATGGCTCTCCATTGCACATGGCCACGGCTTAACGTCCCATCCGATGGACGGCTTTTCCAAGCCCATCAGTGTACCCTACTGACCATGGGTGGGGAATTTTGCGGAGATAAATCTCAACGTTGACCCACCTGGGTCAACGTTGAGAACTCTCTCGAGAATAACGCTCGTAATCTGTAGTTCCCAACCTGGGAACTACAGATTACGAGCCTGGCGCGCTACCGACTGAGCCCCCGCCCCATTTAACTTAAGAATTAAGGGTGATTTTATGCCAAATTTATATGAACGAACCCAATAATGTTGCTTTTCCATTGTACTTAATGTAAATATTTATTTTGGAGCTAAATTCTATATATAGCTTGGTCAAACGGAAAGCTAGGGTTTCTCGCCAAATTTCAGGGCCATTATGTAACGGATTGCAAATGTTTACTGCAAAATGTACAATCTTGTGTGAGAAAACAATTAATTACTGGGATATACAATACCTAAATACGCCAAGTGTATAGAGCAACAAAATTTCTATTTTTGTTTATATATTGAGTATCATACTATAATTACCGCAGAAAATATTAAATAAATTATTTAATTAAAATTAATGCGCTATAATTGAACAATGTTGTTTTCTTCGCAGGACAAAACTCTAGGTAAGATTCTGCAAATGCAGGATCTAAAGTGTTTAATAAAAAAAATCAATCAATAGTAAAGACCCATATTACCTGTTGACGTGGCGTTAAAGTAAATCGTTTAAGTGAAAAATTAGTTTCGCAGTGAATGGTACTTGAACCCTTATCAAATGTGATGATAACTATACTATCCACTATTAGCAAAAGCCTTCCGTTTTTATGGTATTTACGAATATTATGTATTTTTTAATTCCATAAATAAAAATATTCACATTTCGACTTACATACTCTACATGTCCATTGGCAAACCAGAGATACTGCATTGGCCAACCGCATAGTGTCACGCAGAAATATTTTACATTCAGATCCAGCAAAATTATATTTCCTGTTTCTCCAGGCTGTACTTCTAGGATTATATAAATTTAATCTTTTGCTTCCGCAAGAAAGGGAATACATTCAAAAATAACATTCAAAAATTTCTGTGTTTCTACGTCAACGTTTTTACGAGTTACTTCCAGTTCGGCAACAATGAGGAATGCGACATCACAGCAAGAAAATCATTTCTCAGATGCAGGTTGGGAGGTTTTACCTCTGAGAGGCACTTTTTTCCACACCTTGGCTAAATTGCCAGGTCACATGGAACCCGAAGGCTCAGAGAATGTTGGGAGAGCGACCCACTGGAAAACCTGTTGGGAGACAGATGGTAGCCTCCCGTCAAGGCCATCCAGCGTGTTCTTTAACGTTGGGATGTTTTACCTCTGAGCGGCACTCTTTTGCACACCATGGGCTAATGGCCAGGTCACATGGACCCCGAGGTCTCAGAGAAGGTTGGGGGAGGGGACACACTGGAACAGCTGTTGGGAGACAGGTGGTAGCCTCCCGTCAAGGCCATCCAGCGTGTTCTTTAAGGTGCACAGGGTATGGCTCTCCCGCACACGGGTCCACGGCTTAAAGTCCTATCCGACGGACGGCGGACTTTCGAAGCCCATCGGTGTCCCCTACTGACCGTGGGCAGGGCGGGGAATTTTTGCGGAGATAAATCTCAACGCTGACCCAGCTGGGACTCGAACCTGGGAACTACAGATGCAAGAATATTCATTAGACACAAAACACAAAGGGCGCTTGAAACTTGAAGCTGGAGCTGGGAAACACTTCCTGAGATGTCATTCCAGAAAGTCCCATATATTCTCCAGCTGGTTTATATCTGGTGACTGCGATGACCATGATAGGTGAAAATTTTCAGGTTCATACTCCTTAAACAATTGGCTCAAACCACGAACAAAAAATGTGTTATGCGGAGGAGAGCACTGTCATATTGAAAAACAGCTCTCTCTTCATGAAAGAATTGCTGTACCATTTGATTATCACTCAGGCTATCAAATAGGGATTGGCATTAACCTTGCCTTATATAAGAATGACCGCACTGAATGTATTGTACGAGAAAGCACCCCACACCATTGGGGCGGGGGTGGCTCAGTCGGTAGTTCCCAGGTTCGAGTTCCAGCTGGGTCAGCGTTGAGATTTATCTCCGCAAAATTCCCCGCCGTGCCCACGGTCAGTAGGGGACACCGATATGCTTGGAATGGCCGCCGTCCGTCGGATGGGACGTTAAGCTGTGTCCCCGTGTGCGGGAGAGCCATACCCTGTGCACGTTAAAGATCACGCTGGATGGCCTTGACGGGAGGCTACCATCTGTCTCCCAACAGTTGTTCCAGTGGGTCCCCTCTCCCAACCTTCTCTGAGCCTTCGGGGTCCATGTGACCTGGCCATTTAGCCCATGGTGTGGAAAAAAGTGCCGATCAGAGGTAAAACAACCCAACCCAACCACCGAGGTCTGAAACGAGCTTGTCAGTTTATATTCCAGAGTAGAAGGTCTGTGAGGATATCAGGACTTCAGCAGAAAAATAATACAAAAGAACCATACGTTAACTAGGGCTCAAACTCAGGAACCTTAGATCAGTATCCATGCGTGTCAACCACTCGGCCACGGGTTTTACCCTACAAACCACGGGTCATATATTACAAATAAAAAAGGACGTAAAATACCCTCTCTACAGTCAGGAACAAACAAACATCAGAAAAGACACTTTAATTAAGATTATACAATAAACTTTGTGCTGAAGATTTCACTTTGACCACTATTTCATATTTTTTTCATCAAACTCTTAAATCATTCTGCAAATTTTCCAGAATTTAGAAATTTCCCCTACCCAAAACTCGAATCACTGTACATCGAATCATCGTTCATTGCACAAAAAAATTTGGTATCTAAAGAAAGTGGTCTTTCTCAAAGAATATAATATCGAGCTTCATTTGATAACAAAATCATATTCTTAGAGTTTGATTCAGGTCAGTTTCTTACCTGTGAATTGGAAACACTGTCTAAAATAAAAGACGTTGAAGGCA
Source organism: Ryuthela nishihirai (assembly GCA_038380435.1). Classification (NCBI taxonomy): domain Eukaryota; kingdom Metazoa; phylum Arthropoda; class Arachnida; order Araneae; family Heptathelidae; genus Ryuthela; species Ryuthela nishihirai. Next base: position 50,055,313 of record JAWZYU010000032.1, read on the forward strand.
TCTGTTCAAAATAATCGTTAAATGTAGCTGAAAATTTAATAATCATAAGGATCTCATTGAACTACTTAAAATTTCACTGCTGGCCAGGGGTCTCCTTTTTAGATTCCTCCGCCAATATCTGCCTCTGATATATTCTACACTTCGCCCTCATTATTTTCAAAAGTTCATTTCAACGTAATGATCTCTACTTTTTACCATCTTCCGATTCTTTTAAGCTCGTCACTGCTGAGTTTGAAACAATGTTTTTCGTCTCATATCTCCTCAAAGAGTTGACCTCGAGTAACGAACTACTATGACATTAAACTGCTATATTTGTTTTTGCGATTAATACTTTTTAGTGTGCTTCGATTTATAAAAATGAATACTCGTAGAAAAGTAAAGATTCTTACACAAACTACATGAGGTAAAAGAAGAGACGGTCCCGCTATGCACTGCCTGTGGGGGTGAAGTGTTAAAACCTTCTGATACGTTATATAAATTAAAGGCATGTTGTGTAAATCGTACGCTTTTGTTATTAACTTTTAGCGCCTTACCCTGCAAGACACTGGACTAGAATACATCCTAGACGAAAATCGATTAATGTAACTAAACGAATACATAATACTTCACTAAAATATACCATAATTTATAGTGGTAACTATTTTCGCTTTTCTTTTAATTACTTTTATCTAGATAAAACATATGATAAAAAAATAACTATTCAGTGTTCCGTTGAAATAATATCTTCATTAATACCCTGACTGCTTTCAGAATAAAATAAATATTTCTATATTTTCTAAACGAAGTATCTTAATATTTATATACGAGGTGACCTAAATTAAACTGACAATAGTGACGTAAACTTGTAGGGATTACTCAGTTAATCTAAGTAATATTTAAAATATCCACTTTTCAGATAATTGCTCAAGCACAATATAAGTAACCATCATGATTAAAAAATGAAAGTAGCGTAATGTTCAATATTTGAAATGCTCAGAAAATGTGGTGTAAACATGAACCTCATCGCAAGTAGCTCAGCTGCTATATCTGGAAATTGCTGTCAGCCATCATCTTCAATTATATTTAAAGCAACTTCCAATGATTGACTCCTTGATATAAAAGAGCCATCAAAAGAAGAGATCTCGATCGGAAGCTCATCGTTTATAGTACCAGACATGCCATCAATAGGTCGTAGATTTGTATCCCGAACTGATGAGAATCCTCCGGATGGGATACAATCACCTACGACCTCCGAATGAGTGGGTTGGGATGATTTAGCTATGAGCGGCGCTTTTTTGCACACCATGGGCTAAATGGCCAGGTCACATGGCCCCAAAGGCTCAGAGAAGGTTGAGGGAGGGGACCCACTGGAATAGATGTTAGGAGACAGATGGTAGCCTCCCGTCAAGACTATCCAGCGTGTTCTTTAACGTGCACAGGCAATGACTCTCTCCAACACACGGGACCACGGCTTAACGTCCCATAAGACAGACGGCTGCCTTTCCAAGCCCATCGGTGTCCCCTACTGACCGTGGGGAGGGCGGAGAACTTTGCGGGGATAAATCTCGACTCTGACCCAGCTGGGACTCGATCCTGGGAACTATAGATTACGAGCCTGGCACGCTATCGATTGGGCCACACCCGCTCCTCTAAATTAGTGAACTTACATTATGGTGCAACTTGTTTCATACAACCTGCTAGTCCTGTGATATAACCACTAATTTCTTTTCCACTTAAGATTGTTTTCGGGAAAAAATGAATCAATCATATTAAAAATATCCTCACCCGTAATAGAAGTTTTGAGAAGCTTACAAAATAAAATATCGTCAAATATTACTTCCTAAAATTTTCCACGCACAAAAACAAGTAATTGAACTAGCCCAGCTACGTCTGTCAACTAATTCGGGGCGGGGGTGGCTCAGTCGGTAGCGCGCCAGGCTCGTAATCTGTAGTTCCCAGGTTCGAGTCCCAGCTGCGTCAGCATTGAGATTTATCTCCGCTAAATTCCCCGCCCTCCCCACGGTCAGTAGGGGGCTTGGAAAGGCCACCGTGGGTCGGATGGGACGTTAAGCCGTGTGCGAAAGAGCCATACCCTGTGCATGTTAAAGAACACGCTTGATGGCCTTGACGGGAGGCTACCATCTGTCTCCCAACAGCTGTTCCAGTGGGTCCCCTCCCGCAATCTTCTCTGAGCCTTCGTGGTCCTTGTGACCTGGCCATTTAGCCCATGGTGTGCAAAAAAGTGCCGCTCAGAGGTAAAATAACCCAACGTTAAAGAACACGCTGGATGGTCTTTACGGGAGGCTACCATCTGTCTACCAACAGCTGTTCCAGTGGGTCCCCTCCCCCATTCTTCTCTGAGCCTTCGGCTCGTAATCTGTAGTTCCCAGGTTCGAGACCCAACTGGGTCAGCGTTGAGATTTATCTCCGCAAAACTTCCCCGCCCTGCGCGATGGGCTTGAAAAGGCTGCCGTCCGTCGGATGGGACGTTAAGCCGTGGCGCCATGTGCGGGAGAGACATACCCTGTGCACGTTAAAAAACACGCTGGATGGCCTTGACGGGAGGCTACCATCTGTCTCCCAACAGCTGTTCCAGTGGGTCCCCTCCCCCAACCTTCTCTGAGCCTTCGGGGTCCATGTGACCTGGCCATTTAGCCCATGGTGTGCAAAAAAGCGCCGCTCAGAGGTAAAACAACACAACTAACTCTCGACTCATTCACTTGTACGGCAAACAAGGGCTACATTGAATAGCTTGAATGAGTTGATCCTTAATATTAGAAACGATATCTTTAAATTTCCTGGAAACTGTGTCATTTGTCAAAGGAATGATTCTGACAAGTTTTGACATTTTTTACCAAACATATAAGAATCTATTTCTTCTGCTGCTGGGGCGGGGATGGCTCAGTCGGTAGCGCGCCAGGCTCGTAATCTGTAGTTCCCAGGTTCGAGTCCCAGATGGGCCAGCGTTGAGATTTATCTCCGCAAAATTCCCCGCCCTGCCCACGGTCAGTAGGGGACACCGATGGGCTTGGAAAGGCCGCCGTCAGTCGGTTGGGACGTTAAGCCGTGACCCCGTGTGCGGGAGAGACGTATCCTGTGCACGTTAAAGAACACGCTGGATGGCCTTGACGGGATGCTACCATCTGTCTCCAAACAGCTGTTCCAGTGGGTCCCCTCAACCAACCTTCTCTGAGCCTTCGCGGTCCTTGTGATCTGGTTATTCAGCCCATGGTGTGCAAAAAAGTGCCGCTCAGAGGTAAAACAACCCAACGTTAAAGAACACGCTGGATGGCCTTGACGGGAGGCTACCATCTGACTCCCAACAGCTGTTCCAGTGGGTCCCCTCCCCCATCCTTCTCTGAGCCTTCGGGGTCCATGTGACCTGGCAATGTAGCCCATGGTGTGGAAAAAGTGCCGCTCAGAGGAAAAACAACCCAACATCTGCTGCTGAGAGAATGAGTGACTCGCCTGTTGTGTGAGTCTTTTCGGCTTTCGCAGTTTCAAGGCTTACTTTGTAAGACGCTTTAAGTGCACTTTCATTTTCTTCTACACCAGAAAAATGCTTATTTAAGGTTTTTCTAGTACTGAAGTCTTCGAAAAGAGGTTCAAAATAGCTTAAGGGCTTATTTTTTAAATGCTCATATTTTGTTTCAAATTATCTTCGTAAAAATGACGGTTTCATAGAATTTTGTGACAGGACTTCAGAGCAAACAAGGCATGCAAAGTTTTTGTACTTCCCTTCTTTGGAAATTTGTACAGTGGTCGTAATTTAAAAACTGAATGGATTAAACAAGATAACTAAATATAAGTTGGGTTGGGTTGTTTTACCTCTGAGCGGCACTCTTTTGCACACCATGGGCTAAATGGCCAGGTCACATGGACCCTGAAGGCTCAGATAATGTTGGGAGAGGGGACCCACTGGAACAGCTGTTGGGAGACAGATGGTAGCCTCCCGTCAAGGCCATCTAGCGTGTTCTTTAACGTTGGCTAGTTTTACCTCTGAGCGGTACTTTTTTGCACACCATGGGCTAAATGGCCAGGTCACATGTACCACGAAGGCTCAGAGAAGGTTGGGGGAGAAGACCCACTGCAACAGCTGTTGGGAGTCCGATGGTAACCTCCCGTCAAGGCCATCCAGCGTGTTCTTTAATGTGTACAGGATATCGCTGTCCCGCACATGGAGCCACGGCTTAATGTCCCATCCGACGGACGGCGGCCTTTCCAAGCCTATCGGTGTCCCCTACTGACCGTGGGCAGGGTGGGGAATTTTCCGGAGATAAATCTCAACGCTGATCCAGCTGGGACTCGAAACTGGGAACTGCAGATTACGAGCCTGGCGCGCTACCGACTGAGCCACCCCCGCCCCGAAAACAGTTTGAGAGATTTTATATCTATCAACGTTGGGATGAGGAGGATCGACGATTTTCAAGTCTTTAATGCCAATTTTAAACAAAGTGGGGAGAAATCTATCATTAGTGCATCATTCCAAAATATCATCACTGAAATTTTTGCTGAGAAACATAGCTAAACTTTGTAGATTTGGGTTCTGGTGTTTTACCTCTGAGCGGCACTTTTTTGCACACCATGGGCTAAATGGCCAGGTCACATGTACCCCGAAGGCTCAGAGAAGGTTGGGAGAGGGAAACACTGGAACAGCTGTTGGGAGACAGATGGCAGCCTCCCGTCAAGGCCATCCAGCGTGTTCTTTAACGTACACAGGGTATTGCACACGGGGCCACGGCTTAACGTCCCATCCGACGGACTGCGGCCTTTCCAAGCCCATCGGTGTCTCCTACAGACCGTGGGCAGGGCGGGAAATTTTGCGGAGATAAATCTCAACGCTGACCCAGCTGGGACTCGAACCTGGGAACTACAGATTACGAGCCTGGCGCGCTACCGACTGAGCCACCCCCGCCCCCCTTTTACGCGGATTAATTCTCACGTGATGTGTTGTATATGAAGACTCAGAAAAAGTTTGTTTTTATATAGTTGTCAAATGACACGAGATATTAATTTCTCTTTGTCGTCTGTTTGTCTGTCCGTCTGTAGACATTAAACTTTTTTGTTTACAGAGATATATTAAACATTCTTTCTCCTGTTGGAGAGGAATTGATGAAATATTACAAGACGCACTTTCTGAATCTCTCTAAAGCTAAAACTATGCCCTCTAGCGCTGAAAAAATTTTCAAATTCCCAAATTTTAAACGATTATTACAAACGATATATTTATGATAGAAATTTAAAATTTTGGTAGTGGAATGTGAAGGTCACGATGTTTCCATTGCGAACAGTAGATTGACCCATTAGGCCAAGAACGGGTTGGAAATACATATCAATTTTACTTCACAAATATTTGGATTTTTTAGATATAAATGAAGAATTCTTTCTGGGTTAGATAGGAATTGATAAAATAATATGATTCACTTTTTAAATCTTGCAAAAACAATAAATGCGCCCTGTAACTGTGCAAAAATTTGCAAAGAGGGGAGACCTAAGATGCGGTGGGCAGACAATGTCAAACAGGACTTTTTAGAATTGGTGTGCAGTGTCCAGATGCAGCAGATGTAGCTCAGGAGAGATACTATACTTGAGGAACTAAACGGCACTTTCTGGTTGGACCTCCGTAGCCAATGACTGCTTGAGGATGATGATGATGATGAAACATTGCTCTCAGAGTAAAAACATTTGTTAATTCATTAGTTTAGACACAATAATCATGTGGAATCTGGCAGGCTAACAAACATTTTCTTACAGATTTTAAAATCAATAATGAGTGACAATTGCTGGAACGGTGACTTAGCAAATGAATCATTTGGGGGCTTACATATTCGATTGCCACAACTGTGGCATCCTCGACTTTTTCCGAACAGATTCATTCGTCTAACTACAGCCCAAGTAGACGCTTCCAGAAATCGTCTCTCCCAGTCCCCAGGTATCTTAGACACACAGGGTATCATGGGTTGAGTTGTTTTACCTCTGAGCGGCACTTTTTTGCACACCATGGGCTAAATGGCCAGGTCACAAGGACCCTGAAGGCTCAGAGATGGTTGGGGGAGGGGACCCACTGGAACAGCTGTTGGGAGACAGATGGTAGCCTCCCATCAAGGCCATCCATCATGTTCTTTAACGTGCACATGGTATGGCTCTCCCACACACGGGGTCACGGCTTAACGCCCCATCCGACGGACGGCTGTCTTTCCAAGCCCATCGGTGTCCCCTACTGACCGTGGGCAGGGCGAGGGAATTTTGCGGAGATAAATCTCAACGCTGACCCAGCTGGGACTCGAACCTTGGAACTACAGATTACGAGCCTGGCGCGCTACCGACTGACCACCCGCGCCCCTTCAGCAGAAGGAGCGTCGCTGCATATCCCTTGCAGGAGAAGAGCAGCTTTTCACAGTACCTAGGGAGAGTCATTACCACTTGACAGGAAGTTACTTTGTAGGAGCAAGAGGTGGGATCCTAGACACGTTTTCTGAGGGCATAAATGTAACCGATAGCCAAAAGCACTGGTCACCTAGAATTTTCAGAAAATGGTTCTCAAATCTCGGCAATGCTGAACAGAGTTGAGATTTTGATATGGTTCTAGGTGGGTGTGAAAACTCTACACAGAATATTTGAGGTCGACGGCATTCAGAATATTCCTTTGGATGCATTGTGCTAAACCAGAGAAGGTGTAATAGGTATCATATGTGTATATCTCACAGGGATTAAGAGTATTTAAGCTTCCTAAGTTATATGGTTTTAAATTTCAATTATTAGAGAAGTTAGGTTATTTAATTGCTATGCTTTTCCATCTGAATCTTTATTTCTTCACTGTAAGTGAATAAATATCCAAGTCATATTGACCCAGTGGATAACAAGAGTTACTAAAAACACTTCGTTGGACAAACTTTTTAGGAGAAGCCGCCTTTTTAATTACCTGTATATTTATACACTTATCTTCATGATATACTTAATCCCAAGGAAAAGCTGAGTAAGTGATTCTGTTTTATCCTGTTGCGTAGAGCTGGGTTGGATTGTTTTACCTCTGAGCGGCACTTTTTTGCACACCATGGTCTAAATGGCCAGGTCACATGGACCCCGAAGGCTCAGAGAAGGTTGGGGGAGGGGACCCACTAGAACAGCTGTTGGGAGACAGATGGTAGCCTCCCGTCAATGCCATCCAGCGTGTTCTTTAACGTGCACAGGGTATGACTCTCCCGCACACGGGGCCACGGCTTAACGTCCGATCCGAAGGACGACGTCCTTTCGAAGCCCATCGGTGTTCCCTACTGACCGTGGGCAGGGCGGCGAATTTTGCGGAGAAAAATCTCAACGCTGACCCAGCTGGGACTCGAACCTGGGAATTACACATTACGAGCCTGGCGCGCTACCGACTGAGCCACTCCCGCCCCAGGAAAAGCTGAGTAAGTGATTCCGTTTTATCCTGTTGCGTAGAGAAGGGGAGGTGAGTTGTAATATAACGCTAAAATGATAAACATATCTCTCCATTTAGAAATTGTTTTGATGTGTTCAGAAGAGAGAGAGTGATTTTTTCTGATGATAGAAATTACTACTGCTACGGTAATTCCAATGTAGAAAGTGAAAGGTACCTGCAAAGCGTTATGATGGGTAGCCTAAGGGCGTGGATTTAAAATTCCGATTAATCAGTCTTGCGAAATTTATTATGAATGACACCTACTTATTCAAGTGATCATATGCTATTAATTTTTAGCGACCTTACACCGTAGGTCACTGAACTAGAAAATTAATGTTAATGCATAACCTCGTGTGGATTGAACGAAAATTCAAGTTACGTATTAAATATGTTAAGATTTGTAGTGGTTGTGGTTTGCCCTCCTTTATTAATTATTTTTCACAATTAAAATATTTAATAAAAAAGTTTTACTCATTTGTTTCAATAATTACCGTATATTTCCGCAGATAAGACGATAGTTGAATCATAAAAAAAGGCCCCCAAAATCCGGATCGTCTTTAGGATAGGACAGATACAAAAAAAATAGATTGAAATTTATATAAATTGAAACATTATTACTACAACTAACCGAAAAATCTATCATATTATATAAATACGCTATATGATAATACATTACATTGTAATAGTAAAACAATACTAAAACAAAATAAATATTAAAAGTTATGTTTATTGTGCTACTGAGACAAAAACGGACAAACCGTAATTATTTACTAGTACAGAGTAGGGTATGTCCACAAAATAGAATAGCCCATACGAGGCTTTTGTGAATAGTCAAGGTGATTACCCGAATGCCCGAATCAGTGCGAATGTTTGCGAATAGGACATAATTCCGAATACGCTATACAGTATTATTATCCAGATGATGATCGCCGATCGAAACTAAATTCATAGGCCGTTGATAGTTTGGGGTCGTCTTATAGGACAGATATATGTTAAAACTATAAAACTTTGACGAAAATTTATATCTCTTCTTATCTGCGGAAATATACGGTAACTAAAAAATCAAAACTCTTTTAAAATTCAGCAAAATGTTAGGAATATTGCTCACTATTTCCCTGTCTGCTTTCAAAATTAAATAACATTATTTTTACTAAACTATCACTTAATTTTTTTATTCAGGTTAAATAAAGGAAGTGACAAAATTAGATCAATTTTGAACAATCGATATCCATGGATGCACGTGATATTTGAAATTTGCATTTTCCTTAATATATAAAACACATTAGTTAAAAATTTTGGTACCATGGAACGATCGTTTCTGAAAATGTAAATTTCAAATATTTCGTGTATCAACATATTGATTATTCAACAATATTCTAATACTGTCCCTTTCTTTTATTCAACTTATGTACAGGGTGTACCAAAAATAAATGAGCGAGACCATTTGTCCATTCGTTTCAGCTACTAACATATCATTTTGGAAAAGAACACAACGCAACACAAGAAGCGTTTCCAAGAACAGTAGTGTCGCATACCGACAGAGGTGAGGATGCTACACTACTGTTATGCTATTGTTATGCTTTAAAGTTTTGAAATATTGCGATATCTCACTATAATTCTGATTGCACCGTGAATGGTAGAAAAATTTCAAAGTTGCTAAATTACCAACGAATCAATATTCGTTGGTAATTTAATTACATCACCAACGAATCGTTGGCGATGTCGGTACTTTTTGTTGCTAAATGGTGAGGTCGTAAAGTTTTCGTTGACTACATTCCTTTTCGTCTCTACGCACGTGTCTTTTAAAGGGATATGCCTTCGATTTTTACACGGAAGAAAATGGTATAAAATGAAACGGAACACGAAAAATACCTATGGTTTTAACTGGTAAAAAAAAATGTTTTCACCATGTAGTGACAGTGTGGTGGCAGATACATCACGTGAATGACATGTTTCTGACGTGAAGATCCTACTAGTGATGGCTGTCGTTCTTTTGTGTGTTCCTGCCTTTAACAGCGTAAAACGTAACGAAAGATAGAATTTAGTACTATGGTACCACGATATTTTGATCTACATGCCGATTTGTTGGGAAGAAACTAGGAATCAATGTCATGGCTGGTAACTCTTTACGTTTCCTTACCCACCATTAAAAACAAATAATTACATAAGAAATAATTACCTCCCATTAAAAATAATTATTTAACATCCTAAAAAAGTAATACTTATCGTTAATACGAAAAAAAAAAAAACATTTGGGAGAGTCCTACATTAAAAGAAATGCGTTTGATTTTCATTCAAAATGGGTAATTTATTTACACAAGGTAGGGAAAATGGCGAAAGGAGGAAAAGTAAACAGAGACATGTCCGTTGCTAATAGGACACACTGTTAAAGTCTCACTTCCTGCGAGAAAGCGAACAGCGCATTTCGCAACCTAAGTGTGAGACGTCATTAAATTATTATTGGAAGCAGAAAAATTAAGTGACAGTTAATGAGCTGTCATCAAGCGCCGTTCTCGCTATTGCGTTTGGGGAATTGCAGTTAGCGTGTGAATATGGTGACGAAGTCATCCGAGTTCGACCGCTTGAAGTTTCCAGCGCTATGCTTGCTGTGAACTAACTAATGTGAGAATAACAAGACAGGGGTTGGGTTGTTTAACCTCTGAGCGGCACTTTTTTGCACACCATGGGCTACATGGCCAGGTCACATGGACCCCGAACGCTCAGAGAAGGTTGGGGGAGGAGACCCACTGGAACAGCTGTTGGGAGACAGATGGTAGCCTCCCGTCGAGGCCATCCAGTGTGCACAGGGTATGGCTCTCCGCACACGGGACCACGGCTTAACGTCCCATCCGACGGAAGGCGGCCTTTCCAAGCCCATCGGTGTCCCCTACTGACCGTGGGCAGGACGGGGAATTTTGTGGAGATAAATCTCAACGCTGACCCAGCTGGGACTCGAACCTGGGAACTACAGATTACGAGCCTGGCGCGCTACCGACTGAGCCACCCCCGCCCCGTATAATAAGCCATAGGCAAGGTTTGTGAGATCAAAGAAAACGTGACTATAGAAATATCCACATATCTTCATCCCCTTCATTTCTAATCAAGTACTCGGCTAGTGGAAAAACTCCGGGTAAATCAAGTTAATCATTCTTCTTTAAATGCTTCGTGTTTGTTTAAAGTTTTCGTTATGTAAGTAACTTAATAATAATAAATAATGATAATAATAATTTATTCGGTAAAATGTCATTAGAGTGTAGTAGTATGAAACAAGAGATTAGAATCCTTTTTTTTTTCTAATTTACAAGAATATTACATTTTATGTTACAGGTAGAATTGCAAATAAAAATAAAAATTTCGTACGATTTCACACAGAATGAAGGGGATGGGGGTGGCTCAGCCGGTAGCGCGTCAGGCTCGTAATCTGCAGTTCCCAGGTTCGAGTCCCAAATGGGTCAGCGTTGAGATTTATCTCTGCAAAATTCCCCGCCCTGCCCAGGGTCAGTAGGGGACACCGATGGGCTTGGAAAGGCCGCCGTCCGTCGGATGGGACGTTAAGCCGTGGCACCGTGTGCGGCAGAGCCATACCCTGTGCCCGTTAAAGAACACGCTGGATGGCTTTGACGGGAGGCTACCATCTGTCTCCCAACAGCTGTTCCAGTGGGTCCCCTCCCCCAACCTTCTCTGAGCCTTCGGGGTCCATGTAACCTGGCCATTTAGCCCATTGTGTGCAAAAAAGTTCCGCTCAGATGTAAAACAACCCAACCCAACACAGAAAGCAGTGTTCAAAAAAATTAGTACATTTGACAAGGAGTCTCAGCAAAAGGCTGTTTGTGCAGCCTGACTAGTCTGTGACCCCTGTTTAAAGGTGATATACAAATTAATTTGTAATAGATGCTAAATTTATATATATAATTATAATATATATATAAAAGTTAATTTATTATCAACGTAGTTATACACTTTGATAGAGAAATATCAGGAACAATTTCAATGGGTACATAATGGCAATGTAACCATCCATGTATTGAAATGGCAAAAAACGAAATTAATATTCCCAAATCCTATGTAAGAAGTTTATTTCAAACATGCCCCAAAAGAAAACATTTATTTTTTTTTAAAGTTAGTCTTAATTCGTAAGAAGTTTCACATCCGATGATCAGGTATTCCACGTTTTTGGCCTTGTCGTGTTTATGTTATTTTGCATCATATATGTCCTCGTTTTAACAGAAATTAATTTTTTTTTACAACGTGTAGTATATTGTGTTCAAAAGTTAACAAATTGAAGATATCTTTGAATATTTGATGAATTCCGTCAAACATAAGAAGGGATATTTTGTATGAATAAAATATATGAACAGGTAAAATATTATTTGCGTAATTATGATTTACATTAATTTTATTTGAGAATCATGTAACATTAAAATTTTTGTTATTAAAATACCGATTTTTTGAAGTTAAATTCATTCGTCTTTTTCCAGACTAGATGACAATAGTTTACATGTGACACAACTATAAAAATAAAAATAAATAAAAACCCCCTCAAGCAGCTGCTTGCCACAGAGGTCTGACAGGAGCCTGTCAGTTTATATGCCAGAGTAGAAGGTCTGAGAGGATGGCAGGACCTCAGCAGAAAAACAAAACAAACGTCCATGCCTTATCTGGGGCTCGAACCCAGGTCCCTTAGATCAGTAGTAGTAAGTAGCAAAGCGCGCTAACCACTCGGCCATACACAACTAAGGTATGAAAAATTAGTAGCTTAAAATTTACTGTTAAGAATGATTCAGATTGCTAATTACTCGAATACCTTTTTTTTTACAGACATAGTTTATATATATTTATATATATATATTTTTTTAGAATATAATTTTTATTCATAAGAGTAAAGAATACAAATACATTTACACTTTGACCCTCAAAGCTAAATAGCTTATCTGCAGGAAAATGAATAAATTATATTAACATAAGTCATTCAGCCACAAAAATGGTGTACATCAAATAAATCCACAAAACACAACACATAAAAATCAGCTAACTAGAAAACACCAAATAATTTTTTAATTCCATTTTAAGTCTTCTAAAAGAAGCTATATTTAGTAATTCTTTTGGAATAGCATTAAATATAAGTGGTACTTGATATTCGGAGGTATGTTTCCCGTAATTATTTCGAAAATTTGGCAATTTGTAATAACCCTGGTTTTCAAGTCTTGTATTTTTATTATGTTGAATTTTTAGTTTGTAAGTTTCGTCAAAAATGTTTTTAATTATTACATTAAATTTATATAAATTGCTGTAGGACAAAAGATTTTAAAAATTTAATCTATCGGTAGAAGTTTTATAAATTTTTTGCAAATGAAACGGAATAATATTTTTAGCTATTATAGACTGCAGTTTTTCTATTTTATTTATGTTAGTTAAGTTAGTTATTCCATAATTTAAAATAGATTCGCATATTGCTTTATAAAATAGGACACATGTTTCCATATTTAATACGTATCTGTCAAAGTTACTCAAAGAAATTTAATTTAATTTAAAATGGTTATCTGTTGGTTACGGACAGAAACATTTTGGTTTCTATTTATAATTTGCGATGCGAATGAAAAATGATTCCCTTAGTTTTCGTATGATTGAGTGTCAAAGGATTACACTGAAACCAGTTTACGTGTGTGTTGATTTCAATATTCCCGATTTCTTTTGCATTTTTTAAGAATATATTTTTCATTCATAAGAGTAACAATGCAGATATATTTACCATTTGACCAGCAAAGCTAAATATGTTATCTGCAGGAAAATTAATAATTATTAACTTTACTAAGGATAAAGAATAAACTAGTGTCACCTGAATATAGTATGGGGCTAGAATTCCTGCTAATATTAAAAATGACATTAACATAAATTTAAAAGAGAAATGGAACCAAAGTAGAACCTTGTGGCACACCATGCTCATTAATAAATAAGCTACAATTTAGATTATCGATTTTAACAAATTACTTTCTATTAGTAAGATAGCATTTCAACAAGGTTTGAATAGTACCCCTTATACCTATGCGGTATAACTTGTCTAGCAGTAAAGCATGAGATATTGGGTCAGAAGTCTTGGATAAGTCAAATCATATGCCAAGCATAGTTAAATTCTTGTCAAATTTGGTATGTAACATGTTAAGTGCTTTCAGTATAGCTGTTTCGAGAGATTAATTTTTTTCGAAAACCATGCTGATTATCATATAGGCATTTGTTTATATCAAAAATTTTTAAAAAGGGAATAGTTATTAATTTCTACAACACTTTTATGAAAACTGATAATATGGATATTAGTCTATAACTAGAAATTTCTGTTTTATCTCCAGGTTTGGGAATAGCTGTTATTTTGCTAATCTTTAAAGTGTTTCTTGAAAAAATGCATCAAGTGAAAATATTTTTTATATTTTTTTGTCTCTATAACCCTTACTAACATTCTGACAGGGGGGGGTGCATGACCCCATTCTTCCTTCTCCCTCTTATATTCGACCCTGATCCAGCACCGGGGACTGAAAATAGACGTCAAACAGAAGTGTGTTTTTAAATATACTGTACCGAAAGCAAAATGTGCAATATTGATGGCCGGACTATGGTGTTACGAGGAACTCGAGCTATAAGAAGGAGAACTTATTCTCAGCTGGCCGGTAATACTTGAATGGGTTGTTGGGTTGTTTTACCCCTGAGCGGCACTTTATTTGCACACCATGGGCTAAATGGCCAGGTCACATGAACCCCAAAGACTCAGAGAAGGTTGGGGGAGGGGACCCACTGGAACACATGTTGGGAGACAGATGGTAGCCTCCCGTCAAGGCCATCCAGTGGGTTCTTTAACGTGCACAGGGTATGGATCACCCGCACATGGGGCCACGGCTTAACATCCCATCAGACGGACGGCGGACTTTCCAAGCCCATCGGTGTCCCCTACTGACAGTGGGCAGGGCGGGGAATTTTGCGGAGATAAATCTCAACCCTGACCCAGCTGGGACTCGAGCAAATCTACGGATATATCCCAACTATTAAAGATATATGAAAAATTAAACAAGCATTGCTGTAATTTCGTTCAAATTTTTCCTTTCCGGTTTCATGTAGGATCTCGTTGTATGACCTGTCCTGTGTCAACATTCTCTATCCAAACCTTTCAGACTTTCACTCTCACCCAAAATGAAGACCGCCATCCGTTGGATGGGACGTTAAGCCGTGGCCCCGTGTGCGGGAGAGACATAACCTGTGCACGTTAAAGAACACGCTGGATGGCCTTGACGGGAGGCTACCATCTGTCTCCCAACAGCTGTTACAGTGGGTCCCATCCCCCAACTTTCTCTGAGCCTTCGGGGTCCATGTGACCTGTCCATTTAGCCCATGGTGTGCAAAAAAGAGCCGCTCAGAGGTAAAACAACCCAACGTTAAAGAACACGCTGGATGGCTTTGACAGGAGGCTACCATCTGTCTCCCAACAGGTGTTTCAGTGGATCCCCTCCCCCAACCTTCTCTGAGCCTTCGGGGTCCATGTGACCTGGCCATTTAGCACATGGTGCGCAAAAAGTGCCACTCAGAGGTGAAACAACCCACAACTCACCCCAATTACCTTATCCCTTCTGAAATTTAGACATCTGTGTTCAATTAAAATCAATAAAATATTTTGATTTTAAAGTCTGAAATTTAAATTGCAATTTTCGAATTTTAAAATATTAGTTATTTGCGTGGTCATATTTTGACAACAAAATCAAATTTATGCCTCAGGTGTTACGTAATCTGATTTTTTATTTGAATATTTAGGTTTCTGAAAATGCAGAAACGCATTCTTGAACTTCTTTGAATTATTTGACGCATGTTAATTGAACGGACTAAATATTGGTTATATAAAATTTTTAAATATTGTTGGTGGTAGGTTCATCAAATAAGTAATTATTATGCAAATGTGCAAAACTAATAAAATCTGTTTCATTAAATAGGAAAATATGTATTTCCGTTTATTTGAGAAAAGAATTTCTCTTTGTCAAAAAGGCGATTAAGATGTAACGATAAAGCTAAAATTACCACTAAATTTTCCGATTCATTTTTGCTTATGTTTGTTGTATGGGGAATTTAGGTGCTCATTCTGAGGAATGTGGCAATAACAAATTTCTTTTTGGATTGAAAAACTAACTGTCTAGTGTCTGCTGAATAGATTACTTTTTCTTCTGAATAAATTAGCGATTGGTTATTTATTTTCAACATACCTTGATTTGCGTAAATCCAAAAATTCTGAAATTCGAAGTTTTCTCAATATTTTTCTCTTTTCCAACATTCTGTCCAAGGTGACCTTGATACAACAGGCTGAAGTCGTTGAGCAAAAAAGAGAACTAAAGAAGGAACTGAAATATGCATAAAAATTTAATAAATAAAAAATAAATACCTCCTCAAGCAGCTGCTTGCCACAGAGGTCTGAGAGGAGCCTGTCAGTTTATATGCCACAGTAGAAGGTCTGAGAGGATGGCAGGACCTCAGCAGAAAAACGACACATACATCCATGCCATACCCGGGGCTCGAACCCAGGTCCCTTAGATCAATGGCCAACTTTAAGCGGTTTAATTTGTTTAAAACTTAAACTTAAATTTATCTTACAAATAAATTTAATAAATGAAATAAAGTAATTCATTTGTTACGATAAAAATTAATATATGTAAAATAATTAAAATAATTGTTTAGCGGATTTTAAATAAATATTAATTGGGTACTTATTGGGTAACTTAATATATTTTCCCAAAATATGTATTACTTTTAGTTTTGTGTATTGTAAACATAAACAGCGGTTTGAGTTAACGGTAGCTGCACCTCTCCCAAGTGAAGGTAGAAGAACTTTTCGAAACACCGGATGTGAGAGTGCACGTGGACCTCTCTGCCATCAATCTTACATTGACACGTACCGTAATCAGAGTGTGTTCTTACTATTGACCCTTTTACGTGGGTTGTTGGGTTGTTTTACCTCTGAGCGGCACTTTTTTGCACGCCATGGGCTAAATGGCCAGGTCACATGGACCCCGAAGGCTCAGAGAAGGTTTGGGGAGAGGACCCACTGGAACAGCTGTTGGGAGACAGATGGTAGTCTCCCGTCAAGGGCATCCAGCGTGTTCTTTAACGTTGGGTTGTTTTACCTCTGAGAGGCACTTTTTTGTACATCATGGGCTAAATGGCCAGGTCACATGGACCCCGAAGGCTCAGAGAAGGTTAGGGGAGGGGACCCAGTGGAACAGCTGTTGGGAGACAGATGGTAGTCTCCCGTCAAACCCATCCAGCGTGTTCTTTAACGTGCACAGGGTATGGCGCTCCTGCACACGGGGCTACGGCTTAACGTCCCATCCGACGGACGGCGGCCTTTCCAAGCCCATCGGTGTCCCCTACTGACCGTGGGCAAGGCGGAAATAAATCTCAACATAAATCTCATTTTGCGGAGATAAATCTCAACGCTGACCCAGCTGGGACTGGAACCTGGTATCTACTGATTAAGAGCCTGGCGCGCTACCGACTGAGCCACCCCCGCCCCCTTTTACGCGGATAAAGGCTCACGTGATGTGTTAGATATGAAGAGCTCAGAAAATTTTTTTTTTATATAGTTGTCAAAGGACACGAGATATTAGTTTCTCTTTGTCGTCTGTTTGTCTGTCCGTCTGTAGACATTAAACTTTTTTGTTTACAGAGATATATTAAACATTCTTTTTCCTGTTGCATAGGAATTGATGAAATATTACTAGATGCACTTTCTGAATCTCTCTAAAGCTAAAACTATGCCCTCTAGCGGTGAAAATATTTTAAAATTCCCAAATTTTAACCCTTTCAGGACCATAAGGTTTCTAAGAGTAAATATTAGTATGTAACTGTTTATTTTAGTTTGTTTAGACGTAAAATAAATAAAAATCATAAGAAAAATACACAACGATGTGTAGTTTTTTTGGAATTTTATGGGAAATATTTTTCCCAATGGACTATAAGGGTAACACAAATTATAGTTAAACTTATTATGCAATGTCTTTTATTTATTGGTGTATTAGAACAAAATGTTAACTAAAATAATACAAAATTATGAAATAAAATTACTATACAAAATGATGTGCTAATTATGATATTCTGCGAAGCAATTTCTTTTGGTAGTGAGGCAAAGATGGACATTGCACATAGTTCATATATTATGCGTCCTGACATTTCTATATTTGTTTTCTAAACGTTCCCGTTTTCGTAATTGCGTTCGGCATACTTTCTGTTTTGACATTCTGTATAAAAAATGCAGATAAGGTTATAATTAAATACGACAATCACCAATTTTAAAATGGGAAAAATGTTTCCCTTGGTCGTGAAAGGGTTAATGTGGATTTACATGAGGATAATGAAAAAAAAGTGTATTTCCAGCCGTTTCTTACTCTTTGGAGTTTATTTTTTAATGAAGAACTGTAAGGAAGTAAACCTGCTCTTACACACGTCGCATTCATAAAATCAAAAAACTTGCAAAGAAAAAGAAATATTGCCTTTAATATCTTAAACATGATTATGTTCCTAATATTCATTTCTGTTGTTGTTTAACTTGAAGAGTTTTTTCTATCAGAAAGTGGAACAAAAAGTGTTTACTTTATTAAATCACATTATTTTCAACTGATACAAATAAGCCTAAATGAAATTAGTAAGACTAAATACGACAATCACCAATTTTAAAATGGGAAAAATGTTTCCTTAGTCGTGAAAGGGTTAAACGATTATTACAAACGATATATTTATGATAGAAATTTAAAATTTTGGTAGTGGAATGTGAAGGTCACGATGTTTCCATTGCGAACAGTGGGTTGACCCATTAGACCCAGAGGGGGTTGGAAACACATATGAATTTTACTTTCACAAATATTTGGTTTCTTTTAGAGATAAATGGAGAATTCTTTCTGGGTTAGATAGGAATTGATAAAATATTATGATTCACTTTTTAAATCTTGCAAAAACTATAAATGCGCCCTGTAACTGTGCAAAAATTTGCAAAGAGTTGAGACCTAAGATGCGGTGGGCAGACAATGTCAAACAGGACTTTTCAGAATTGGTGTGCAGTGTCCAGATGCAGCAGATGTAGCTCAGGACAGATACTATACTTGAGGAACTAAACTGCACTTTCTGGTTGGACCTCCGTAGCCAATGACTGCTTGAGGATGATGATGATGATGAAACATTGCTCTCAGAGTAAAAACATTTGTTAATTCATTAGTTTAGACACAATAATCATATGGACTCTGGCAGGCTAACAAACATTTTCTTACAGATATTAAAATCAATAATGAGCGACAATTGCTGGAACGATGACTTAGGAAATGAATCATTTGGGGGCTTATATATTCGATTGCCACAACTGTGGCATCCTCGATCGTCTCTCCCAGTTCCAGGTATCTTAGACACACAGGGTATCATGGGTTGGGTTGTTTTACTTCTGAGCGTCACTTTTTTGCACACCATGGGCTAAATGGCCAGGTCACAAGGACCACGAAGTCTCAGAGAAGGTTGGGGGAGGGGACCCACTGGAACAGCTGTTGGGAGACAGATGGTAGCCTCCCGTCAAGGCCATCCAGCGTGTTCTTTAAACTTGAGTTGTTTTACTTCTGAGCTCACTTCCTGCGAGTAAGCAAACAGTGTATTTCGCAACCTCAGTGTGAGACGTCATTAACCTATTATTGGAAGCAGAAAAATTAAGTGACAGTTAATGATGAGCTGTCATCAAGCGCCGTTCTCGCTGTTCCGTTTGGGGAATTGCAGTTAGCGTGTGAATATGGTGACGAAGTCATCCGAGTTCGACCGTTTGTAGTTTCCAGCGCTATGCTTACTGTGAACTAACTAATCTGAGTATAATAAGTCATAGGCAAGGTTTGTGAGATAGAAGAAAACGTGACTATACAAATATCCACACATCTTCATCCCCTTCATTTGTAATCAAGTACTCGGCTGGTGGAAAAACTCTGCGTAAATCAAGTTAATCATTCTTCTTTAAATGCTTCGTGTTTGTTTAAAGTTTTCGTTATGTAAGTAACTTAATAATAATAAATAATGATAATAATAATTTATTCGGTAAAATGTCATTACAGTGTAGTAGTATGAAACAAGAGATTAGAATCCTTTTTTTTTTTTTCAAATTTACAAGAATATTACACTTTAAGTTACAGGTAGCATTGCAAATAAAAATATAAATTTAGTACGATTTCACACAGAATGCAGAGGGTGGGGGTGGCTCAGTCGGTAGCGCGTCAGGCTTGTAATCTGTAGTTCCCAGGTTCGAGTCCCAGTTGGGTCAGGGTTGAGATTTATCTCCGCAAAATCCCTGCCCTACCCACGGTCAGTAGGGGACACTGATGGGCTTCGAAAGACCGCCGTCCGTCGGATGGGACGTTAAGCCGTGGCCCCGTCTGTGGGAGAGCCATACCCTGTGCACGTTAAAGAACACGCTGGATGTCCTTGGTGGGAGGCTACCATCTGTCTCCCAACAGCTGTTCCAGTGGGTCCCCTCCCCCAACCTTCTCTGAGCCTTCGGGGTCCATATGACACAGCCCATGGTGTGCAAAAAAGTGCCGCTCAGAGGTAAAACAACCCAACCCAACAAAGAATGCAGTGTTCAAAAAAATTAGTACGTTTCACCAGGAGTCACAGCAAAAGGCTGTTTGTGCAGCCTGACTAGTCTACGACCTCTGTTTAAAGGTGATATACAAATTAATTTGTAATAGATGCTAAATTTATATATATAATATATATTAAATGTTTTAATTTATTATCAACGTAGTATACACTTTGATAGAGGAATATCAGGAACAATTTCAAAGGGTACATAATGGCAACGTAATCATCCATGTATTGAAATGGCAAAAATCGAAATTAGTATTCCAAAATCCTATGTAAGAAATTTATTTCAAATATGCCCCAAAAGAAAACATTTATTTTTTTTAAAGTTATTCTTATTCGTAAGAAGTTGCAGATAAGATGATCAGGTATTCCACACTTTTGGCCTTGTCGTGTTTATGTTATTTTGCATCATATATGTCCTCGTTTTAACAGGAATTCATTTTTTTTCAACGTGTAGTTTAGTTGTGTTCAAAAGTTAACAAATTTAAGATATCTTTGAATATTTGATGAATTCCGTCAAACATAAGAAGGGATATTTTGTATGAATAAAATTTATGAACAGGTAAAATATTATTTGCGTAATTATGATTTACATTAATTTTGTTTGAAAATCCTGTAACTCCAAAATTTTTTTTATTAAAATACCGATTTTTTGAAGTTAAATTCAGTCGTCTTTTTCCAGAGTAGATGACAATAGTTTACATGTGACACAACTATAAAAATAAAAATAAATAAGTACACCCTTAAGCAGCTGCTTGCCACAGAGGTCTGACAGGAGCCTGTCAGTTTATATGCCAGAGAAGAAGGTCTGAGAGGATGGCAGGACCTCAGCAGAAAAACAAAACAAACGTCCATGCCTTATCCGGGGCTCGAACCCAGGTCCCTTAGATAAGTAGCCAAGTGCGCTAACCACTCGGCCATACACAACTAAGGTATGAAAAAGTAGTAGCTTAAAATTTACTGGTAAGACATGATTCGGTTTGCTAATTACTCGAATACCTTTTTTTTACAGACGTAGTTTATATTCGAATTCTATTTCAAATTATCCGTCAAAGTTACTCAAAGAAATTTAATTTCATTTACAATGGTTATCTGTTGGTTACGGACAGAAACATTTTGGTTTATATTTATAATTTGCGATGCGAATGAAAAATGATTCCCTTAGTTTTCGTATCATTGAGTCTCAAATGATTACACTGAAACCAGTTTACGTGTTTGTTGATTTCAATATTCGCGATTTCTATTGCATTTTTTTAAGAATATAATTTTTAATCATAAGAGTAAGAATACAGATATATTTACCATTTGACCAGCAAAGCTAAATAGGTTATCTGCAGGAAAATTAATAATTATTAACTTTACTAAGGATAAAGAATAAACTAGTGTCACCTGAATATAGTGTGGGGCTAGAATTCCTGCTAATATTAATAATGTCATTAACATAAATTTAAAAGAGAAATGGAACCAAAGTAGAACCTTGTGGCACACCATGCTCATTAATAAATAAGCTACAATTTAGATTATTGATTTTAACATATTACTTTCTATTAGTAAGATAGCATTTCAACAAGGTTTGAATAGTACCCCTTATACCTATGCGCTATAACTTGTCTAGCCGTAAAGCGTGAGATATTGCGTCAGAAGCCTTGCATAAGTCGAATCATATGCCAAGCATTGTTAAATTCTTGTCAAATTTGGTATGTAATATGTTAAAAACATTCGGTATAGCTGTTTCGGTAGATTTGCTTTTTTCGGAAACCATGCTGACATTTTTTATATCAAAAATTTTTTAAAGCGAATACTTATTAATATCTCCAAAAATTTGCTGGAAACTGATAATATGGATATTGTTCTATAATTAAAAAAATCAGTTTTATCTCTAGATTTATGAATAGCTGTTATTTTGCTAATCTTTAATAATTCAAGAAATTTACCTGTTGATATACATAGGTTTGAAAATTGCTACCAAAATCTTCGGAAGAATTTCAGTGACATATTTAATTGCTCTAGAATGAAAGTCATCGTGCCTAGGTCCTTCATTGGGATCTAAATAGTGCGAAGTGTTTAAGAGTTCGTCTTCTGATAAGGGAGCAAAATATATGGAATGTAAATTAGAGAAGTCAACAAAAAAAATTAAATATTGCTCCTGAGTTGATGGAATCTGCAACAAGAGATTTTTCGGAAGTTGCGTAAAATATTCGTTAAATACATTTATTATTTCATTTACTTATATAATGTCTTTACCGGCAAAATTAATTTTATCAATATATGAGACCTATTGATCTGGGTTAATTAGCTCATTTAAATTCTTCGATGTTTTATGAGGGGGACTGATTTAAAAGTGAATTTTGGTAGAAAATGTCCTTCACCAATCGTATGTCTTTAACAAGTAGATTGTGAAATATCTTGAGAATGTCTGAGCTACATCTGCTACAACCCGCCACTGCACATCAATTCTAACAAGGTCCTGTTTGACATTATCTGCCCACCGCATTCTAGGTCTCCCCCTCTGTCTGAAGCCTTTAGGCAAACTGTTTATAACATTATTCACCAATCTTTAATTATCCATACGGGCAACTTGGCCAAACCATCGGAGTCTCTCTCTGCACAATATGCTGCTTAAAAGAGGTGGCCGACTCCTTTGCCTAACCTCATCATTACTTACAAAGTTGAACCACCTAATGCCCAAGATATTGCGTAAGAATCTAGAATCAAAAGTATCTTGTTATCTTGTTTACAAAGTGTCCAAGTTTCACTACCACAACTAACCGTAGAAAGAACCACACTATTACACAGTCTAATTTCAGTCTTTAGGTGCATATGGTTCTTTCTCCTCCCTCTCCATAGATTCCTAAAAGTCCCAGAGGCAATCCATATTCGCTGTTAATCTCATGCCACACATCATCAGTATCTCTTACATAACTCCCAAGATAATTAAATTGTGACACCTGCTCAAGACTGCAATCATTCAGAACGACTGAAGCATCAATTTCCTGACCAATTTTCATCACTTTAGTTTTATCTCTGTTTATCACCAAACCAATTCTATTTCCAGACTCATGAACAGCCCTAATGAAAGAATTCATCACATCAACATCATTAGCCAACAAGGCCAAATCATCTGCATAATCTAAATAAGGTATTTCCAAATCTCTAGACCATTTAAGGCCAAAATCTTTCTTTTGCAAAGAATTTCGCATAACATAATCAATAATCCAACTAAAGAGAAAAGGCGACAAAATGCATTCTTTTCTAACCCCAGAAGTAATGCGAGTCGTGTGTGAGAGTTGGTAAGGCTTGTAGTAATTGGTTTAAAACTTTACTAACTCTCGCATACGACTCAGTGTTATTATAGAGAGTTTTCACTATCCTAACTAACTTGTGTAGTATGTCATACGATCTCAATCACAAATTTTGACGACCAACAGAGTCGAAAGCCTTTTCGAAATCAACAAAGCTAGCAACCAAAGGTTTCTGAAACTCTAAACATTTCTCAAGAATCTGCCTAAGTGAAAATATCTGATCCACACATCCCCTACCACTTCTGAATCCACATTGCTCATCACGCAATTGCCTGTCAACCAGATTCTTAATTCTATTAAGCACAATCATGGAAAGAACTTTACCTGGAACAGAGAGTAGGCTGATACCCCTATAGTTATCACAAGAACTGCGATCAACTTTTTTGAAAATAGGGATAATAATAGCTCTGGTAAAATCTTTAGGAACCTTTTTTTTATCATAAAAGATGTTCCAAATTTCAGTCATCCAAGTGGTAACCGAAACATTCCCAGCTCTAAGCATTTCCATGGTAATTTCATCGACCCCTGGGGATTTATGTACTTTAAGTTTAGAAACAGCTAAATTAACTTCAGACTTCCCTTCGAGCTGGAGTGGCACCACAGTGAACAGCCGCCATTTTGGAAATGCACTCCGAACCAATATTACGCACTAGGAAACGTACCATACCCCCCTATTAAAGGAACCGCCGCCATTTCGGAAACCATACGGCACTCGGAACTACTGCTCGGTGAAGGACGGCCACTCCAAACCCCATTCGGAGGAACCACCACCGCTATTTTGGAAACGATAATATACATTACATGGAACGATACCAACACTCGGTGTAAGAATGTGCGAACTACCGTCATTTTCGGGATGATCTCTGAACCACGGCTCACTCTCTCAGTAGGGTGAAGGAACGCCCATTCCCCCCATGTCAGAGGGGGGCGGGGGTGGCTCAGTTGGTAGCGCGCCAGGCTCGTAATCTGTAGTTCCCAGGTTCGAGTCCCAGCTGGGTCAGCGTTGAGATTTATCTCCGCAAAATTCCCCGCCCTGCCCACGGTCAGTAGGGGACAACGATGGGCTTCGAAAGGCCGCCGTCCGTCGGATGGGACGTTAAGCCGTGGCCCCGGTGTGCGGGAGAGCCATACCCTGTGCAGTTAAAGAACACGCTGGATGGCCTTGACGGGAGGCTACCATCTGTCTCCCAACAGCTGTTCCAGTGGGTCCCCTCCCCCAACCTTCTCTGAGCCTTCGGGGTCCATGTGACCTGGCCATTTAGCCCATGGTGTGCAAAAAAGTGCCGATCAGAGGTAAAACAACCCAACCCCATGTCAGAGGAACTGCCACTTATTGATTGCAGCGCTGTGCATTCAATCTGTGCTGATTCTTGATGAGACACATAATAATAAGAAGGGGAGGAAGGAAAGACCCCCCATGCATGAACACGCTGGATGGATGGATATGGTCTCGAAGAGAGTCATAGGGGAAATTATTACAGAATAAGTAAGTAGGGTAAAGAGGTGATCTTCCTTTTTCATAGATGTGCACCATCCGGAGTAGAGCATTTGGACACGGTAGATGGATGGTGGGGTAAGAACCCAACAGTAGTTTAAGAGTGTCTGATGAGAATTGTTATAGTATTTGCTGCTGCCAACACCAAAGACCCTCGAGAGCCGAATTCGCCTTTCTTGCATCTTACTTATTGGTTTAAGAAATTGAGATTAGGAATCGTCGACCGTGTAATCTGTGCAAGAAGAACATGCTGCATAATAATAAGAAGAAGAAGAAGAAGAAGGAAAAAACCCGAACACGCTGGATGGATCGATGGGTCTCAACGAGAGATTATATGAAATGATTAAGGGATTTTACATAATATTATTATGGTTAAAGAGATGATCTTCTTCTTTACAGCGATGTGTGCAACTTTGCACGTTAAAGAACATGCAGGATGGATGATTACAGAAAGTGCCGTTCAGAAGTAAAACAATGCAACGTTTAGCGAGTGGGAAAAGTTCTCGCGCCCGAGTGGCCCTACTACACACACGTCCCATCGTGTGTGTAGTAGTGCCACTCGAAGTTAAAAAAAACCAAAACCTTTAAGAGATCTACCGCTCCTAATCTTCTTAAAAAAAAACACTGCATGGCCTCTTTTGGCTTTAAGTGGCAGTTTTTATTGAGGAGGAAAACTGTCTGTTTGCAATATCCGTTAAGGGATATTGCATACACGCTATCAAAGGGAGGTGGAGAAAGAAACCACGTGGCCTTCCACGAGCATTAAAAGTTACTGTCTGTTCGTAGTGACCCTAATCTTCTCTTAACTCGAACTGCTCCTGAGTGCGGAAATGTTCGGAATTTTAGTGCCCATTATATTCGCAAGAGGGGGAAAATTAAGCCGTTCCGTTTCTCCCCTTTCCGTCCATTTTTGTTTTTAAGCGGTGATTGCAGCGGCTTAAAAACAAAAATGGACGGAAAGGGGAGAAACGGAACGGCTTAAATTTCTCTGGAAATATAATGGGCTAAATCGAAATTGCTCAGGGGTTGAGACGAGAAGGGGTCGTCAATATTCGCCCATTGTTTTTTTCTTTTGGAACGAAATTAAATCCAATTCAGAAGATCCCTACCCCGTCCTTCTTCTTACCCCTATCCCACCCCTCAGCCCGTCCAACCCTAAAAAAAGTTGCCAATTTAGCTCTCTTCTCCCCCACCTCCACTCCTTTTCTTGCACAATGGGAAAAATGGAAAGGTCACAAGAACCCCAGATACTTCCAAGAGAAGATCTTAATTATTTTACAGGGAGCACTCAATTCCCACTCTCTTAAATGCTGGGTTGTCTGAGCTTGAACACCATGAGTGAAATGGGCAGATGCGAAGAGAATTCGTTTCGATCGATTTTTTTCCCCAATTCGGCGTAGGAGAAACAACGATTTTATTCACCTAACGAAACGCTGTCAGGCGGGGGGGGGGGGGGGGAAGAGGGAGTTAGAAGTGTGTCATAGACTGACATACCGTGCATTCTTCCTCTCTAAGAAAAATGCACGGGCAAACGAGTTTTAAAGACCACCACCTTCCCACTCACGAAACGTCCATCGAACTGTACATTTAAGCCGTGGTCCCAATACCAACCCGACGGACGACGCAAATGGAGCAAGTTAAAGAAACACGCTGCATGGATGGTTTTCAGAGAAGGATACTCTCTATAAACTTTTGAAAAAACTTTTCAGAGAAGGACACTCTTAAAAGATCGCTAAACTAAATGTGTCCAGCAAAATGATTCCTCTTTCATGCTTTAAAATACGATCTAATAACCTAGGGATATCTCACATTGAAAGAAATCTCTGATCTGCTTCTTGTGTTT
Source organism: Ryuthela nishihirai (assembly GCA_038380435.1). Classification (NCBI taxonomy): domain Eukaryota; kingdom Metazoa; phylum Arthropoda; class Arachnida; order Araneae; family Heptathelidae; genus Ryuthela; species Ryuthela nishihirai. The sequence goes on from JAWZYU010000032.1 coordinate 50,081,982, forward strand.
CCGTGTGTTCTTTTCCGAAATGATATGTTAGTTATCTTAAAAGAATGGCCAAATGGTCCCGCTAATTTATTTTTGGTACACCCTGTACATCAGATGGATAAAAGAAAGGGACAGTATTAGAGTACTGTTGAACAATCAATATGTTGATAGACGAAATATTTGGAATTTACAATTTGAGATATAATCGTTCTGTGGTACCAAAATTTTGAACTAATGAGATTTATATATTAAGGAAAATGCCAATTTCAAATATCACCTGCATCCATGGATATTGATTGTTAAAAATTGATCTAATTTCGTCACTTCCTTTATTTAACCTGAATAAAAAAATTAAGTGACAGTTTAGTAAAAATAATGTTATTTAATTTTGAAAGCAGACAGGGAAATAGTGAGCAATTTTCCTAACATTTTGCTTAATTTTAAAAGAATTTAGATTTCTTAGTTATTTATTGAAACAAATGAGTAAAACTTTTTTATTAGGTATTTTAATTGTAGAAAATAATTAATGAAGGCATGAAAATGACTACCACTGCAAATCTTAGAAAACTTAATATGTAACTTAAAATATTCGCTCAATCCACATATCATTAAAGTGCAGCTGTACGATGTTCTGGTTCAGTGGCTTACAGTGTATGGCCGTTAAAAATCAATAGCACATAATCTCATTATTTTAAATAACTAGGGGTCGTTCAAAATAAATTTCACAAGATTAAGTAATTGGAATTTAAATCCACGCCCTTAGGCTACTCATCGGAACGCTTTGCAAGAAACTTTCATCTTCTATAGGGGAATTACCGTAGCAGAAGATAATTTCTATCATCAGAAAAAAAAATCATTCTCTCTTTAAACACATGAAAATTATTTCTAAATGGAGAAATGAGTTTACCATTTTAGCATTACGAACAATCTCCCCCCCTCCCTCCTCTACGCAACAGCATGAAACAGAATCACTTACCAAGTTTTTCCTTGGGATTATGTATTTCATGACGATAAGTGTATATTTAGGTATATAAAAAGACGGCTGCTCCTAAGAAGTTGCCCAGAATTCCCGGAATGAGGAATGAAATCAATTTAAAGAAAATGTTTTTAAAAAAAGAAGTCACAGTCTCACAAGTAACCTGACACGAAAATTAGAGAATCACCGAGAGCTTTGATTGTTTTCCACTTTGCATGAAAGATTTTTACATATCTCCTATTGTTTTTTCGCTCATCATTTGTCCGTTTCTCGGATTCACAGTTTGTTGGTATTTATATTTGCCAAAATAGTTGTTCCACCTTATCTTTCGAACGCAATGGTCAAACTTAATGAACTATGTGTCAAATCAAAACTCGTGACGCGGAGTGTGTCATAGGTCATAAAGAAATTGAACTCTCCTTGAACATTTCTTTGGGAAAAAAGCAGGAAATATGAAAATGGTTGTTCCTTTGTAAATCCAGAACGGGGTGCGGGAAAATAACAAGCTATATGTCAAATGAAAGCTTGTAACGTCGGGTACCACAGGCTATAAAAAACTAACCCCATACTTTATTTCCCCTGAAAATGAGGAAATATGAAAACGATTATTTCACTTTGTCATCGGAACGAGACGGCAGAAAGTAACAAGTTATGCGTCAAATAAAAGCATGCTGGCAAGAAGTAAAAAGAGACTCTAAAGAATTAACTTCCATGCTTTCTTTCCCCATAAAGAGTGGGAATATGACAAATATTGTTAGGTTATATCTTCCGAAAGCGAGGGCCTACAGTTACCAATTAGGGTTGGAAGAGGTTGGGGAAGGGACCCACTGGAACAGCTGTTGGGAGACAGATGATAGCCTCCCGTCAAGACCATCCAGCGTGTTCTTTAACGTGCACACGGTATGGCTCTCCTGCACACGAGGCCACGGCTAAACGTCTCATCCGACGGACGGCGGAATTTCCAAGCCCATCGGTGCCCCTACTGACCGTGGGCAGGGAATTTTGCAGAGATAAATCTTAACGCTGACCCAACTGGGACTCGAACCTGGGAACTACATATTACGAGCCTGGCGCGCTACCGACTGAGCCACCCCCGCCCCTACCAATTAGGTGTCAAATGAGAGCTCAGATGAGGACCGTCGTAGAAAATATCGAATTCTTCCCCTCCTGCACTCTTCTCTCCTCCGAAGGGCTGATTTTCACGGACGTGGACTTTAACAAGATATATTTTAAATTAAAATGTGTGATGTCATATCATGGGTTAGTTTAAACAGTACTTCAAAGACAGAGGGAGGAAAAATGTGTTCATTGTTTATGAGTCAGTTGTATCAGATGGAAGTTTCTGAAGATATCAATTTTTAGTGACAAAGTAAAAAAAAATAATTAAAAGATTAACTTTTTTCTCATATGCACCCTGAAAAGCAGAAAATAAAATGAAAGCATATTGATGGATGTTGCAATTCACTGAGTTCGTATTCGTTTCAAAAGGAGATAGGGCGCCGATTTACTTAACACAATCGCCGGAGCCCTTCCTTTGAGGGGAGGGGGTGGCTCAGTCGGTAGCGCGCCTGGCTCGTAATCTGTAGTTCCCAGGTTCGAGTCCCAGTTGGGTCAGCGTTGAGAATTATCTGCGCAAAAATTCCCCGCCTTGCCCACGGTCAGTAGGGGACAACGATGGGCTTGGAAAGGACGCCGTCCGTCGGATGGGACGTTAAGCCGTGGCCTCGTGTGCGGGAGAGCCTTACCCTGTGCACGTTAAAGAACACGCTGGATGGCCTTGACGGTAGGCTACCATCTGTCTGCCAACAGCTGTTCCAGTGGGCCCTCTACCCCAACCTTCTCTGAGCCTTCGGGGTCCTTGTGACCTGGCCATTTAGCCCATGGTGTGCAAAAAGTGCCGCTCAGAGGTAAAACAATCCAACCTTCCTTTGAAGTGAATACGAATTCAGTGACTCATTGCACCATCCCATGAATAAGCTTTAATTTTATTTTCTCTTTTTTAATCGTATGAGAAGATTGTTAAATTATAAATTTCTTAAAAATTTCTTTTACTTCCTATTTACTCCTTTCTCTCTCTTTTATTTTCATTCCTTTCTCGGTTATGCATTTTGTCGTGTCCACAGCGAGTTCCTCCCGTGGACACGACTTTGGGAGCCGGAAGGTTCTAGAACGACAGCCGTTGAGCTAGCAGCCATGTTAGAAGTTCAGCGGAGCGAACTGCAGTAGAGGTCAAGATGACCCCCTGCCCCCTTCTCGCGGCGTTGAGCGCGCACGGCGCTCCCGCCTTGACCACACCAAAGACCCCAGAGAGAGGAGGGGGGGGGGTGATCCCCTTTGATTTTCAAAAAGCCCGACCAATGAGGTGGGAACACATCTCGCTGGTGTCAACGATTGGTGGCAAGGTCTAAAACAAAGAGGTGAGACTTTTCCTTGTCTGAGACGACGACTGTTCTTTCTGCTCGGGTCAGTGCGATGGGCTGACGTGCCTTGCGAGTGCTCTGCAAAGTCCAAACCTTCAGACAAAGAGAGACGGTGGTGGCTGAATTTCGACTCCAACAAAGAACGAGGTAGGGAATTATTTCGACATTACGGGTTCTCTTGCAGATAAGCAGTGGCTAGCCTCCGTCGCAGCGCTCCCATAATGGATTGGTCGCATTTAACCTAGTTTTTGGCCAAAAAGACACATTTTGAACTTTCTCGGCCCCATCGAACTTTTGCGTCCATTTCAGTCGAATGGACCGAGCGACTTGAACAGCAAATGTCTAATAAGAACATCCCGGATGAGGGATGCTAACGACCTCTGTGATTATCATGTTTGTATGATTCTTATGCTTAGTTGTGGAGTAGTGAAAATAAAATAATTGTTTGTAACCTATAAGTGCGGTTAAGTTACATACCAGCACGGGGGGAAGACCTCAGGCAACATGTATCGACCGCCTAACGAGCCCATGTTGGCAGAAAATGCCGCACTCGGAAAGTTAGAACCATCCGGTTCTTTCAACGATAAGATATTTATAAAAAATTACACAACGCAACACCACGTATTTGGCGGAATAGAAATTACATGCTGATTTCTCCCTAGTTGTAGCCACCCCATCTCCCAGAGCTGGTGGGCGTGCACAACAATTTGTCAAAATGCTTTTCTTCCATATCTTTCGAAATTAATCTCATTGTTTTCTTCCCCCCCTTAAAAAAGG